>QEPC01005277.1:1090943-1173733 GCA_003113815.1 Sphenodon punctatus
CCATAGGCTGCATGCTATGGGCATAGCGAGCTGGGCAGCCCGCCAGAGGGTCTCCCTTGCCCAGAGGAGGCACCTCGCGGCACTGCAGAGCATACCCTGAACCAGGCCCGGGCTCTCCTGCAGGCGTGCTGGGCCCGGAGGTGCATGGGGGCTGTCAGGGCCAGGGCATAGCACAAGCAGCCGGCCAGCTGCACCTCTGCAGTCAGGAGGCGCAGCTGCTCCGTGTGATCATGATACCTCTCAGCCGCGAGCGCGAGGAACATCCAGTTGGCAGCTGCCCTGTCATGCTCCATGGTGGTGGGGCCCCAGTGGGGGCTGGGAGCGCTTATAGTGGGGCTTCGCAGGTGGGGTTTCCCGGGGAGTGGGCCCCTGGGCAGGCATGCCCCCCCACCAGGGCCACGGCATGTGGGCCTGCAGGTGGGCGCACCAGCAGGCGGAGCCCCAGGCCTCACCCCTGCACTGGCTCGCCTTTCTGCACACGCCCAGGGCTGATGCATTCCAGCTGCCATCTCCGCCGCCACCCCGGGCCCCCTCCCCATGCTGTTTGCATCAGGACGGCCTTGAAGGTGAGATTAGGCGGACAGTGTGCTCACTGTTGTGCAGCTGTGCCGGGTATGCACCCCATGCCTCACCCTGTTGTGCTACAATGTTGTGGTCCAGGGCCGTGTTCCCTGTCCTGGGGGCCCGTCTGAGCCCCTCCCGGCCCAGGAAGGTGTTTGTGCCCCCAGGGCTCTGTGTTATTCTCCCTGTTGTGCCGGACCATGGCTGGATGCCCATCCACGGGGCTCCCACTCCCCGTCCCCCAAGGGGCCCCTCATATCTGGGCCTTCCGTGAGACCATGTCTCTTTGCGACCTGTGGCATACCCCTGCCGTGCAGCTGCTCCTGGCCACCCTGGAAAGCCATGAGGGTGCCTTTGAGAGCCTGAGCTCCGGACTCTGTTACTTTGGCTATGAGGTGAGAGCTCGTGATTGCCGCCTGCATACGGAGGCCCTGGGGCTGGTTCGTTTCCCTGAGGGGCGCATCCCAGAGATGCTGTGCGCACATGTGCCCTGAACCAGTTCGGAGACCGTGTCTGCGCTGGTAGTGTGTGGTCTGAGCACCTACATGGAGTGCCTTGCTGAAGGTGGCCCTGCCTTGGCCATTACCTACTTTTCCTGTGTTCACGGGGCCCGTGGGTACCAGCGCACCGGTGCGGCCGTGTACCAACACCTTCTGGAGCTGGGGCATCTTCCATGGCCCCCTTCTGCTGCCTGCTGTGTGCCGGAGCCTTCCGCGGTGGAGATGTTGGCCCTGTTGGGGGTGTGGGCCCGTGTGGATGTCCAGCTGGCTCTCACCATGCCTGATCCCTTTGAGGCCTACTACCTGATCGCCCACTACATGTCCTTGCAGGGGTACCACTGGGGCATGCTGCACTGGCCCAACCTGGTTCACCGGGCTGGGCACCCGGGCCCTGGGGCCTCGGGGGCCCCCAGTGGTGGCCTGTGACAGCTGCATCACCTCCCTGCCCCCCTGGTGTCGTGCCCCGTGTGGGCTCCCGGCCCGGTCAGGGGGGGGCCTGGTCCCCGCTGCCTGCTCCCGCCCTGGTGTCTCTGCCTCTGTGAGCTTCCACCTGCTTCGTGGGGCGCTGCTGCCCCTGCCCGTGGCCCTGGGCCCCCTCCGGCCCCCCCACCCCATTTGCCCGTCCCGGTGGCTGGGTGGGGCGCTCCGTGTGGCCTCCTGACCTGCCTGTATGCAGCTACCAGTCCCCTCCCACCAGCCCTGGCACCGACTCCACCCCCCCCATGGGTGCTTGCATGACCTGGGGTTGGGGTCCCCCCCGGACTGGACCGTTTTACTTCCCCGGGTGGGGTGGTGTCGGCGTGTCACTGGACCTGCAGAGGGGCTCCACTGGACCTGCCTGCCCTCCATGTGCCCCCCTGTGACTGTGGGGGCCCCTTCCTCCTCCTCCTGGACCCTCTCTGCCGGGCTCGCTGTGCATTGTGGGCCCCCATCGTGCCTTGTTCCGGGGGTCCTGGCCCCACCCTCCAAGACTGCCTCTGTTGCTGTGGGGGTGCCTCTGTGGACTGGGGTGCTGTGGTGGTGTGGGTTGCTGCTGCCTGTGCCTTGCCCCTTGGCGGTGCCCCCCCTAGTCCCTCCCATTGTTCCTTGTGCTGTGTTCTGGGAGCCCCTGCCCCCCCTTCCTGACCTTTCCCATGTGTGTGTGTGTGTGCCTGGGCTTGAGGTCGTGCAGTGTGTCCCGCTGCGGGTCCGCTGTGTGTGTGTGCGTGTGCGTGTGCTGTGTGTGTCGCCTGTCTGCCTGTTCTCCCTCTTCCCCCCTCCCCTCCCATTTCCCTTTTGTGGGCATTCCCTTGTGTGCTTTTTGGCTTCGGTTGCCCTCCAGCGGCCATGTCTGTGTCCCGCCCCTGCCTGGTGCCTTCTTGGAGTTTTGACCCCGGCGGTGGTTTGGCTGCACGTCTGTTGTGCTGCCCCGGTCTGCGATGGTTCGGCCCGGTTCCCGGACGTGGTCCAGGTCCCGTCACGTCTGTTCTGGTCTTTCCCCCCCCCGGGGCGTGGTTGTGCTGTTCACCCCCTCTGGGGGTTCACTGTGGTGAACCGCCCGCCCGTAACGTCTGCAATCACCCTTTCACACCAGGAGTCCGGGATGCGTGGTTGAAATTGACCCCATGTGGGTATTCAGTGTGGCAAACATCCGGCGGCCGCTGAACAGACCTGCAGGGCACAGTGACCACATGTATGTATTCAGCGTGGTTCACTGTGATCTCGTCATGTCTGAAAATACCCATTCACGCAAGAAGGAAATCTACCAGAATTTTCTACATTTTCTGTGATTTTTCTGCTGTTTCCCACCACTTCTGTAATTTTTGGTAATTCCCAGTAATGTTTGGTAATTTCCAGTATTATCAGCATTTTTTCATAATTTCTGGTATTATTGATACTTTATTTCTGGTAATACTGGAAATTACCGAAAAATGACAGGAAATCATGAGCGCTGATAACAACAGCACTAGAAGCAGGAAATGCTTACAGATAGCCAAGAGCGCTCCTGAAATCACAGAATTTCTTTTCCTGACAGAATGAGTGTACCTGCTCTCACTTAAGCCCTAACTGCAAGTAGGTATGATGAAAAGAACAGGATTGAACTATGAAAGTGCTAACTACTGTGTAAACATAAAACAAAATGGCAGTTGGTAAGTGTGAGTTTTTCACGTTGGTACATAGTTGATTCCAATCCCCTTGTAGTGATATTTTTCTGTACACACAAAAAATGACACTTATGAAAAAAAAACCATACAAAATGCTAAATTGTTGTACTTATCTAACTTTAAGAATACTTAATGGAAAGAATAGGTTCTGGTTTTAGCATTTTAAAAAAGTAATTCTTTTTTACAGTATGTGTTTAGGGCGAATATGACCCCCAAAGTCACATAGTGCTTTCATTTTCCCATTCATCAGTGCTGGGGCCAAACTTACCCCCAATACTGTTAATCAAATTATCATTTTTTTAAAAAAGATTACATCGGGGGGTGAAGGATGATTTGAATCAACACAGGATGGTTGACCCCATTACTGTTGAAGAATACATGCAGTATGAAGTGGTACTGGTTTGCTAAAAAAAGTGTTATTAATTTTTTTTGTACCTCTTTGGGACCAGATTGACCCCAAAATCTTTGGGAGGGTTTTTAAACAATATGAATTGAATCTGGCATGTATAAGAGTAACTTCACATTTGAGAATAGTCCTGCTGAGTTCAGTACTAGCTACAAGATGAAATACAGGTAATTATTCTAGCTGAGAACTAGGGCAAGCTATACGTAGGGTTGTGTCAAAATTGGCCTGTAACCTATCTTGGGAAAAACAGAACTAAGGGAGAAACAAAACAATGGGTATTTTCAGACGTTACGAGATCACAGTCAACCACAGTGAACCACGGTCAATCCCACGGCGGGGCCAAAGCGCCCTGAACGTCTGTTTCATGGGTGCCAGATGTTCACCACAGTCAATACCCATATGGGGTCGAATATAACCACGCTTCTGGAGCTCCGGCCCAGACCATCTCCGAAAGCGTGGTCAAAGCGATTCCCACTGGGAAACAAAAAAAAGTAACGACTGAATGGCAACCACCGGCCGGAATGAAGCAACATGATTCCCAGCTGCGGATAAAGCACGCAGCGTCGCTGCCAGGCAATGAGCAACAACACAGGCCAGGGAGGGAGATTTAAAAGGGCACACAGAAGCAGCTGGGACAAGCTGCTCGGGCGTCTTCTGGGTGCTTTGACCACGACCCAGCCCGGGATCGGCGTAATGTCTGTTGCACTGCCCTGGGTCATGGTCTGCTAGTCTGATTCCCTGCCGTGGTCCCACTCCTGTCACGTCTGTTTGGGGCCTCTCTTGCCCATGGGGGGTGGTTAGCCGGTTCACCACCGCTGGGAATCCACTGTGGTGAATCGGGCGCCCGTAACGTCTGAAATCACCCAATGGGTAATTTCAGATGTTATGAGACCACGGTCAACCACAGTGAATCCCCTGTGGTGGCCGTGAGTCCCGTAACTTCTGTTTGCTCCCTGCCAGATGTTCACCACAGTGAATCACTGGTGGGGATCAAAATCACCACGGTTCTGGACCTCCGGCTGTCCAGAGGTCCAGAATCATGGTTAGATTGGCCACGATCTGGTATGGGCCAAAAGTAATGTCTGTTACATATGGCCCATCCCAAACTGTGATCCTGGCCACAGGATGGGATCAGGCGCAGTGGCCAGATTGGCCGCTGCACCTGCCCATCTCACGGAGGGTGGCCAGCCAGGGGAGCAGGACTGTGCGGCCTCATGTCACGCCATGCAGCCCTGCCCCCTCCCCAATCCCCGGTAGAAATCAGGCCGGCACTTCTAAAGGACGGCCGGACTGATTCCCGACCAAGAACCAAAATGGATCCTAGTCCATGGTTCAGCGTGGCGGGCCTTTGGATCCGTCAAGTCTGAAATTACCTAATGCATGAGAGATATCAAAGGAAGCTTGGGTTTTCTGTGTATCAGAATAATGCCTAGCATGGGGACTGAACCCATGATTGTTAGACTGCAGGCAGACACTCTATCTACTTAACCTTCAGGGTTCTAGTGAGCACCCACAAGTCAATTATGAATGTTTTCTAGGGATGGGCGAACGCGGTTTGGTAGTTCGGTGTTCGGCCCAAACTCGGCCTGTTCGGACAACCGAACACGAACGCACCAAACGGACCGAACACCGAACACCGAAATAGCGAACACACCGAATGGAACCGAACACCGAACTACAAAAATGGTGAACACACCGAACGGAACCGAACACCGAACTACAAAATGGCCGAACAGTTCGTTCAATTCGAATCGCGTTCGGTTGTGTTCGGGTGGCTAAAACATGGTCTTCTGTCAGGTCACTGGAAGGCCAAATGTAGCAGGGAGGGGGAAGTCATTTGACTCAGCTAGGAGCAGACTTCCAGGCACCAGGGGTGGAGGGTGGAGAGTGGCTTGGAGTAGCAGCCAGCCTGATGAATCACCATCTCTTTTCGCCTCAGACCACTGGCTTGGCAGTCTATGATTGGCCACGGGCTAGGCTGCACGGAGCCAATGGGGCTGATTTGAGGCGGGCGCAGCAAGAAACAAAACTGTCTGCCTCCCCCCTTCCCAATACCTTCTGAGCTAGTCACTGTTCCTGAGCAGCAGGCGTTTCAGAAGGCTCCCTCACCCAGCATTTTCCAGCTCCCCAATCCATTGCCATCCTCCTCCTATTTCACCCATCCAACCCATCTACCCCCATATTCTCATTTATTTACATTAGCTTTGATAGATTTAGTTGTTATTTTTTGTTTTTATCCCTCCCTGTGTTCAATCTTCAATCTTCCTCCTTCCCTCCCCCCTCCATTGAATATTCCCTCCCCATTCCCTTCCCCTGTTTTTTTGATTCATTAGAGTAGTAGTATATATTATTAATTTATAGATTGATTTAGGTTTCATTTCAGTTTTGTACCCCTCCTTGTCTTGTTTGTGATTGCCCCCCTAACCCCCATCCCATATATTCAATTCATAGGTAGATAGATGGATTAGGTCGATACATTTTTGTTTGAGTAGTTTAGTTTAAGGTTTACTGATGTGAGTTTACTGTTTTTTCTGTGATTCAGCTTTAGGGTTTGCTTTGTTGGAGTTATTCATAGCATTTAGAATACATTTATTAGTTAGGTAGTTAGTTAGTTATTAGTGTAGAGATATAAATATTTGATAAAAAAATTCAATAAAAAAATTTAAAAAAATTATATATTAAAAAACATTGGTTTTTTCGGGCCGAACGGCCGAACGCGAACGCGCGAACCACCCGAACACCGAACGACCGAACACGAACGCACAACCCGATGGCGAACGAACCGAACGGCCGAACACGAACGTACGACCTGCCCGAACAACCGAACACGAACGGCCGACACACGAACGGCCGAACCGAACGGGCGAACACGAACACGAGGTACGACCGAACGACCGAACACGAACACACGAACCGAACGCGGCCGAACTGAACAGCCGAACGCGAACACACGAACCGATCGCGGCCGAACCGAACGGCCGAACACGAACCGCGATCTGTTCGCCCATGCCTAATGTTTTCAGATGTGATAACGATTATTTCCATGCTTTGACCCACGTAGAATTGCAGACTACTGTCACCTCAGAAAGTGGTCATAGATGTTAGCCCAGGCTGTTCCCTGAGTAGTGTTCATGCTTAGCCCAGACTATGACTCGGGAATAGTGGTCAGCTCTATTAATAATCATGTCCTTGAATGGCTTTTGACTTAATGAGATGTGCTCATCTAATTCCTTATTTTAATTTTGGCTACCTGAGGATTCATTCATTTCTAAAATACTTGCTGTGGGAGGCTGTTGTTTTGCCTCCAAAAAATAGGAGCACATATATCTTCCAACAAAAAATGTGTATGATAAATTGGATTGTTTCCCATTATAGATTTTGTCCATGACACTGCTTGTAGAGACATTTCTTATCTCCTGGATGTGTCTTTATGACAAGCTATTTTTCAGTATTTAATGTGATTTTAATCTTGGTTATTGGCATCTGCATAAGAAATGCAGATGAATGTCTCTGCAGCATAGTATGACATTACATCAGGATTTGCCATACGATTACAAATATGGGAGCTTTGCAACCTAAGCACATGTCTACTGCAGCATGTAGATTGGATTAGAAGCCAGCTGTCCTGTAAGGTCATGGCATCATCCATCTGATTATAGAAAGTCTAATACATTTTTAAAAAAAAAACAAAAAAAAACCTATCTGACAATAACAAGTTTGTCTAAAACTGTTTGTGCATGTTTAAGGTGGCACTTATTGGGTCATGAGCAGTCATTCATGATAGACAGAGACGCAGCAGGATTGGGACCATGGCATAGTTATGGCAACAAGGCAGGAAGATGGTCCATAGTCTCATAGAGGTTCAGGTATGGGCTAGAGGGTTGGATCCAGAGGTTGAGCCTAAGAGAGAACACCGATAGAACACCAGACAGTGGAGTAACCAAACGCCAGAGGGTGTCTTTAGACATAACATCAGCAGGTGTCTGAATGTGTGTTTTGACCTTGATATGAACAACACTGGTTTGGTCCTGTGTTCACCATGTGGCAATGCTTAGACACACAGTCCATCTTTGGCCAAATTGGTGTTTTGTTCTCCATCCAATCTTAGCATGCAAGTGATGCCACCTTGTTCCCCATGTACCTGCTAACACACTACACAATATCATTAGACACAATGTTGGCCACATATTCAGTCAGAACACACAAATTGTCCTTGTGATGCAATGGTGGTTGCATCATGTGTTCAACAGAAGTTCAACTCATGGCCAAATTGGTGTTGGGATTGTTATGGTGCTTACACACAATGGCCAAACACGTGCTTAAGGGTTTTGACACCCGATCTTTGTTATGTCTAAAGATGCCCTAGGTCTATATTTGAATTACAGGGTTGTACCCAAAAAGATAATCCATCTGAAAAAGAATTGGGTCTGGGTTTGGCAGGGCAGGAATTACAGTAGGGATGAGCGAACACGGTTCGGAAGTTCGGAGTTCAGCCCGAATTTGGCCTGTTTGGACGACCGAACCTGAATCCGAACACAAACTGACTGAACCGAACTCAATTCCGAATGTCGAAGTGACCGAACAGTTTGATCAGTTCGGGTCATGGTCAGGTGAGTTCGGGTGGCAAAAATGTGTCACTGGAAGGCAAAATGGTACAGGGAAGGGGAGTCAGCTGAGGAGCAGACTTCTAGGCACCAGGGGTGGAGAGGCTTGGAGTAGCCAGCCAGCCTGCCCAATCACCATCCCTTTTCACCTCAGACCACTGGCTTCGGAGTCTGAAATTGGCCACAGACTAGGCTGCATGGAGCCAATGGGGCTTGCGGTGAAGCGGGCGCAGCACGAAGCAAAACTGATTGCCTCCCCCCTTCCCAACACCTTCTGAGCTAGTCACTGTTCCTGAACAGCAGGCGGTTCAGAAGGCTCCCTCTCTCTCAGTAGTTTTTGTTCCTTCCTATTCCTAATCCATTGCCATCCTCCCCATTTCACCCATCCAACCCATTTACCTCCATATTAGATTTATTTTGATTATATTAGCTAGATTTAGGTTTTATTTTTTGTTTTTACCCCTCCCTGTGTTCCCTATGTTCAATCTTCCTTCCTCCCTGCCCCCTCCATTGAATCCTTTTCCCTCTCCCTCTTATTACATCCCTGATTCCCTTCCCCTGTTTTAAGTTTTGGATATATTTAGAGTAGGAATATTATTAGATTGATTTTCATTTCAGTTTTGTACCCCTCCCTGTGTTCTTGTGTTTCCCCCTGTGTAATATTGTATATATAGATAGTTATTAGATAGACAGTTACTAGATAGATAGATATAGCAGTTAGCTTAGTTAGAGAGATAGTTATACAGTGTGTTTGTAGAACAAGGCTTTTGTAGTTAATTATTAGGATATTCCATTTAGTTCAATAGGTTTTAGAATAGTTAATAGCAGTTAGTTTTAGTGTAAAGATAGATAGATATATAAAAAAAGAAGCTGCCATTCCAGCCCCAGAACCAACTGTCAGCATTCTGGGGCCTACGTTACTGGCAGGGAGGTCTGTGGCCAATATGTATCTAGAAGCTGCCTGTCACAGCCCGGCCATGGACCCCTGGCCTTGGAACCTGATTAGGAAGCTCCCTGCATCCTGTGCTATTGGCAGGCTGCTGCAGGGAGTGTCTCTTCCACCCTTCTTGGCTTTCTCCTTCTCTTGCCTACTTTGCTTCTTGTGTACACCTGTGGAAGGGCGTGGCCCACCTGCCACAGCCTGATTGGCTCCCAGGGATATTTAGGGCTGCTGGGAGCTGTGGCAGGTGCAGAGCCTCAGATCATTCCTTGCTCAACTCATGCCAGTTTCTCTTCCTCTTGTTCTGTTTGTTTGTGGTTGTCAGTCTTAAGTGTATTGTGCTCCCTCAGTGTTTTTTTGTGTGCTGTACCCTTGCGTTGATACCTGTCTTGTTATAGTGTGTGTGTGCGTGTGTGTTGGGGCTTCCCGTGCCCAGCTCCCTCCCCCTCTCTGTGTTGTCTGTATGTGGTTTAGTCTGGGGGTTCCTATTCACTCCTTGCCCTGTTTGTATGTTTAGTTACTCCTTTAGATTGTGTAATTCCTATTGTGTTTGATGTTCTGGGTGGATGTTTCTCACCTCCTTTATGTCCTGCTGTTCTCTTCCCATTGGCCCTGATCCCCCTCAGGGCTTGTTCCCTGATTCTTCCCCCCTGTTCTATGTTGCTGGTTCCTCAGCCCCTCTGCTACCCTTTAGATTTGGGCTCCTCTAGCCCCCAGCCCCCTCACTTCTTTCCCTCTCACTTCATTCCCTTTAGTCCCTTGCTCTTCCCCTTGCCCCTAGGGTTTCCCTTGCTCCCTAGTCTTGGCCCCTTTCTCCATTGCTCCCTAGTCTTGGTTTCTCGCTCCCTAGTCTTGGCCCCTTTCTCCATTGCTCCCTAGTCTTGGTTTCTCGCTCCCTATTCCTGGCTCCTTGCCCCATTGCTCCTTAGTCTTGGTTTCTTGTTCCCTAGTCCTGGTTCTTTGCTCCATTGCTCCCTAGTCTTGGTTTCCCGCTCCCTAGTATTGGTTCCTTGCTACATTGCTCCCTAGTCTTGGTTCCTCGCTCCCTAGTCTTGACCCTTTCCCCTGGTTCCTTGTTCCTTACCCCTGATCCCTCACTCCCCTGCCTCTGGTTCCTTGATCCCTGCCTCTGGTTCCTTGATCCCTCGCTTCTGGCTTCCCATCCCTCAACCTCGATGATGAGCCATAAACCTTCTTAGACCAGCTTGTCTGGTCCTTATGCTGAGTTCTTAATCTCCTTGGTATTGGAGAGCAACTGAGAGGTTTCCTCATTTAATCTGAGGGACATCCCAGACTCCCTACACCCCGTCCACCCTCCTGCCTACCCGCTTCCCCTTCCCTTTCCATAAATCTGACCCTGGGGTCCTCCATTTCCCCTTCCATTTCCCTGGCTCCACCCCTGGAGCTTGACACTGCCACTCTAGTCCCAGGACCCACCATCATGGGTCTGCGGCCATCAATCCTCACACAGAGGCGATGTCATTCCACCGCACCAAGAAACAGCCACTCAAGCCCCAGAATCCGCCGTCGGGGTTCTGGGGCCAAGTTACAGGCAGAGAGGGCTGTGGCCAATATGTATCTAGAATCTGCCACTCTACCCCCAGAACCCATTGTCATGGGGCTTGGGCCATCATTCCTCGCACAGAGGCGATGTCATTCCAACACACCAAGAAACAGCCACTCCAGCCCCAGGACCCACCATCAGGGTTCTGGGATCAATTTACAGGCAGAGAGGGCTGTGGCCAACATGTATCTAGAAGCTGCCACTCTAGCCCCAGGACCCACCATCATGGATCTGGGGCCATCATTCCTCACACAGAAGCTATGTCATTCCAACGCACAAAAAAACAGCCACTCCGGCCCCAGGACCCTCTGTCAAGGTTCTGGGGCCAAGTTACAGGCAGGGAGGGCTGTGGCCAATATCTAGAATCTGCCACTCAAACCCCAGGACCCACCATCATGGGTCGGGCCATCATTCCTCACAGAGAGGCGATGTCATTCCACTGCATCAAGAAAAAGTCATTTCAGTCCCAGGACCCACCATCAGGGTTCTGGGATCAAGTTACAGGCAGGGAAGGCTGTGGCCAATACCTAGAAGCTGTCACTCTAGCCCCAGCACCCACTGTCATAGGTCTGGGGCCATCATTTCTCGCACAGAGAGCTTTTTCCCAAACCAAACTGAACACGACCGAACCAAAACGGCCGAACATGGTGACCGAACTGAACTGCCAAACCAAACGGGCAAAGCGAACTGGAACGAACCAAACTGGACCAAACCGAATGACTGAACCTGAACCGCAATCTGTTTGCCCATCCCTAGATCACAGGTGAAGATATTGGTGGTCAGAAGTAGGTTGCTGGTGATGGCAGCAAAGACAAGGCACAGGATCATGAGGAGAAAGAAGGACTGGGGTCCAGAGCAGACAAGGCAAAAAAGTCAGGGCAAGGCCACAGAAGGAAGTGAGTCCAGAAAGCATCAATCTAAGGGAAACCAGGAAATATACAGATGGTATGGTACCAGCCAATCAGGGTCACAGATGGTTAGTCAGGAGGACCTGGTAGATGCGTTGGTTATCATGGGCCAATGTGACTTAGCTCAAAGGCTATCTGTTGCTCCTAGGGATGTGCGAACGCGGTTCGGAAGTTCAGAGTTTGGCCTGAACTCATTCTGTTCAGATGACCGAACCCGAACCGACCGAACCGAACTTGATTCCGATCTCTGAAACGAACAAACAGTTCGGTTGGTTCAGTTCGAGTTTGGATGAGTTCAGGTGGCAAAAATGCGTCACTGGAAGGCAAAATGTGACAGGGAGGGGGAGTCAGCTGAGGAGCAGACTTCCAGGTAGCAGAGGTGGAGCCCTTTTCTCCTCAGACCACTGGCTTTGCAGTCTCCGATTGGACATGGGGGGCTAGGTTTCAAGGCGCCATTGGGGCTTGCGGTGAGGCAGGCGCAGTAAGTAACATAACTCATTGCCCTCCCCTCTTCCCAACACCTTCTGAGCTAGTCACTGTTCCTGACAGCAGGCATTCTCAGAAGGATCCCTCTCCCAGCAGTTCCCAGTTCCCCTATCCATTGCCATCCTCCTCCTATTTCACCCATCCAACCCTTTACTTCCATATTATCATTTATTTAGATTATTTTAGATAGATTTAGGTGTTATTTTTTGTCCCCCCCCCCTCGTTCCCTGTGTTCAATCTTCCTTCCCCCCTCCCCCCTCCATTGAATCCTTTCCTTTTCCCTCTTATTCCATCCCTGATTATTCCCTTCCCCTGTTTTAAGTTTGGAATATATTTAGAGTAGGATTATTATGAGATTTATTGTCATTTCCACTTTGTACCCCTCCCTGTGTTCTTTGTGTTTCCCCTTTGTAATATTGTATATATAGATAGACAGTTATTAGATAGATACTAACTGGATAGATATACATAGTAGTTAGTTAGCTTAGTTATAGAGATAGATAGAGATACAAAGTATTTGTAGGATAAGGCATTTGAGGTTATTAGGATATTCCATTTAGTTCCATAGGTTTTAGAATTGTTAATAGCAGTTTGATTTATTGTAGAAATAGATATAATATTAGATAAAAAAGATATAATATGAGTTAAAAAAAATTTTTTTTATAAAATCTTTGTGTGTGTTTGAGTTGGAAGACATGGAGAAGGGAAGTAGGAGAGGCTGGTCTACTGCCCACAAGACAGGCAATGGGGCACATTGGAGAGGTGGTAGAGGCTGTGCCTGCAGAGCAGCAGCAGGCAGGGGCAGCAGCCAGAGCACATCACCATGCCCCAAACTCCGCCGGCCTGATTTTGGGCAGCAGGCTTCAGTGGCTCAGTGTCACCTCCTGGCAGTGACCTCCACTGCCATGCAGGGCATTGAAAGGCCTGCAGTACACGAGACTGCAGCTGTCTCTGCTGTGGCTACAGGAGCAGGTGCTCCTGCTTCTGATGTTCCTCCAGGCCCACCAATGTCCCCCATTGTGGAGGCGATCCTCAGAAGTCCAAAGCTGATGGATCCCACCCCGACTGCTAGAGGCAGGGCCCGATTCCTGGGCAATGGCAGTAGGGAGAGGAGTAGCAGCAGCAGCAGCACTAGCAGCTATAAAGGGGGTCACAGAGAGAGTACCAGCAGCATGGCAGGCACGGACAGTCTAGCCTCAAAGTCCCAGTACTCTCCTTCATAGGACATCACCGTGATCGGACAGTGAGTCAGAGGCAGACACTAGGGCCACAGAGATGTCTGGAGCTGAGGTGATGCCTGTCCCTCCTCCCAGAGTTGTGTCATCATTGCCACCACCATGTTCTGTCCCTCCAAGCAGTGCTGGCAACAGTGCATCATTCGGGGCAGGCCAGAAGGCAGGAGGGGGCAAAAAATCCTCTGTCTTGGAACATTTTAAGCTGGTGCAGGCAGATGATCCCAGAGAGGTGCAGTGCACGCTGTGCAATAAGCTGATGAAGCGTGGGCAGGTGCTCACCAACCTTGGGACAACTGTCATGGCGAGACACCTGAAGTCATGCCACAGTGCTGTGTTGCTAAGTGGGAAGGCAGGCGAAGTGGATGCCAGTGGGTTCCCGACTGCAGCGGCCAGTCACCCGGATCCTTCAGCGGACAAGCGTTCTGCACCAACTGCTGCCTCTATCAGCAGGAGCAGGGGGGGAAGAACATAAGCAGGACCCTCGACAGCAGCGTCAGTCCACCATGGAGGAGCTGTGGTGAGGGCAGCTGCCAAGGCCATTGGCAGCAGGGTGCAGTGGCTTTCAAGAGAAAGCCAAGCGCCTGTTAGCCGAAATGATTGCGCTGGATGGACAGCCCTTCTCAATTGTAGAGAACAAGGGCTTCCAGTGACTGATTGGGTTCCTGGCCCCCAACTTTAAGCTGCCGTCCCACACCACCCTCAGTCGGATTATGGTACGATAACTTTACAGGGCTTTGAAGGAGCGTGAAGGAGCAGCTGGCAGGGGCTATGAGGGCCACCATCCACTTTAAAACAGACCTGTGGTCAATGCACACATACCTACCTGGAAGTGACTGCACACTGGTGACAGGACTCAGAAGCAGTGCTTGGCAGAGGCAGTAGGGGTCCCAAAGCAGGGTATAGGTGGGCCCTGCTTCAGACACAAGTCATGGACATCCCCCACACCGCCAGAAAAATTGAGGAATCCCTGTCTGCCATGCTGAGTATGTGGGTTATGCCAGGCGCAGCCTTCACCAAGGGGTGTGTAGTGACGGACAACACCGCAAATGTACTAAAGGCAGTCCATAAGGGGGGCTTCACCAGCATCCCTTGCGCCACACACACCCTTCACCTCATGGTCAGGGACGCTCTGGGATAGGTGGATAAGGGGATTGGAGAAGGCACCCTTAGCTCCCTGATAGAGTGGTGGAGGAAGTTGGTGGGGTTCTTCAACCGGAGCGTGAAGGGTAGCAAGCTCCTCCGGGAGAAGCAGGCTAAGCAAGGCTCCCCAGGGCATCAGTTGGTCCAGGATGTGGCCACATGATGGAATTCCACCTTCCTGATGCTCGAGTGGCTTGTGGAGTAGAAAGCTGCCTTGCATCAGGTGCAACTGGAGACAGACTGTGGGGCACCAGAAGGGTTTAATGGGTCAGAATGGGAGATCCTGGCTCTAACGGTCTTCTTCCTGAGACCATTCCTGGCCACGATGGAGACCGTGAGCAGCTACACCGTCACCCTTAGCCAGGTGACCCCTCTGGTCCGGAGACTACAGAAGAGGCTGGACGAGATTCTCAGGGGGCGGGATTGTGGCCCTGCAGGCAGGAAGCTGGCCGAATAGGTGTTTGACCTGGTGTGTATGCTGAAGTCAGGGCTGGAGCCGTGTTTTGATGCACCCCTGCAGCAGGAGCAATATGTCTTGGCAACAATGCTGGACCCCAGGGTCAAGGGCAGCATGGCACTCCAGACAGCACTCTATGCCCTCCGGAAGGATGCACTGGTGGGGAGGGTCCAGCAGGCAGAGCGGGCTATGCGTCAGGACACCCCTGGGGATGGTGGGAGTGGGAGCATCCACACCTCTCAGTGAGGCAGGTCTAGCCCTGCCCCCAGCCCTAGCAGTAGCAGGAGCAGCAGTGCCCCTGGTGCCAGCAGCAGCAGAAGCAGCTCATCCTATGTGCAGGCCACTCTGGGGAGCATGGGGTCTCCCAAAACAATAGGTCAAGCAGCGTGGCTGAGGGCAGTGGTGGAGGTGGTTCCCAGGCAGACCTACGAGAGGGAGTATGATGGCGCCTCAGCAGCCGTGGAGACCTACCTCTCAGTGAGGCAGGTCTAGCCCTGCCCCCAGCCCTAGCAGTAGCAGGAGCAGCAGTGCCCCTGGTGCCAGCAGCAGCAGAAGCAGCTCATCCTATGTGCAGGCCACTCTGGGGAGCATGGGGTCTCCCAAAACAATAGGTCAAGCAGCGTGGCTGAGGGCAGTGGTGGAGGTGTTTCCCAGGCAGACCTACGAGAGGGAGTACGATGGCGCCTCAGCAGCTGTGGAGACCTACCTGGAGGAGGAGCCATGCATTGATCCCAGCAGCGATCCCTTGGCCTACTGGGCTAGCAAGACCAACGTGTGGCTGGCCCTGTCAAAAGTGGCCAAGGGTCTCTTGTCCTGCCCACCAAACAGTGTCTCCAGCGAGCGGGTGTTCTCAATGGTGGGGGACATTTGCTCCCCGCACCACCTGAGACTGGGGGCCAAATTGGTGGAGCAGTTGCTGTTCATTAAGTTGAAGCTTCCACTGCTGGGATTCCCTGAGCTGCCTGTGGACAAGGATTGATGGTGCAGTGGCACACGCCATCCCATGCTAGGGGCAGTCATGGGATGTGGCTTTTCATCCTCAATCTGGGCTAGGTCTACTGCTGCTGTGCTGATGAGGTGCTGTCCCTCCCTCCCAATATCTGGTTCCCGACCTGCCCCCCCTCTCTTTCTCTCTCGCTCTCATACTAGATGGCCTCGGCTGCCTTATCTGACTGACCTCATGACACATGGTGGCATTGGGAAACTCTAAGCCTGCCAGCCAGCCTGTGGCTACACGATCTCGGCCCGTCAATGTGACACTGACTGGCTCTCTCTCTCTCTCCCTCACTGCACAGTCTTTGCTAGCCTATATGAATGCCCTGCTGCCAATGTCCCAGCCTGCTTGCCCTACTGCCTTTCATGCCACTCTGCCTGTCTGCCCGCCCAGCTTCCTGCCAAGCTCAAAGCATGCCTCAGTCCACCTTCCTGCCTCCCATACCAAGGTTTCTGTCTGCCCACCCAGGTTGCCTAGCTCAAAGCCTGCCCAAGCCTGCCTGCCCTATTGCCTCTCATTCCATGCTGCCTGCCTGAACACTCAAGTTGCAAAGCTTGAACCCTGCCTCAGTCTGCCTGACTGCCACTTATGCCACACCACCTGACTGCCTGCCCTGGCAACCAATGTCTACTGCTGCTAGTGCCAATGGCCCCAAAGGCCTATATGCTGTCTGTGTCAAAGGTTCTGTACCCTGGCAACCCACCATCTGCTGCTGCCAATGGCTCCCAGGCCTATATGCTGTCTGTGCCAAGGGTTCGTATCCTGGCAACCTACCATCTGCTGCTGCCAATGACCCCCAAGTCTATATGCTATCTGTGCCAAGGGTTCTTTACCATAGCAGCCTACTGTCTACTGCTGCTAGTGCCAATGGGGTGCACTGTCTTGGGGTGGGGGTTTCACTGCCTGGTGGAGGGGTCAGGGTGGCAGTGGGGGTGGGACCAAGGGGGGTGCGGCCAGGACGGGTGGCCCCGCAGGCAGGTCTGGTTGTCTCATGTGCGGTAGGGGGACCCAATGGACCAGGCCCGGGTAGGGTTGCTGCTGTGGGAACCACGGGTGGTTGAGGTACGGGGGGGGGCACCAGCACCAGTGGGAAGCCATCATGATGTTGGTCGGCTTCTGGCCCTCCTTCCGCGGCATGGTGTGGCCTGTCACGCTGGGGGTCATGCCACAGTTTTATACGACAATGGTAATGATCAGCAAATGAGCGAAACACATACATGCCGCATCTGCAGATTCTTGTAGCAGAAGAATTGCAGAATCACTGGGTACCGGGCGGAATTCTGCGAGGCGCAATGTCGGTTGCAGAGGTTTAGGAATGGAATTGCGGTGCGGTAACAGCTGCCGCTGCATCAGCCCTTCCTCCATGGCCTCCCCCATGATGTCCATGAGCCGTACGGCCTGACCCTCAAGCCGGTCACAGGCACGCCACTGCTCACGTTGGAGGACGGCAGCCTGGTGCCTGTCTCAGAGGTGCTCGGTGCTGGACTGGGCCATCATGGCAGCGAGGATCTCCCGGTCCCTTTCCCGCCTTCCATCTGATGAGCTCTCTGGTGAGTGTGAGCTCCCAGGAGTGCACCTTGGCTAACCATTGTGATTCCACCAGCAGCTCCCTGCTGAGATCCTCCTTCCGGTGCTGGTCCCTGGCCCGCATCTCCCAGTTCTGCTCCACGCTGCCAGCAGCTGCTTCCCTCGTGTGAGTGGGTGACTGGTCTCTGAAGAGGAGGTTGGACTGAGCGTTAGCGCATCCTGCCTGTGTGCCCTGATGGTCACTACCGCCTGCCCGGGGTTCTGAGTGGGTCAGACTCCTTGGTGTGACAGCTCCCCATAGCCCTTCCCTGTGGGGTCCCCAAGCCTTCCCTGATAAGGGTGGCCCCCCAGAATCTGTTAGCCATGGGAGGGGTCCTTGACAGTCGGGTGTGCCATGGGAGCTACTGTGAGCCCTCCAGCCCATCCCACCTGCCCCCCTCTGCCCAGCCCCTGGTGGTCCCTTCTGGTTACTGGTTGCAGGTCCCCAGGTGCCCCCCCATACCACAGACCCCCATGGAACCTGTCCCCCCATGGCCCCTTGGCCCATGTGCCCCACCTGGGAGGTTCACCCACCTGGTTGTGGGGGAGCTGCCTGGCCCCCTCTCCTCCTCCTCCTCCTCCTCCTCCTCCTCCTCCTCATGCACCTCCAGGCTGCCTAGTGCTGCAATGGGATGGGTTACTGTGAGTGTTTGCCGGCCCCTGGCCCAGGCTGTGGTGCCTCCATCCAGGTTGTTCCCCATCTGACCCCCCCAGGCCCTGCTGGGGTGCACAAACCTGTATCCAGTTCCTCCGCTTCCTGGGGGACATCCTGGGTCTCCATTGGCTCTGGGCATGACCCCTCTCCCTGTGGCCCATTGTCCTGTGGGTCTTGGGGGTGCAAGCAGTGTGCAGTAGGTCGGTGCTTGGATCCCCAGGGTGCCTCCTCCCCCTGTGGGATGGGGCTGTCCCCTCCCACTCCTGGCTGGCTTCACCAGGGGAACCTGCCCCTCCTGCTCTGTGGGGTCTGTCAGGGGGGTTGCATGGTGGCCCTGCGCCTGCGCCTGTCCCTGCCCCATGTGTGTGGGAGGCCATGATGTCCCCATGCATGCAGAGGAACTTGTCCAGCTCCTCCTGGAACTTGGCTGTGCACATGGCCCGCTGGACTTGGGATTATTGTCCCTGATATGCTTATATCCGGACCTCAAGTCCTTTGCCTGCTGCACGCATTGGGTGACATCCCTATTGTACCCCTACTGCTGCATCTCCTGGGCGATGGCTTCATAGACCTGTCTGGTCTTGTAGCTTTGCAGCAGGTTGAGCTGGACCCTTTTGGACCCTCACACGCGTATAAAGTCCCTAACCTCCTGCCTGGACCAGGGCTCCCCCTTTTGGGACCCGCGTGTGGATGGATGACTGGCTTGGCAGCATGGGGACCACCATGTGGATGTGGATGCCATGCTGGTGGTCGTGTCCTGTTTGGGGTAGTGCAATAGGGGTTACTATGGCTCCTGATGGCCCCCTCCACCCACCGGTGGGGCCTGTCCCCCCTCTCCTCCATGGGGTTCCCTTTTGCTCACCTGGCTGTCTGGGAGGCCCTCCTCAGCTGTTGTCCTGGTGGTGTGGTGCTCCGTTGTCTGGGAGCTGTCCTGTGGGTATGTGGGACTGGGTTATGCTGCTGCCCCCTGCCCTGTGTTCCCTGGCCTGGTGGTCAGGGCCAGGGGCACAGCCCTCCCCTCCCAGGGTGGTAGATATTCCCTCGCTCTCACCTCACTCTCGCTGCTGCTCCTTGGGCCATGCCTTTGGCAGGTTCTGGACTGAGGGTCATCCACTGGTGGGGGGCATTGGTGCGGCCCCTCTACCCTGCTCTGGGACACATGTGCCATGTTACTTCCTGGTGCATTTCCACACCCATTCCCCCCTGCTGTCCCCCCTTGCCGGTGGTCCATTACCCCCTTTGTGCCTTCTTCCTGGGGTGCTTCCCCCCACCTGCACTGCCTTGCAGGGGCTTATCCCCCCCCAGCACCCCTGGGTCCCTGTGCTCACCCGGGCCCTTCCCCCGTGTGGGGCGGCGTTGGCTCCTGTAGCCTTCTTGTGGGCCTTCCTGGTTACCATCATGGGAGCCCACATGTGTGTGCCATGGTTCAGTGCTCCTTTATGGACTCTCAGCCAGACATCCGGCATCCCCGCACCCTCTGGGTGTGTCTACATGGTAGCACATGCATGCCCCGTGGTGCCGGTGCGGTGGGGCTTCGCCAGTCCGTTCCACATGGGTGTGGGTATTTCCACTTTTACACAGACACTCAGGTGTTGAACACTCATCTCCATCCCCGGCTGTGCCGTGAGTGGTCGTGCACGTGCACTCAGCCACTCGTGGACATTTACACAGACGCTATCCCACACATCCGATGGGTGTTTCTGGGTGTTTGTGGATGGGTGGTGTCCGTGTAAAAGTGGCCTTTGTCTTTCTTTGGGGAAGGTGTTTCTGTAGTACTCACTCTTTTGCTATTTTGGGATATCACTATTGGTTGTTTCTCAGTTGGGGAATTCTCAGTTGGGGAATTAGCTCCCGGACATGTTTACTCCAAGCTTGCCATGGGTCTCTGTCCATGGTGCTCTCACTGTTTGTTCATTGGCCCCTTTCCAGAGGGAGATCTTATCTACAAACTCCTCATGGATGAAGTGCAGTTGTCTGCTTGGTTGTCCCCCCCCAAACCCCCCCCCCACAACCCCTACACTCCTTCTATGCCTGGGCTGGGTTATGTAGTCCATGTAGGATCCGTGTCTTCTTAATGGGTTTGTCAGGATATCCCCTAGAATAATTTCAGAGGGATAATGCAGTATCTTGCTATTTTCTAAGTAGTAAAAATATTTCCCCCTCAGTGGGTTTTGCTTGTTGTCTGTCTGCAAGTTAAGCAACTCAACAGATGGGTGAAAAATATGTTGCCCATTGTTTTAACTTTTGCAGCAACCTGTAATGAAGAAATGTTTTGTAACAGTCAATGGTTTTGGCTTTTGCACTGCACAGTGGTTAAGGCAGGTTTGACAGGAGTTTGGGAGATGTGGGGGTTTGTTTGTTTTTTCCTTTGGTTGCTGGGCTTAGGAAATATTATTTTCCTTGGTTTGTAGGGTTTTTTTTTTAAGTACTAAGAACCCACCTTAACTATTTGTTGTAAACCAGAAGGTTTTGTGTTAGAGAATATAATAGTTTTTTGGCCAAGTAATGGCAGTTGCTACAGACTCCTCTTCACCTGCGCTGTGTCCCTTTAACAGCACCTGAATTTACAACTAACATGAATGGTGAAAAATAGCATTCTGCTATTTAGCATTTATTAAAGCTTGTGAAGCTCTGCTCAGCACAAAAACCCTGCCCTGGTTACTTCAGGGGAAAATCATCAAGGGCAGCCTCATTTTGAGTGCATTGCTGTAATCTAGTCTTGAGGTAATGAAAGCATGGATGACTCTGGCCAGATCAGAGTCATAAAGAAAGGACTGAAGTGTGCAGCACATGATTCTGTGTGTCCGTGTGTGTATGTGTCTGGTTGGGGTAGGTGTGTGTGTGTCTGGTTGACTGGCTCAGGCAGGGGGCGTGACTGAGTGCGTGTGTATAGGGAGGGAAGGAGAGAAATGTGTGTGTGTGTTTAATCCACATCTTCATGAGGCATATGCGAAGAGAAAGGGGTTCGGATGTTCAGACTTTGGACATTCGGTCTGAAAACTTAGTTCAGGTTCATGGGTTTGGTCCCACAGAGTTCGGAGCTCCTCGAACGTTTGGAAAGTTCAGCCACCGCAGAGGATTGGGGTGCTCCCTGTGGGGGCATGGCAGGCCTTAGGAGTCACAGCAGCAGCAGCAGCAGCAGCAGCAGCAGCAGCAGCAGCAGCAGCAACAGCAGCAGAGACCAGGAAGGCTTGGCGCTTGGTACCCTGCCTTGCCCAGGCAGGCAGGCTCAGTGCATGGTCCCTGGGGGTGCCCGTGGTGCCATGGCTAGCTGCCTGATACCCAGCAGCAGCAACAGAGGCCGGGAAAGCTTGGGGCTTGGTGGCTGGCATGACACCCCTACTTGGCCGGGTATTACAGCCTTCCAGGCATCGGTGGAGCAGCAGAAGCCATTGGATTGAACTGAAGCAGAACCCATGGTACAGCAGAGGCAGCAGAAGCAGCAGACTGAAAGCGTGGCATGAGCAGCGGAAGGCAGGCTTAGGCAGGGTTCGAGCTTGGCAAACTGGGTGGGCGGGCAGACAGGCAGAGTGGCATGAGAGGCAGTAGGGAAGGCAGGCTGGAACCTTGGCAGGCCACTCAGATAGGCTGGAGAAGACTGTGCAGCGTGCACATGAGAGAACGAGAGAGCCTGTCAGATAGGTGGGTGGAAATCATCTAGCCAGAGGCTGGCTGGCAGGCTTTCAGATTCCCAGTGTCACCCTGCATCATGTGATCAGTCAGATAGGCTGGCCAAGGCTGTCTAGTAAGAGAGAGAGATGGGGGGGCAGGGGGGGGCAGCAGGCATTGGTAGGGGGGGACAGCACCTCAGCAGCAGCAGCTGAGATTGAGGAGGAGCCCCGTCCAAAGACTGCCCCTGGCATGGGATGGAGAGTGCCACTGAACCACCAATCCATCTCCAGCATCAGCTCAGGGAATCCCAGCAGCGGAAGGTTCACCTTAAGGAACAGCAACTGCTCCACCAACTTCACCCCCAGTCTCAGGAAGTGAATTGAGCAAATGTCCCCCACCATAGAGAACACCCACTCACTAGGGACACTCGTTGGTGGGCAGGACAACAGAGACTTGGCCACTTTGGACAACGCTGGCCACACATCTCTCTGAGAGCTGTGTCACCACCATGTTCTGCCCCTCCCATCAGCGCTGTCAGTGATGCAGAAGCAGCAGTCAGTTGAGGCCCAGAAGCATCAGTGTACCATGGAGGAGCTGGGGTAGGGGCAGCTGCCATGTCCATCGGCAGCTGCAGGACATGGAGGGTGGCGTAGCTTTCAACTGAAAGCCACGCACATGTTGGGGAAAATTATTGTGCTTGATGGGTAGCCCTTCTCAGTGGTCAGGGACATGGGGTTTAGGAGCCTGATTGGCTTCCTGGCCCCCCATTTTAAGCTGCCCTCACGCAGCACCCTGTACTGGGCTTTAAAGGAGCGAGTGAGGGAGCAGCTGGCAAGGGATGGGAGTCCCACCCTCCACTTCACCAATGACCTGTGGTTGAGCAGAAACACACAAAACACCTACCTAGCAGTGATGGCACACTGGTGGCAGAACCTAGAGGCAGCATTTGGGAGTGGCAAGAGGGGTCCCGAAGCAGGGTATAGGTGGGCCCTACTTCAGGCAGAAGTCATGGGCAGCCCCCACACTTCTGGGAACATCGAGACAGCCCTGACCACCGTGGTGAGGGAGTGGGTCACACCAGGTGCGCCCTTCACCAAAGGGTGCATTGTAATGCACAACCCGGCCAACATATTGAGGACAGTCCATAGGGGGGCTTCACCAGCATCCCTTGCACCTCAAACACCCTTCACCTGGTGGCCAGGGACGGACTAGGCTTGGGGGACAATGGGATTGGGGGAGGCATCCTTAGCTTCCTGATCGAGTAGGGGAGGAAGCTGGCTGGTTTCTTTAACCAGATCGTGTAGGGCAGCAACCTCCTTCAGAGGAAGATGGCAGAGCAAGGCTCCTCAGTGCACAAGCTGGTGCAGGATGTGTCCACCAGGTGGAATTCCACGTTCCTGATGCTCGAGTGACTTCTCAATCTTTGCATCAGGTTCAACTGGTGATGGACAGTGGGGCACCTCCAGGGTCAATGGGGCTGAATGGGAGATCCTGGCTTACACCGTCTTTGTTCTGAGACAATTCCTGGCCATGATGGAGACCATAAGCTCCTCCACAGCCACCATAAGTCAGGTGACCCCTCTGGTCCATAGTCTCCTCAGGAGGCTAAAGGAGTTCTCCAGGGGAAGGATCGTGGCCTTCAGGGCAAGAAGCTGGTGGCTGAGGTGGTTGCCATGGTGCGGCAGCTGAAGGCAAGGCTGAAAGTGCTGTTTGATGAGCTCCTTCAGTGGGAGGAATATGTGTTGGCAACCATGCTGGATCCCAGGGTCAAGGGCAGCATGGCACGTCAGACACCGCTCTATGTCCACTGGAAGGGCGACCTGGTGGAGAGAGTTAGGCAGGCAGAGAAGGCTCTGGAGAGTGCATGGCAGCAGCAAGATGCCCCTGGGGATGGTGGGAGTGGGAGCAGCCACCCCTTTTGGCTGATGGGGTCTATCCCTGCCCTCAGCCCTAGCAGTAGCAGCACCAGAAGTAGGCTGAGCAGCAGCAACACTCCTATTGCTTCTGGATTTTGTGGATAGACAGCCCTCCCTGCCTGTAACATAGGCCCCAGAACCCTGAGGGTGGGTCCTAGGGCTTGAGTGGCTGGCTGTTTCTTGATGCAGTGGGATGACAGCTCCATGTGAGGGGAATAATGGCCCCAGAAACCTGATGGTGGGTCTTGGGATTAGAGTGGTAGCATCTAGATGCAGTGGAATGATGGCTCCCCATGAATGGAATGATGGCCCCAGAACCCTGACGGTGGACCCTTGGACTAGAGTGGCAGCTTCTAGATGAAGTGGAATGACGGCTCTCCATGAGTGGAATGACAGCCCCAGAACCCTGATGGAGGGTCCTCGGGCTGGAGTGGCTGGCACCCCTACTCGGCCAGGCATTGCAGGCTGGCTGGCATTGGTGGAGCAGTGGCAGAGGCCCGGCTAGGGCTCAGTGTCTGGCACCGCTGCTCAGCTGGACATTGCAGGCTGGCTGACCTTGATGTGGGACACTTGCAAACAAGTGGAACGACAGCCCTCCCTGCCTGGAACATATCATAAATGCATGGAACATAGGCCTGGAACATAGGCCTGGAACATCATCATCATATGATATATGGATGTCCATATGATATGTTTCAGGCAGGAACATATCATATGATGAGCCTTGGAACATTGGCCCCAGAACCCTGATGGTGGGTCCTGGGACTGGAGTGGCAGCTTCTAGGTGACATGGAATGATGGCTTTCCATTAGTGGAATGATGGCCCCAGAACCCTGATGGTGGGTCCTGGGACTGGAATGGCAGCTTCTGGATGAAGTGGAATGACAGCCCTCCCTGCCTGGAATGTAGACCCCAGAAAATGCACCCAGGCGGAGGATTGCTTACCTTCTCCTGCCTTCTGGCCCACACCGGTTGATGCACCGCTGACAGCGCTGATAGGAGGGGCAGAACATGGTGGTTACATAGATCTCAGAGGGACAGCCATCGCTTCAGCACCAGACATCTCCTCCGCAGGACTAATGCCTGCCTCGCTGTCCCCAATCTCAGTGATATCCCCCCGCGAAGGTGAGTACTGGGAACCTGAGGCTGATGTCCTGTCCACCATGCTGTTTCCACTCTCCCTGTGCCCCCTATAGCTGCTGCTGCTACTACTGCTTCTCTCTCTGCTGCCATTGCCTGGGGATTGGGCCCTGCCTCTAGCAGCCAGGGTGGGATCCAAAGTCTGTTGAAGCCAAGGAAGCCAAGGAAGCCTTTCATTTAATTAACAGAGTTTGGATCAAATCCTTAGAGAGCAATGTGATAAATCTATTATATGGCTGGATAAGTCCAACTGCAGCACTCAGATATAACTTCAGTAATTTCCAGGTCCTAAATTGGTCCACAGGGGCATAGCTAAGATGGAATGGGTCCAGGTGCAAGAAATGGACTTGTCCCCGCTCCCTTGGACAGTTCCCTCCCCTCCCCTCCCCTCCCCTCCCCCCTTCCTTCCTTCCTTCCTTCCTCCCCCCCAGTTCTTCTCCCTCCCTCTGCTTAGAGAGCAATGTGATAAATCTATTATATGGCTGGATAAGTCCAACTGCAGCACTCAGATATAACTTCAGTAATTTCCAGGTCCTAAATTGGTCCACAGGGGCATAGCTAAGATGGAATGGGTCCAGGTGCAAGAAATGGACTTGTCCCCGCTCCCTTGGACAGTTCCCTCCCCTCCCCTCCCCTCCCCTCCTTCCTTCCTTCCTTCCTTCCTTCCTCCCCCCCAGTTCTTCTCCCTCCCTCTGCTTGCTGCACCCATCTGAGCCTAGGAGGCTGTGGCTGCACTGTCTGACTCATACTGCCACCAGTGATTTCTCCATCCTGTGCCACCCACCAGGCAGGTCTTATGCGTGCCATGTGCTGCAGGTGCCTCTGCTTGAACTTCCGCCCAGCTCAGTCTCCAGACTCCACCTGGCCACATCATAACAGGACAGGATTTGTGCCACCCCCAACTTAGGCTCTGTCCCCCCCCCCCCTGCCAGCTTGGGCCTCAGGACAAATATCCCTCCTTTCCCTATGATAGCTATGCTCCTGTTGGTCCACTAGACATCCAAAGTTCAGGACACTATAGAAGACATGCAGCTTCCTTGTGGAAAAAAATGCCCACAATTATTCTGAACATATGTACACTCTATAAGATGTCAGCTTATTACTTTATATTATTTATTTATTTATATAGCACAAACAGTTTACCTGGTGCTGTACAATCAATAGTTATAGAAAGGTCCCTACCCCAGCAGGGTTACAATCTAAGAGATGGGGAGGAGGAGACAAGGGAATGGTGAACATTGGGGTAGACAAGAGTACATTCATGAGGTTGAGAAGTTGCAAGTGCATGTGCTTCCCTTAGTTACAGGGAACTAGATCCTGAGTGAGAGGGAAGAGGATGCAATTCCACTCATGATGACCTAGGGAAGGCATGATGCAACAGGTAGGTTTTCAGGAGGGATTTGAAAGTTGTGAGAGAGGGAGCAAAGTGAACGTATCTAGGGTGGGAGTTCCAGGCATGAGGGGCAGCAAGAGAGAAGGGGTGAAGATGTTTAGAGGAGCAAGGGGGCTGTGAGCAGGTGAGGGTGGGTGCAGAGGAGGAGAGAAGCTCCTGGGCAGGAGTGTAGTGGGTTGGGATGGGACCCTCAGTATTGCAGAGAACAGAGAGTGGAGGATAATGGCACTGTTGGTTCTAATCCGATAACACCAATAATATTTGGTATCGGCAATATTGAATCTTTTCCATTGCTTTTTTTCTTGGATTTTTGAAATAAATGGTGAAAACCGCATTGTTAAAGTTCTGATACCGATAGATACAATAGAACCGATAAAGGAAGAACCGAGAACCTATAAAACCATGAACTGAGATTTTTCCCAAAGTCCCAACTCCAGTGACAAGATTCAAGAGTGGAGAGATATGGGGGAGCAAGGACATGGAGAGCCTTGAAGGTTTGCACAGAGGGAGCCAGTGTATGGCAGGGAGGAGGGGCTGAACATGGTCGAAGTGATGGCAAGATGGATGACTTTAGCAGCAGAGCACTGAACGGAGATAGGGGGCGGGGTCAATTAAGAGCAGGGGAGACCAGTAAGGAGGAAGTTGCAGTAGTCAAGGCGACATATGACTAGAGCATGGGCTAGGGTAGAGCAAAGTGACCAGAATTAACAACAGTCTGGATCTGAGGTATAAAGGAGAGGGAGGAGTCAAAGATTAATCCAAGGCTATGTGCCCAAGGAATAGGCTGGATTTTGACACCCTCAATGGAAATTGACAGGGAAGTAGGACGGAGGGGAACACTTTGGAGTAGTGGATGAGGAGTTTTTTTCTTAGCCATATTAAGCTTGTGTTGGAGGTAAGACATCCAGGCAGAGATGTCAGAGAGACCGTTAGCAATACGAGACTGTATGGAGGAGTTGAGCGTGGGAGTGGATAGACAGAGTTGCATGTCATCAGTATACAGGTGACACTAGAAATCATGGATTTCAATGAGTTTAATCTGAGAAAGAGTGTAAAGGAAGAGAAGAAGAAGACCCAGGACAGAGCCTTGGGGAACTCTCACAGAGAGGGGAAGTAACATAGAGGAGGTACCAGCAGGAGAAACGTTGAAGGAGCATTTCTTTTTCAAGAGATACAAAGAGAATTAGTCAAGACCAGAGTCCTGAAATCAAGGGAGCTTAAGGAATCCATGAGGAAGCCAGGGTTGAGAGTGTCAAAGGCAGCAGAGAGATCGAGGAGGACAAGAATGGAGTAGAGGCCTTAGATATACCTTAGAGAAGGTAACTGATGATTTTGGCAAGGGCAGTCTCAGTCAAGTGGAGAGGATGGAAACCCAATTGAAAGGAGGTCAAGAGAGAAATCTGAAGAGAGGAAATCAAGACAGCACATGTTGACAGCCCACTCCAGGAGCTTGAAGTGAAGAGTAGGAGTGAAATGGGGCAATAGCTCAAAGGGTTGGAGGGGTCAAGAGTGGCCTTCTTACGGATAGGGGAGGTTAATGGCATCTTTGAAAACTAATGGAAATTACCTAGTAGAGAGTGAGAGATTGGTGATGTGCAGCAGAGAAGGCACAGCAGTGGGAGAAAGCACTGTTAGAAGGCGAGAGGAGATGGAGTCAAGGAGACAAGTGGAGGGGTTGGATGAAGAGAGGAGGGAGGTGACCTCATCAAGAAAAGCTCAGGAGAAGGAGCAGAGATGACAGGCAGGAAGGAAAATAGAAGGGAGGAAGCGGGGGAGGGAGAGGGTTGAAAGCAATAGTAAGGCCAAGTTAATCAATCTTATTGTTGAAGAAAGAGAGAACATCCTGTGCACAGAGAGAGGAAGGTGGTGAGGAGGATAGGGAGACTTCAGAAGGAAAGCAAATGTTGAGAAGAGATGGAGGGGATTGCAAGAGTGAGATTCAATTAATTTGGAGTAACAGCAGTCTTTGGCCAGGGAAAGGACATCACTAAATGCAAAAGAGCAAACTTAAAGTGGAGGAAGTCAGTGAATTTATGAGACTTTCACCAGAGGCACTTGGCAATTCAAGAGCAGGATTGGAAGTGGCGGATGGTACAAGTGAGCCAAGGATGGGAGTTTATACGATGGATAGGATGGCACAAGAGGGGAGCAAGGGAGTCAAGGGTGGAAGAAAGGGATGTGTTGAAGGTGGAGACAGCAGAGTCTGGGTAGGTGGTAGAGGAGACAGATGAAAGATGGTGGGAGAGGGAGGAAGCAAAATCCAGAGGGTCAATGGATTTAAGGTCATGGAAAGAGCAAGAGATTGGAAAGCTGGAGGGGGCGAGTGGGAGAGACAGAATGAAGAAAAGTGATGGTGAGAGACAGGAAGGGCATCAAAGGTGAGGTCCAAGAGAGAACAGTTCTTTTATAAGACTGTCAAGGGAGTGGCTATCACATCAAGGGAGTGGCATCAAACAGTCAGTCCACAGAGAAGGTGAAAAGAAGAGGTAAGTAAGAGGAAGCAGGAAGCAGCAAGGTCAGAGGGGGTGTCCACATGGATACTGAAGTCCCCAAGAATTAGGGTGGGGACACTGTCATCAGAAAGGAAGAAAGTAAGCCATGTCTCAGTCAGAGAGAAAAGAGGAGTGGCCTGTGCAGATTCAGAGCTAAGGCGGAATAGCAGCGGGATCAACACCAGTCAGGATTCAACTACATGATCAGAGGTGGGCAACCAAGGTGTGAGGTCAGTGGCACACTAGAGAATCACGGCAAGGGTGTCAGTCTGATCAACAGCCAAATCAACATATTTGTCCTGTCCATGTTTGTCTTTCCTGGCCAGGAGAACTCAGCAGGTGGTGCTGGATGATTATTCATCTTCTCCCCAGGGCCTCACGTGTGGAGTTTCGCAGGGTTCCATCTTAACCCCTCTCCGTATATGAAGCCCTAAGAGAACATTTTCAGAGAGTTTGGTGTAAGGTGTCATCAATATGCTGATGACACCCAATTATATCTCTTTTCCATCAGACCCAGGTCTGGCAGTCTCGGTGCTTACCCAGTGTTTGTCAGCTGTGGGGGACTGGATGTGGGTGAGCTGCCTGAAGTTAAATCCTGACAAGATGGTGGTGATAGTTGTGGGGAAAGCCGGGGTAGTGATGGCCTCCATCACTGATGAAGTCCATCCTTCCCTGGTATCTCAGGTCCGTAGTCGGGGGTGCTCCTAGATCCGGTGCACCTAGATCCGCTGTAGCAAAGAGTGCATTTTGTCAACTACATCTGGTAACCTACTTAGGCCGTATGTCTCGGATCTGGACCTGGCCATGATCATCCATGCTTTTATTACCTCAAGTTTAGACTACTGTAACATGCTCTATGTGGGGCTACTCTTGGTGATGATGCAGAGACTGCAGCTGGTGCAGAATGTGGCGGCTCATCTCCTGAAGGGGACAGGCCACCGTGAGCACATTAGTCCAGTGCTCCACTCTCTGCACTGGCTGCTAATAGTCTTCCAGGCTCAATTCAAGGTGTTGGTTTTGACCTTTAAAGCCCTAAATAGCCTTGGTCTCACCTATCTGATGGACCACCTCACCCTCCAAATCTTGGCTAGGCCTCTGGTGGCACCTCCTTGAGGTCCCCTGGGTTTTTTGGATGTTGACCATGAGAAGGGCATTCCACTGCAGCTGTGGAAATCCTTCCCGTTGGAGATCCTCTTGGCCGTTGACCTCCCCTCTTTCCATAGACGGTGTAGGACCTGGCTGTTCCACTGGGCCTTTGCCAAGGGAGATGGGATGGGTGGGTTGGGTTAGGGTGGGCTTTTGTTGTTTTAGAGTTGAGCTATTTTCATGTGGTGTTAAAAATGTCAATTTTAATTGATTTAATTATATGTTTTTAAATGTTGTTAGCCACCCTGAGATGCTTGTAGCAGGAGGGGGGCGGCATACAAATATCATAAATAAATAAATAAATAAATAATCCTAGAACTGGAGAGTTGGAAGAGTTATGATCTCTTCCAAGAGAGGCAGCAGCGGCGTGTGGGAGCCAAGGGCACTCAGCCAAGATGGAGCGGATAGCGGTGGCTCCTTTCAACCCCCCCCCCCGGCCACCAGGACAGAGATGGTATTTGGTTGAGGGGTCAGGGGGACCCAAGTCTCAGCCCCGTTGCTGAGACTTGGGGGCCTTGGGATTCTCTCTCCTCCACCCTTGCAGGGGTGGGGCTCAGAAACATCAACTTCTGAGCCACTCCCCATAACATTGGGAGTGGCCAGAGGGAGGATAGAGGCAGCAGCGGCATGTGGGAGTCAAGGGCGGTCAGCCAAGATGGAGTGGATAGCGGTGGCTCTTTCAACCCCCAAGGCCACCAGGACAGAGACGGTATTTGGTTGAGGGGTCGGGGGGCACCGTTGCTGAGACCTGGGAGTCGTGGGATTTTCTCTCCTCCACCCCCACCCTTGTGGGGATGGGACTCAGAGATATCAACTTCCGGGCTGCTCCACAGAACATTGGGAGTGGCCGGAGGCCGTGCCGGAGGTGTGTGCTGGGGGCACGTTCTGAAGGGGCACGTTCTGAAGGGGCACGTTCAAAGGGGCATGTCCTTTGGCCGTGCCCTTCGGCCGGGTCATGAGGCTGAGGCGGGAGAGCCTATGAGTGTTCTCATTGTTTGGGGGGTTATGTTGTTTATTGATAAAGAAGATGGTACAGCTGACTCCCCCCAGTGAGAGAGGGGTGGAGTTGGGTGAATTCCCTTGGTGGCAGCAGGGGATAGAAGGATTAGTGTATGGGACCAATTACCTGATTGTGTAGGAGTTGGTGGAAGGAGAATATCAGTTGGGGATATGGGGGGGGATTTGTTGTAAGACATTATTTTGTGATATATTGTGACTTGTGTGCCGCATCCCCTGAAAATGTATTTTCTTTATTATGCTGTGAGCCACCTCGAGTCAGTTTTCGAGAGAGTGCGGGGTATAAATAAATATGCTATGCTATGCTATGCTATGCTATGCTATGATCGGTCATCTAGTCTAAACCTTTGCTCTGAGGAAGATTCCAAAGATCAAAACCTGGAAGTCAGTATGAAAAGGCCAGGATGAGGTTTGGGCAAGGGCAGAAGACAAGGGCTGGAAAGCAGGGGAGGCTAGTGAGCAGGGTTGGAAGGAAGGTGGGCTAAGGAGGAAGCAGGGCAGGCACAATCCCTTAAAGAGTTGTTCCATCGTTTCCTTTTCTTGCTGGGAAGTTTTTTATATTGGCAGGTGGCCAACCAGTAAAACTGTGAGTATGGCCTGGCTGCTGTGGGAAGGCATTGGACATATATTCTGGACAGGAATCAAGGAACCGATGGAGGTTGCCATCTGTCTGGAAATCCTGGGGGTGCCCAGGGCTCCTGCCACCCTCTTTCAGAAAACTAAATGGGTACAGAGGGAAGGTCGATAATGACATTGAAGTATTTAAAGCTGGAAAAGGTTTTCTGTGGTCAAACGCAATTTGGGCCTCTGAATTTTGGTGTAGGTTGGTTCATTCATAACTTTGAGGTTCTTTCACCTTCCTCTACAGCCACTTGTCACTGTTAGAGAATAAGGTTGCCTGCTGCCACCTCTCTGGGCTTCACTCAAAAACTCCAGTTTTTCACCCAGATAATCTGGGGAAAGCTCCAATTTATCTGGGTAAACCAGGGCATCAGTGGATGAAAACTGGGGATTCCAGGGTTGTCAGAGAACACCATTTCTGACAAAGCCCCACTCCTAGGCAGCATCGTTATGGCTCAATGCTCCAAAAGGACTATATCAGAAAAGGTGTGGTAGACAATTCGTGCCCCACCCCCTCCAAAGAAGTCAAATTCTTCTTGGAGGAATGTGGCAACCTTAAAGGCTACTGAACTAGATAGACCAGGGCTGGACTTAGGATTTTAGTGCCTCACGGCAACTCAACCTGATGCTCCCTCCCCCCATCCCTTCACCCCTTGGAGCTCTGGTACACATGTTTCTACAGTAGGGAGGGAGACAATGGTGGCACCCAGCACAGAAGCAGAGTCTCTTCTTCCATGCTCAGCACCACTGAAAACTGCATTTATGGGGAGCTCAGGGATGGAACAGGGCTTCTCTGGGTATGGGTTGATGGGGGGGTTGTCAGGCTGTGGGTGGCGCGGGTGAGGCCGTGAGGTTGCAGTAGGAGGAGAGGGGGAGGAGGCACCATGACTGGGTAGGTGCAGGCTGAGAACAGAAACCCCCAACCCCCCAAATCTGTGCCCCATCCCCCCAAAATTTGCCTCCCAGGCAGGTGCTTATGTTGCCTGCCTCTATGTCCGGCTCTGAGATGGGCTACATGTCTGATCCAGTCTGGCAGTTAATGTATCCTGATCCTGAATTCTCCCATTCCTAAACAAGTGTGCCCCAAATTCCCTATGTGCAATCACAAGCTAGGGTAAAGTTTTGAAGGAATTTGGGTAAAATATTTGGCAGACAGAAGCACTGGTCAATTAGATCTTTTGTAGAGGACATTTTAAATAACTGAAGAGTTATATTATGGGCTACACAGAGCTTCTCACTCTGCACAGTGGATTTCACCAGTTGAATCAGCAGGATACAAGCTTCCTCAACTTAATAGAAATGTCACAAATACCTTCTGAATAGATCAATTTGGTCCTATAGTCAGAAGATAAAAGACATTGGGACCATGATGAAGCAGATCCCGTATCCTTAGGAGTGGACTACCAATCACTCCTGGTCCTGACCCCTTTTGAGGATATAAGGTTCATAGGCTCAGACTGCCCAGCAGACTACTCCACAAGGCAAGCCTGTGAAGTGAGCTGTCATGGGTGCTAGCTGGTAGGGGGTTTGCATTTTATATTCATAATTATAATTATGATAATAAATCTGGCAATTTTATTATTGAATGTATAATTCCAAATATGAATTTAATCATTCCAAAATAATAAAAATTCAAAATGTGTCATTATTTTGTTATTTTCTGACTGTGGGACACATACTTTAGGCTTTAATGTTTTGTTTTGTTTCCAATTTTAATAATATTTGCATACACTTTACTTCTCATCCAAGGAAACATGCCTGACAAATATCAGAAGGATTAGTTGTAGGGTCCAGATTCTATTAGAATTATGGTTTTTAATATATGTATGGCCTTAAGGTCCCTTCTGACAATCCAATATATATGAAAACTGCATATAGTATAGCCCTAATAGAAAGGAGTATCTATTCCAAGTTTCAGAAAAAGTGGATGACGTGTCTCGATTCTATAAGCAATTTATATTTTGTGGTTTGCACACATGTTTGCAGCTGTAGAGACTTTGTTTTCCATCCAATACAGATGGAATTTGAACTATATGTACCTCTCATGCATGGAATCATCGATGGAAAATTTCAGAAAGATTGTATAAATGAACCTAATTTTATAAGCAAATGGTTGTGATTTTAACAGAAGTCGTGCAAGTTCAAGTTCTGAAAACTCTGGGACAAAAACTAAAATTTCAGGACATTAGGGACTTCAGGAAGCAAGGCACATGGAAGGAGGAAGCATCCCAGAAATCAAGATACATAACTGCTACATCCAGGCTGGCCAACTTGCATCCCAGAGACCCTGCAGCACTGTGACAGAGGACATAGGAGAATCTCGTATTAGCTCTTTCCTAAGCACATGCTTCCAACTTCCTAGTAACAAGCAGGGGGTCTTGGGGTGATCACAGAACAGAATGAGGATAAATTATTGATATTTCTGCTGGCCAATTGGCATCACAAACCCATCTTGTACCACTGTGACAAACATAAGAGAATCTCTGGTATAGGCACATTCTCTGGAGATGGTTCCCAGGCTTCCAACTTGCCAGTACCCAATAACTGCAATCAGCAAAGATTTGGGGGTGGGCACTGGGGAGCAAATGTAATCTTCTACCAAGCTTCACAGCCCCCATCATGGTTAGATCTTGTGTGGTCATAGATTGACTCAGTGCTCTGTGTGTATGACTGACTGTGCTGTAGTGTTCAGCCTCACTGCAAGTGCTCAAAAAAGCAGAACCCTGTTCATAGTAGTCTGACTGAAGCTGTGCAAGGTGGAACATGACCAGTACACATGTATTAAGACTTGGCTGTTCCACCAGGCAATTGGCAGGGGAGACGGGTAAAGGATGGGGGGAGTGGATTAAGGTGGGGAGGGATTTTAATCCTCCTTATTATGAGTTGTTTTTATATATGTTTTAATGTTTATTTGTTGTAAGCCACCCCAAGCTGCTGTGTCAAGATTTTTTAATAAATAAATAAATAAATAAATAAATAAATATTATGGCCAGCCCCCTTCTGTGCCAGAAATAGCCACAGTGCCAGCAGAGACCTTCAGCTTCTGCCCAGCTTTTGGACCAGATGTGGACCATTTGCCTTGACTTCAGAGACGACCAATGTAATCCCAGGATCACAGTTTCAGAACCACTGCTATAAGTTAATATGATCATTCTTGATTATGATGTTTGTTGACAGAACAGTCATAGATAGTGGCTACAACTGTGATTGGGGCTCCATTTTACCAGGTGCTGTACATACATATAGTAAAAAACCACTCTTCCAAGGACATTACAATCAAATGAACAGGACCAAAAGAGGGCAGGCGGGTGAGAGGGGAAATGGGGCAGTGTGGATGGAGTGGGCTCCAATGTAACTTAGGGCTCATTTACATGTGCAGGAAAGTGTCATTAGAAGGTTGGGAGAGGGGATGCACATGCAACTCAGGTGCATCTTTGATCATGTGGGAATGCCCAGAGGCGGTGACTGAAGCTTTTATATGCATTTACAAGGGCAATTTACAGAGCACGATTTATTCCCCAGTTGTGCCTTTCTGTATGTCTTTTCCTAAGCTACAGTGAAAACCAAAGGCTAAAGGCCTATCTAGTGCAGGCTGATCCATTGTTAATTAGTTTCTTCTTTTTTATTTCTTTACAGCTGTTGTACACCAGCATTTCATGTTTGATCAAAGTACTTTGTATAACTCGGAGGTTATTCTACTTAGCAGTCTACTGATCAGCATCTGCCTTCAGGGACATCCTAAGTCTGCACCCTTTTAGCACTCTCTCTGACAAACATTCTCTGCATATTAGTAATCCATTGATAACTTCACATTGAAAAGGTCCATGAAATATTTAAACAGCTAAATGTTTTAGGCCTGGATTGCAACATGCTGTTATTACCTACATACCATAGAGCAATTTTTTATAAAGTGAACACTAGTCCAATATAGCAAACTGGGTAGCTGAGGTCCTGTTTAGCCCTCCCAATACCTATGTGTGACTTTGGGTGTCTCTACACCAGTAGCAGTGGCTGGCTCTCCATGTGGTCTTGTGACAGGCAATGTCCACCACTACACTGTGGAGCAAAAGAGGAAGCCGGCTAGATGGTTTCAGGGAAGCTGGGTGTGGTGGCCCCTGTTGGAACCTCTGCCACAGCCAGGGTGAGCTGTGGTGCCAGCCAAACAAGTACATGCCTGGTTCTGCCCTACCTCTTTCCCCAGATAGACCAAAATTCCATCCCCAGCCATGACGTGACCACATGCAATTGGTGCCAGTGTCCATCGCTCACAGCCCCACAGTGGGGTTGCCAAATTGGGGTAAGGCTGCTCCACAATACGGCCTTGGGAATTTTCCAAGGATGCAAAGCGTAGCAGGCAGCTGGGTGGGGAGAACATCTGGCTTCCTCTGGCCACACAATGCACTGCATCGCATAACTTGGCTCCCCAGAGAGGGGTAGGACTGCCCAAGGCATGGTAGCTTCCCCTCCCTGTTTCATCTGGCTGCATCCTTCATTGCATGCATGGTGGACTCGTGATGACCAGGGTGGCTCACCCATGGGGATTAGAGAGTAGCAGCAAATTAGTTGCTCTCTCTCTCCAAGTTCAGGGCAGTATTTAGACATCACTTTAACCACTCGTAAGTGGTTACTGTGACATCTAAAAACATCCAATGTTTCTAATGCTTCAGGACCTTTTTAGTCGATGTGAGTCTTTCCACCGACTATAACAGGAGGTGAGTTCAACCCTTTGTTCTGGAGTCTGTGAATCAAGAGATGCAGGTCTTACACTAAGCTGTGCCACTGGCTCATTCAGGTGAGTCTTTCCCTAAGTTAATGGGGTCTGAGCATAGACAAGCTAGTTGTGTCCCTCCACCAACATACTGCCTCGGCCTAATGATAGCCACTGGACCCAGGTCTTGAACCCTCAGAGTTCCTGGGACATTGTCTGGGCCTGCAGTGCCACTGCTTCATTTTGCCTCAGGCTCATCAACTCACTCAAGAGGTCTCCTTGCCTTTTCCTAGTCCCCTGTCTGTCTCCAGCCCATCACACTAGGGATGTAAAAACAAAATGGGGTTTGGATGTTTGGCCGTTTGGCTCAAAAACTTACTTCGGGTTCGGGGATTCGGTCCAGTGGAGTTTGGTCCCGCTGAACGTTCAGTGGAGTTCGGACCCACCAGGAGGCTTGTGGAACTCCAGGGACTCCCAGGGGTGCCCATGGTGGCATGGCAGGCCATTGGAGATCCAGAAGCAGCAGCAGCAGCAGCAGCAGCGGCGGCGCGTACACACTGATCAGACTGGGAGATAAAGCTGTTTGTTTACAAACAACTCCTCCCCATGTGAGTCATCAGAAGGTTGTTACCTTGTAAAGAAGGTTCTTTGAGATGGCTCCCAACATTCTTACAACTGGGTTGTACATGCTCACCCTATTCAAATAATAGACCATATGATGGTCTCGAGTGCCTCTAGTATAAAATCACTCTCCCCCTCAGAATGACAGTTCCTTCCAACCCTTTCTAGGCATATAAGAAAAAAATTCCACGTGGGGCTGGAAAGGTATGAGAATGTTCGGTGCCATCTCAAAGAACCTTGTTTACAAGGTAGCAACCTTCTGTTCGTCTTTGAGTGGCTCCTCACAGGCCCTTTTTACAAGTCTACACCAGGTGGTGGGTCTGTGAGTGCACTGGTACATGGGTGGGGCATGCACATGGCTGCACATGCATACCCACTCACCCCCCCGCACTCATCCACACCCACTAAACATAATGTCTATCTATCTGTATAACTAAGCTCCTACATCTATCTATCTATCTATCTATCTATCTATCTACACACACACACAGGGATGGGAGGGAACACAGACAGCTCACAAAAAAGAACACAGGGAGGGGTACAAAACTGAAATGAAACCTAAATCAATCTAATCCTACTCGAAATAAATCCAAAAATGGGGGAAGGGAATCAGGGATGGAATATATACAGGGAGGAGGAAAGGATTCAATGGAGGGTAGGAAGAAAGAACATGGGGAGGGGTAAAAAATAAAAATAACACCTAAATCTATCTAATCTAATCTAAATAAATGAAACTACAGTGGTAAATGTGTGGGAATTGGTGAAATAGGAGGAGGATGGCAATAGATTACGAACACAAACTGCTAGGAGAGGGAGACTTCTGAAAAAGCCTGTTGACAGGATCAGTGACTAGCTCAGAATTAATTAGAAGGGGGGAGGGCAATGCCTTTTGTTACTTGCTGCGCCTGCCTTACCACAAGCCTCATTGGCTCTGTGCAGCCTAGCCCCATGCCAATCGCACACTGCGAAGCCAGTGGGAGGAGGAAAAGAGGGATGGTGATTGGGCAGGCTGACTGGTAGTCCAAGCTTCTCCACCCCTGGTGCCAGGAAGTCTGCTCATTAGCTGCCCCCCTCCCCCCTGGGCCTGCCATCCCTGTTTTTCCCACCTGAACGCCACCGAACTCATCTGAACGCGGACAAACTGTTTGAGGCTTCGTGTGTTCAGTTCGGGCATTCTTTTTGGCCATCCAAAAGGACCGAGTTCGGGCTGAACACCAAACGCCCAAACTGCATTCACCCATCCCTATGTCACACCTCCCAGCTTCCCGACTGGCTGCTGGTCAGCATACAAGACTTGCTGGTAGCACCAGGAAGCTGAGTGTAACAACACCTTTCTCAGTCCCTGTCTTGTGCTTGTTCCTTCCTTCCCCTTGCTCTGTGCCCTTACTTTCACTCCCAATACTGTACACCATGAATGTGGAATCTAGGCCTAGGGGACCAAAGCTTCTAGGTAGCTGTGAGAAAGAGGCTGTAAAAGGTTGAGATTGAGAACCCTGTGAGAGAACCACCAGGGAGGGTCTCAGAGGCAGGAATTGGCCTCGGAAATGGCAGCACTGGGCCACCAGGGCTTGAGAACACAAGCCTTGGTGGGCAAGATCACAATGGGCATATGATGGCTGTTCCTCATGGCTTGCTCGTGTATTAGAAGTGTGCACCACACCCCCATGTCATTTTCATTTTTCATTTTTGTTTTTGTTATTCAAAAATGTCATTTTTGTTATTGTTATTAATGACAGTGTCATTGTTATCATTTTTGTTATTGTTTTCATTATTAGTATTGATATCATTTTCATTATCATATTGGTATCAATATCTTTATCGATATAATTATCGATACCATTTCAAACTAAGATTTTATTTTTTTGTATCGGTAGCATTATTGATTCCCATGCACAACTAATTTCTACCTAAATTTAAGGGAGACAGGGTAAGGGAAAAGGAAAACTATCTATTATCTAATCAATTATCTATATATGTTTGTTATTTGTGGAACCTGTCATGGTTGGATCTCTTGTTTTTAGTTATATTGTTTCTGGGTTTTTTTAATATGTTCTGTACATCTTTTATATGTTTTTATGTTTTTCTTTATATGTTTGTTTGTTATGCAATCACCATTGGTCATGCAAATAAAGTATTTACTATTATTATTATTATTATTATTATTATTATTAATCTATATAACTATTCTATTCTAATCTAATCTATATGTCTATAATATATATCTATATCTAATCTATACTAGCTATCTCTATATAATGTACAGGGGGGAGAAGGGCAGGGAAGGGAGAAGGTAAAATGTAGGGTATGAGGAAGGAAAGGTATTTGTAATATAATGAGGGCTAGGGAGGATTTTTTGTGTGCAAGCAGTTCTGTTAAACGCAACCTGACAAGCAGAGCTTTCTCAGAACGGAGAGAAAAAACCTTGCCCTCCCGTTATAAAGGGTTGCAGTGCCCTTCTCCAGAGCCCCCCTCATTAGTTGTGGATTCAGAAGGCATTGAGCAATCACAGAGCGCCATGAGACTACTGGGGCCTGCTTGCGCTGCTCATTGGCCAGTGATACATCCATCAGATACTGCTGAGCTGCTTGCCCCTCCCAATACAGGCACAATTCAAGAGTTCAACCATGTTTAGGGCTCCGAGATTTCTGGTGCCTCCTCCCCTCCCCACATTTTCCCTCCAAAACCCAAGTGCCACAGCACTAATAATGAAAATGGCAATGACACTGTCGTTTTCATTTTTGTTTTCATTATCGTTTTTGGTATCTTTATCATTATTGTTTTCAATATCATTTTCATTTTCGGTATCGGTATCAGTATTCTCAGTTGTCGTTTTTGTTATTGTAATAACAAAAATAAAAATGACAATTTTTGTTATTATTATAGTAATAACGAAAACAACATGCACACCCCTACTATGGCCATCCTCTGGGCTACATCCCTTACCAAAGACGGCACCAACAGGGACTGAAGCCTGCTTTCTTGTCACCATAGCCACTATTGCAGACCAGCTGCAGATCACTTACCATGTCCTTGTTCATGTGCCATGATGGTTTGAGAACCACTGCTTTATAGGATTTCTGAGTTTTTCAAAGGGTGAGCAACTTCTGAAACATAGGCCCTGTGAGGATCATCCTCCCACATAGCTAGCTGCTGACAAAAACCTTAGCTTCTCCTATTGTAACATCTCTTTTTAATCTGTCTTCTTTTGATCCCCACTGCCTGTAATCCTAAATGAGAGCAGGTCTGAAAAAGTGAATTTCCTTTCATCTTTAAAGGTCATGCCCTGGCAATTAATTCATGCCATCTGACATCCCATCAGCACTTGCTTGGATCATATACCCTGTGTCAATTGGGGAAACTGGATTCCAGGTACATGCTGGCATTTACACTGCTGCTATTCATCACAATTCAGGTATTCATTTAAATGACAAAACTACAGTAAAAAAGGGTGCAGACAATCATTGGTTCAGTCTCTCTCTCTTTCATGTATTGAACTTTCTTCTTATGAGAAGATAAATAGTTGTACTGTTCTCTGTCATTTTGTGTAGACATTTTAATCTGGAAACTCTGAAGAACTGCTTCAGGAGGCATTATCAAACCTCTCTCTGATATGCAATACACTTCCAGAGAGCCTGATTAATTCCTAATTATATAGTTGCTGGTTATGGGAGAAGGAGCAGCATGTATCCTGACGCTCCTTAATTAACAGTAATTTGTAGGGATGTGAGAATGCGGTTCGGAAGTTCGGAGTTCAGTCTGAACTTGGCCTGTTCGGACAACCGAACTGAACTTCTGAACCAAACGCTTGAACTTCTGAACAGTTCGGAAAAGTTTGGATGAGTTCAGATGAGTTTGGGGGTGGGAAAAGCATGACTTTGGGCAGGAAAAATGTGACTGGAAGGGGGAGGCAGCTGAGGAACATACTTCCTGGCACCAGGGGTGGACACCAGGGGTGGTTTCAGGGACAAAAATACCGATACAAAAAAAAATTGGTTTCGGTTTTGGTACCAATGGCACTTTTTTGAATGTTCGGTCGGAAGGCCTAGCGTTCCGGAGCGCTGCTGCCGCCGGACCCAATGCCGCTGCTGCCGCCGGACCCAAGGCCAGGGCCCTGGCACCACCAGGTAGGTTGGGGTCCGGGTCTGACAGCGGAAGTGATGGCGGGTCCAGCAGGTCCAGCGGGTCCAGTGGCGGTGGCACTCCGGAGCGCTTCAGGCCACTTCTAGGCCTTCCAGTTTGACCTGGGTTCATGCAGCTGCCAGACTCTTAGGCTGAAACAGTTGCTGCAGCTATGCTTGAACAACTAGATGCTGTTTTCACAGAGGACGTGGACAAGTAGAAACTCACTGCTCAAAGTTATGATCGTGCGAACATGATGCGTGGGCAGCATGGGGGAGTCCAAAGGAAGATCCTGGACAGATAGCCAAATGCCTATTATGTTCACTGTTATGCCCATCAAGTAAACAAAGTAATGCAGCAAGCAGTGTCCCAAATAAAGGCAGTGAAGGTATAATTTTTTGCAGATCTGTCCAGCTTACCAGCTTTCTTCTTGTGTTCTCCAAAAACAACTGGAGTTCTGTATGCAGTAGTAAAAAGAAGGCTCCCCAGAGCACCTGCGTTATGATGGAACTTTAACATCTGGACAGAGAATGTGGTCTTTCAGTATCAAGAGGCTCTCATCAAATGTTTTCAGCAAATAAATAAAATATTGGAATTTCAATACCAGTGTTGTTCGGGAGGCCAGGGGATTTCTTCAGATTCTGGAAGAAGATGGGGAGTTCCTCTATTTCTTGTTTTTATTCCACAGAATAATGCCATATGTGGATGTCCTCTTCAGTGAACTTCAGAAAAGAGCCATTGAGTTAGTACTGTAGCTATTTGGAGCTCTACATCAGATTTTTTTTATTAGGAATCTCAACAGAGTCAGAGATTTCATGAAAGACCTGCACTCTGAGTTACCTGAACAATCTCAGCTCTAAGGATGTGCGAACACGGTTCGGATGTTCGGACCAAACTCGGCATGTTCGGTGGACCAAACCGAAAGTCCGAACTGAACGTCTGAACTTCTGAACAGTTTGGAAAAGTTTGGTAAAGTTCAGTTCTGTTTGGGTGGGGAAAACGTGGCAAATAAACCCAGGGAGGAGGGGAGGACAACTCAGGAGCAGACTTCCTGGCATCAGGGGTTGAGAGGCTCGGAATAGCAGCCTGCCTGACCAATCCCAAGCCCTCTTTTTCTCACACCACTGCCTTGGCAGACTGCAATTGGCCAAAGGCTAGCCTGCACAGAGCCAATGGGGCTTGTGGAAAGGCAGGCGCAGTAAAGAAGCAAAAGTCATTGCCCTCCCACCTTCCAATTCCTTCTGGGTTAGCCACTGATCCTTTCAGCAGCATTTTACAGAAGTCTCCCTCTCTCCCAGTTCCTCCTAAAGTCACAATCCATTGCCATCCTCCTCCTATTCACCCATTCCCACATATTTGCCTACCTAGCTTCATTTATTTACCTTAGATTAGATAGATTTAGGAGTTATTTTTAGTTTTTACCCCCTCCCTGTGTTCCCTGTGTTCAATCTTCCTCCCTCCCCCCAATCCTTTCTCATATATTCCATCCCTGATTCCCTTTCCCTCTTTTTGGATTTATTTAGAGTAGGATTGCATTGATTTAGGTTTCATTAAAGTTTTGTACCCCTCCCTGTCTTGTTCGTGTCCTCCCCCCCACCCCCCGCCATCCTATATATAAAAAATAGAATTAAAAAATAAAATATAAAATCTTTGTGTGCTGCATTATTTTGGAGGGACAAATGGAGACGGGAAGGAGAGGCCAGTCTTCTGCCCGTAGGGGAGGCAAAGGGGCATGTGCCAGAGGTGGAAGGGGCCATGACAGTGGAGTGGCAGCATGCAGCAGCAGCAGCAGCCAGAGCCCATCACCACACCCCAAGTTTCACAGGCCTGATTTTCAGCCACAGGCTTCTGAGGCTCCCAGCATTAGTGGCACTAGGGGGATGGTTAGGCATTGCCTCCTGGCAGCATCCTCTACTGCCACGCAGGGCATTGCACCGCCGGCAGTGCAGGAGGCTGAGGCTGTCTCATCTGTGGCTGCAGGTACTTCAGGGGCTGAAGTTCCTCATGGGCCACCATTGTCCCCCATTGTAGAGGCGATCCCCCCCAGAAGTCGCTGGTGGATCCTACTCTGGCTGCTAGAGGCAGGGCCCGATCTCCGGGCAATGGCAACAGGGAGTGGAGTAGCAGCAGCAGCTATAGGGGGGCAGGGGGAGAGTGCTGCTCAGAGTGGAAGCAGCAGCCTGGTGGGCAGTCCATCTGACTCAGGGGTCGAGTACTCCCCTTCGTGGGGGGACATGCCTGAGATGGGGGAGAGCGAGGCAGACAGCAGTTCTTTGGAAGAGGTATCTGCTAGTGCTGAGGCGATGGCTGTCCATCCACAAGCTTTGTCACCACCATGTCCTGCCCCAGCTCCCAGCAGTGTGTCACTCGGTGCAGGCCTGAAGGCAGGAGGGGGAAAAGAACTTTGGTCTAGGAGCATTGTAAGTTGGTGCAGGCAGACAATCCCTGGTAGGTGCAGTGCAGTTTGTTCCAGAAGGTGGTGAAGCGTGGGTAGGTGCTCACCAACCTTGGCACAACTGCCATGGCGAGGCACCTCAAATCATACCACAGCGCTGTGCTGCTAAGCAGAAAGGCAGGGGCAGTAGACACCTGCGGGTTCCCGACCCCAGTGACTGGTCACATGCCTCCATCAGCGGACAAGCGTCCTGCTCCAAAAGCTGCCTCTAGCAGCAGGAGCACTAGTATTCCTGCTACAGGGGAAGAACAGCAGCAGCAGCCTCACCAGCAGCGTCAGAGCACCATGGAGGAGCTGGGGTGGGGGCAGCTGCCAAGTCAGTCGGCAGCTGCAGGACATGAAGGGTGGCATGGTTTCAAAAGAAAGCCATGCGCCTATTGGGGGAAATGATCACTGTAGATGGGCAGCCTTTCTCCATGGTGGGGGACATTGGGTTTAAGCGCCTGATTGGGTTCCTGGCCCCCCACTTTCAGCTGCCATCCCACACCACCCTGAGTTGTCAGGTGGTGCCAGTCCTGTATTGGGCTCTAAAGGAGCGGGTGAGGGATCAGCTGTCAGGGGTTGGGGGAGGGGGACAGTCCACTTCACCACGGACCTGTGGTCCACCAGGAACACACAGCATGCATACCTGGTGGTAATGACGGACTAGTGGCAGGACCCGAAGGCAGCTTTCAGGAGTGGCAGGAGGGGTCCCAAAGCAGGTTATCGGTGGGTCCTGCTTCAGGCCTAAGTTATGGATGTCCCCTACACAGATGTAAACATTGAGGCAGCCCTGACTGCCATGTCGAGGGAGTGGCTCATGCCAGGTGTGCCCTTCACAAAGGGATGCATGGTGATGGACAATGGGGTTGACATACTGAGGGCAGTCCACAATGGTGGGTTCACCAGCATCCCTTGTGCTGTGCACACCCTTCACCTGGTGGTCAGGGACACTCTGGGCTTGGGGGAGAAGGGGATTGGGTCAGGTACTCTTAGCTCTCTGATAGAGCGTGGGAGGAAGCTGGCCAGTTTTTTTAACCAGAGCATGAAGGGCAGCAAGCTCCTCCGGGCCAAGCAGGCAGAACAAGGCTCCCCAGTGCACCAGCTGGTGCAGGATGTTTCCACCAGGTGGAATTCCACATTCCTGATGCTTGAGCGGCTTGTGGTGGAGAAAGCCACCTTGCATCAGGTGCAACTGGTAACAAACAGTGGGACACCTCCAGGGTATATTTATTTATTTATTTATTTATTTATTTAATAAATGTATACCCTGCCCCTCCTGCAAAGCAGTCCGGGGCGGCTTCCAACAAGTAAAAACAATAAAACAATTTAAAACATTTCAACAATAATATTAAAATATGAAAACAGGGCTACATAAATAACAAATCAAAATCAGGTGGGGGAGCTAAAAAAAACCTCACCCTCCCCTTCCACCCTCCCCAAAGGCTTCGGCAAACAGTCAGGTTTTGCAACTTTGCCAGAATGTCAACAGACTAGGGGTCAGGCGAGCTTCCTCTGGAAGGGAGTTCCAAAGGCATGGCCCAGCCACCGAGAATGCCCTCTCCATTGTGGCCTCCCGCTTAACACGGGGGACCTCCAAGAAGGCACCCACGGCAGACCAAAGGAGCCGCTCTGGGGCATGGAGGGCGAGGCGGTCCCTGAGGTATGAGGGGCCCAGACCGTGTAGGGCTTTATAGGTCAACACCAAAACCTTGAACCTGGCTCGGCAAGCTATCGGCAACCAGTGCAGAGCTTGGAGCACAGGTGTAATATGCTCCCGATGGCCCGTCCCCGTAAGGAGACAAGTTGCCGCATTCTGCACTAGCTGCAGCCTCAAGACCAGGCACAAGGGAAGCCCCACGTAGAGCGTGTTACAGTAGTCTAGCCTCGAGGTGACAAAGGCATGGATGAGGGAGGCCAGATCCGGGCCAGAGACGTACGGATGCAGCTTACGTACCAGATACAGCTGATGGAAGGCAGCCTTAGTGACTGTCTCCACCTGCTGCTCCAGGAGGAGGTCCGCGTCAAGTATCACCGGACCTACTGAGCTATAGGAGGGCAAACCCCCCAACCAGCGGGGCCACTACCTCCTTCGCTCTCCCCACCAACATCACCTCCGTCTTATCGGGGTTGAGTTTCAGTCTGCTCAGCCGCATCCATTCGGCCATGGCCTCCAAACATTGGGATAGCAACGAGACTGCAGGGTCTGGGTCAGTTGAAAAGGAGAGGTACAGCTGAGTATCATCAGCATACTGGTGACAACGCACCCCGAACCCTCTCACGACCTCCCTCAAGGGCTGCATATAGATGTTAAATAATAATGGAGACAGGATAGAACCCTGTGGAACGCCACACGATAAAATTTGGGGGCACAATGTCTCCTTCCCCAGCACCACCCGCTAACTCCTCCCCGAGAGGAATGAACAGAACCATTCAAGAACAGTCCCGTCCAGACCCCCCAGGTCATGAAGTCGCCTCAAAAGCAGCCCATGGTCCATGGTACCAAAAGTGACAGAGAGATCTAGCAGGATAAGAAGCGTTGAACATCCTGCGTCCATCTCCCGGCGGAGGTCATCTACCAAGGCCACCAACGCCGTCTCAGTGCTATAGCCGGGGCGGAACCCACATTGGAAAGGGTCTAGGAAACCGAAGCCGTCCAGATGCACCTGGAGCTGAAGTGCCACTACCCGCTCAATAACCTTCCCTAAAAAGGGAAGGTTAGAGACAGGTCAGTAACTGGTGAGCGCATCCACGTCCAAAAATGTTTTTTTCAGCATGGGGCGTACCACAGTCTCCTTGAGGCAGGGCGACATCCTCCCATGCTGCAAGGACGTGTTCACTACCCTCACCAGCACTGTCCCCAACGTCTCCCTGGAAGCTTTTACTAACCAGGGTACAATGGGGTGGAATGGGACATCCTCTCCCAAACAGTCTTTGTTCTGAGACCATTCCTGCTCATGACAGAGACCATCATTTCCTCCATGGCCAGCATAAACCACGTGACCCCCTCTGGTCCAAAGTCTCTTCAGGAGGCTGGAAGAGATTCTCCAGGGGCAGGATGGTGGCCCTGAGGGCAGTAAGCTGGGGTCTGAGGCAGTTGGCCTGGTGCAGCAGCTGAAGGCAGGGCTGACGGGGTGGTTTGATGAGCTGTTAAAGCAGGCGTAATACTTTCTGGCAACTATGTTGGACCCAAGGGTCAAGAACAGCGTGGCACAGCAGACAGAAGTCTACAGGTACTAGAAGGCTGAGCTGGTGGAGAGGGTCAGGTGGCCACAGAGGGCTCTCGAGAGTGTGCGGTGACAACCACAGCATCAGGGCCCCCCTGGATGGTGGGAGTGGTAGCAGCCACCCCTTTGAGTCAGAAGGGCTTATCCCTGCCCCCAGCCTGAGCAGTAGCAGCATGAGCAGCAACAGCAGAACCCCAATCGCGAGCAGCAGCAGCAGATCGATTGTGCAGGGAACACTGGGGAGCATGGGTCAATGCACCGCAGGGCAGGAAGCATGGCTGAGGGCAGTGGTGGAGGTGGTGCCCAAGCAGAGCTACGTGAGGGAGTGTGACAGCACCTCAGCAGCAGTGGAGAGAGGTACCTGGAGGAGGAGTCCTGCATTGATCCCAGCAGCGATCCCTAGGCCTACTGGGCTGGCAAGACCAACATGTGGTCGGCCCTGTACAAAGTGGCCAAGGTTATCTTGTCCTGCCCACCAACCAGTGTCCCCAGTGAGTGGGTGTTCTCCAGGATGAGGGACATTTGCTCTCCACACTGCTTGAGATGGGGCCAAGTTGGTGGAGCAGTTGCTCTTCCTGAAGGTGAACCTTCCACTGCTGGGATTCCCCAAGCTGCCCCTGGAGATGGATTGATGGTGCAGTGGCACATGCCATCCCATGCCAGGGGAAGTCTTGGGACAGGGCTCCTCCTCAATCTGGGCTAGGGCTACTGCTACTGTGCTGAGGTGCTGTCCCTCCTTCCCTCCCAATGCCTGGTGCCCACCGTGCCCCCATCTCTCTCTCCCTCTCTCTCTCTCCCTCCCTCCCTCTCTCTCTCTCCCTCCCTCCCTCTCTCTCTCTCTCTGTCATACTAGACGGCCTTGGCCCGCTTATCTGACTGACCTCATAACGCAGAATGGCATTGGGAAATTGTAAGCCTACCAGCTGACCTCTCGCTAGACGATCTTGGCCCACCTATCAGATTGGCTCTCTCTCTCTTGTGCTGCACAGTCTTCACCAGCCTATCTCAGTACCCTGCAAACTTAGGTTCACTTAGAAGTCCTCTTCTTCCTTGCTCCACTCTTCCCATTCTCATTCCTCCATGTCTGACCATTGGCCAACGTCCAAAGACTGGGAGGAGAATGGGGTTGATCGCCTAGCCGTGTTCTTAGGTTTTGGCATGCGAGAAGTGGCTACAGTGACCTCTTGAGGATTCCCTTTCACCTTTTTCAAATGAGCATGCATCTGGCAGTGAGTGTCTCACATCATGGGAGAGGGTTCAAGAGCTCCCTGACAATTATCCAAAAAGGCTTCAACGTCATGATATGCCGACCATTTCCAGGAGGCTGGTGCCTTGGAATGCAAGGTACGGCTGACAGACACTCATTTCGAGAACCACAGATAGGGGAGTTGGGGGCATGGGAAATAAGGGATGAAAAGGGAGTAGTGTGAGTGGAACAATCTGTCAGGCTCCGGAGTGCGGAGCCAGATGAACAAGGAGGGAGGAAACAAAAGGCCGGGGTACAGGGAGAAAAGGGATGTCCTCAAGGCTACCTCTCGAAGCCTCTAAGTCACTGTCCACTACCAGGGAGACTAGGCACTCAGCATATCTACCAGACAAGCTGGTCTATGAGGGCATACGACTCATCATTGAGGTCAGGGGTCCAGAGGTGGAAGGGGGGAACCCACCACAGGGGAGTGAGAGGGAACCCCAATGGAAGAGAAGCATAGCGGGATATTTAGCAACAGAGCAGCTAGGGAGAAACCCAGCAATGAGGAGTTCTGTCAAGGCTAGGCAGAGGCTGGGGAGCTTTCAGGGTTGACCAGCTACAGATAAGCTGGGGGTTGGTGGGGAAATAGGACACACAAACCACAGTACAATTCTAAGGGGAGATCAATGCAGGGCTGTTAGGGAGACAGGGAGGTAGGGGGACAACAGTACACAAACCACAATACAATTATAAGAGGGGATCTACACAGGGGATGCAAGGGAAACAGGAAGATAAGGCCCCAAACAGACACCGGCCACAGTATGCTTCTAGGAAGGGAACAACATAGGGCTGTCAGGGGGACAAGAGAGAGGGGGACAAGCAGTACACCAGTCACAGTATAATCCTAGGAGGGGATCCACACAGGGGATGTAAGGGAAGCAGGGAGCTATGGGCCCAAACATACACGAGCCACAGTATACTTCTAGGAAGGGAGGAACACAGGTACTGTAAGGGAGACAAGGAGATAGGGGGGACAAACAGCACATAAATCAGAGTATAATCTTAGGAGGGGGTCCACCCAGGGGATGTAAGGGCGACAGAGAGGTAGGGGGAAAAAACAACACACAAACCACCATACAATTCTAGGAGGAGATCAACACATGCTGCAGGGGTAGATTGGCCATTGAACCCATCGGGAGGATTCCTGGTGGCCCAGGTCAGGCCGGTTGGGAGGGCCAGTCGCACAGCCTGTTTTTTGGGTTTTTTTCAAATTAAAAAAAACAAAATATTGTTGGCCCCGACCCCCCACCCCCAGCCGGGTTGGGTCAGGACGGGATGGAGAATTCACATTCACAGTGACTCCAAGATCCATTTCCTGGCTGGTAACTCCTGTGGATGAAATTCTATAGGGAATTCTATGGAATTGAATCATAATAGCCAAAGGAAGGTAAAACAAAATGGAAGACAGATGAATGCTGGGTAATACTCAGCCTTAACAGAAGTGAGTCTTCAGCCTGTTAGATAGAAATAGTTATGAGACCAGTTTGAGTTCTGTTTCACATAACAAGGCCTGGGAAACTGCTCCATGTATGCTGGGCATCGAGACAGTGGGGTGCCTTTTTCAGCAGATAGCATAGAGTGGCCTTTCAACTGTGCAAGGTAAATAGATTTGTTTAGGCACCATATATTATAAACAGTCAGCTCATATAGTTTTGAGAAGAACCAGCCCAGATATGTAAACATTGTGTGTAATTTATTAACTTTCCATCATTGTTGCACGTTGCTCTTTCATTGACACGCGTGTATTTTTTGCCTGTATACTAATCTATAAAAACTTGTGTATCCTGAGAGGAGGCAGACCAGCCTGTTTTCTCTGATGGAGACAGTGTTGCTCTCTCTCTCAGCGCTTTGAGATTAATAAAAACTCTGACAGATTCCACCAGCAGAGTGAGTATAATTTTTTCTTCGACACCCCTAATTTAGAAAGCAGCACTGTGTACATATAGCGTGTATTATTTATTCCATTTATCATGCATCACTTTTCACTTGTCAAAATTAAATTTAATCTGTCATTTAGTTGCCCAGTCACCTGGTCTTGCACGATCCTCCTGCAATCTTGCAAGATCCTTTCTTGCAAGATCCTTTCAGCATCAGGGTCTTGCAAGATCCTTTCAATCTTGCAGCAGGTTTTTAACAACCTTGAATAACTTTGTGTTATCTGAAAATTTTTTATCACCACACTCTTCACAACCTTTTCCAGATCACTAATGAATACATTAAACAAGGCCGGTCCCAATATAGATCCCCGAGGCACTCAACTATTTCTCTCCATTGTGAAAACTGACCATTTAATCCTATCCTTTGTTTCTTTACTGATCCACAATAGGACACTGCTTCCTATCCCATTTGTTTATTTATCTATATCCTACCCTTCCCCAAAGGCTCAGTGTGGTTTACGATACAAAAACTATATTAAAAGTATACACAAATCCCCTAGAAACCTCTCTTCCAGTTCCTTTCTCTGCCTTCAAACATTTGGCCAAAAACTTGTCTTACATTGCTGCTTACATTATGCTCCCTATTTGAGCTCAAATAGGTAGTAGATTTATTATTCATGAGTATTATTCACAATTTTATATTATCTCTCCAAATAATATCTGTGACCAAAGTGAGTATTTACATATCTGTTCTTTTGGGTATCCTCTTTCAGTCATTTTGGTACTATAATTATTTACTTCATTTTCAGTAATTGCAGAATAGTGCTGAATATTGCTGAAATTATGTAACCAAAGTACTAAAATGATCAAACCCAAAAAATAACTGAATCAGGAAAACAAAACAAAAAACCCACCCCAGCCTAGAATAACTGAAATGGATATCCAGCAGAATAGAAATAGATAGTGGTTAAGGTTATCATCCACTTCTTCGTTTTTAGTTTGGATAGGGCAAATTCAGTAGATTTATTCATGTTTCAAAATATTAATTTCACCTCTACCCAATCTGGATTAAAACATATTGCAGCACGTGTATACCCTCACCGTGTATGGATGTGCATAGAGTGTACTAACTGTTAATTCTGAAATCAAATTTTGAGGCTTAGACCGATGATAAATAGTTTTATAGTATCCAATGGTGTCAGTGGAATTCAGAAAATACTGCATCAGGGCCTTACGAAAATGTCAAGGTCATTAATTTGTCAGTCATAGTAAGGTCAGTGAAAGTGAATCAGGATTTGACATTGCTCTTCAGAGAGAGAGAGATATTATTAAAACTTTTAGTGTGAAGAAGTTTAAACAATAAATTCAAGTCTCCCTGTAGCCATGTAAACCAGGGATGATTTTATGACAACACTGCACATTTCCCCCCACACCTAAAATAGAACGAATAAATCAGTCATTTAATCTTAGTGACCATAATGATCAAGTGGGAATATCTACTGCATCATTAGCCTTGGTAGCATTTGACATGTTAAATTCAATCAGTCTATTTAAATAGCACAGGTTTTTTTGGTAAATAAAATACTTGACTTTGGTCATGCTGACGCTCACGGTTTATTATTGAAATTTGTTATCGGGGATGTACCGCCTGTGTTTGTTATTGAGAGAATGCACCTTAGCTTAAGTTCTTTGGGATCTGGCATGTTGTTATTGAACAGACAAGGGCCTGCTATATAGAACTCATCTTAATTGAAAAAGTGTTCCAAAGAGAAGTACTAGTAATGAAGCTGACTTATTAAACGTGTTGCCTTATGCTTGCTTGATGTAGCTGTGGCAAAGGTAGGGCTTGTTTTGTACATTTGTATTGTCTCCTACCATCCAGAGGAAGAGGAGGAGGAAGACCCTTGTTCCCCCTATGAGAGTGAAGATGGAGTGTGATAGTTACAAAAGATGGGAATTTTGGTTTCAGATTAATCCATAGCTGCTCAGAATCGTCCGTTAAGGGCGAATCCAAAGCAAGCTGTAATGTAGGCCCTCCCAGTTACGGATCTGAGTTTCGGAACCCCCACAGCTGCAGCGGTACTTAAGTCAAGCTCTCAGTGGCCAGCAAGTACACTCCAGGGTCCTGGGGGATAGGGGGAGGTTGGACCAACTGTTCCAGGGGGATGGGAGTACAGTTTGGTTTTTAACCATTGACTTCAGTGGGTAAATTTCCCATTGACTTCATTGGAAAAAACAAAACCTGTAAAAATGAAACCAAAACTGTAAATAGATACAGACATTACAGATCTGAATCCAAAATGGATCAAACCCCTTAATTTCACCCTAACACCCTTCCCTAACAATTACTCTAGAGTAGGGTTGGGGCAAGTGGGCAAGAGGGGGACTGAAGAATCTCCAGCACCAGGAACTTCATGTGTGGCAGTATAAGCAAGTCAAAGTCTCTTGTTCAATGTGTACATGCAACCTTTGGGGGAGACTGTTAGGGAGTTTGGCATACGGTGTCATCAGTATGTTGATGACACCCAACTTTATCTCTCATTTTCATCTGACTCAGGCCCAGCAGTCTTGGTGCTTACCTGGTGCTTGGCAGCTGTGTGGGATTCGATGAGGACGAGCCGTCTGAAGTTAAATCCCGACAAGACAGAGGTGATGGTCATGGGAAAGTCCAGGGGAGTGGTGGCTCCCATCATTGATGGGGTCCGTCCTGCCCTGGTATCTCAGGTTTGGAGTCTGGGGGTGCTCCTGGACCCGCAGCTCCTCCTGGATGCCCAGGTGGTGGCTGTGACGAAAGGGGCATTTCTCCAATTACATCTGGTGTTTCGGCTTTGGCCGTATGTCTCAGACTCCGACCTAGCCATGATCGTCCATGCTTTTATTACCTCGAGATTGGACTACGGTAACACACTCTACGTAGGGCTACCCTTGGTTCTGGTTCAGAGGCTGCAGCTGGTGCAGAACGCGGCAGCTCGTCTCCTAACGGGGATGGGCCGACGCGATCATATTACACCAGTGCTTCGCTCTCTGCACTGGCTGCTTATAGCCTTCTGGGCCCAATTCAAGGTGTTGGTGTTGACTTTTAAAGTCCTGAATGGCCTGAGCCCCGCCTACCTGCGGGACTGCCTCACCCTCCGGGTCCTGGATCTGCCCCTGCAGTCAGCCGGGGGTGCCCCCTCGAGGTCCCCTGGGTTTCTCGAGTGTTGACCTTGCAGAGGGCATTCTCTGTGGCCGCGCCGCAGTTGTGGAACTCCCTCCTATTGGAGGTACACCTGTTTCCCGACCTCCCCTCATTCTGTAGACAATGTAAGACCTGACTGTTCGACCGTGCTTTTCCTGAGGGAGAGGGAGTGGGTGGGGTGGGTTATGGTGGGGGGTATGTTGTTTTTATATTGTGTTTTAATAGTGTTTTAAATCCTATTATTACTGTTTTAAATTGTTTTAATATCTTGTTAGCCACCCCGAGATGCTTTTAGCAGGACGGGGTGGCATACCAATTTTATTATAAATAAATAAAATAAATAAAGGGGTTAGAAAATCCCTGGAACTGTCCTGAGGAGTGTCAGCAGTGTTTCTCCAACACAGCAATGATAAGGAGTTTCACCATGGTGCCTGAGCTCCTGCTGCTGAGAGCCTGTGTCTGCTGCTGGCCTGAGGAGCCTCACACAGCGTGGATGCACAGCCCTAGCAGGAGCTCAGCTGCTCCACTAGAGCTCCTCGCTAATGCTTTTGTGTGGGGTGGGGACTGGGAAGCACCACTGCTTCCTCAGGGTGGTTCCTCCCCAAAGGCCTCCTTGAGTAGATAATATTGTGAGGCCTCCTCTGACCCAGAGGCCCCAACACATACCCAACACCATGCCACAGAAGACCCACTAAGGGCCCACATTTTATAAGGCCAGCCCTGCTCCTGAGGAACTCCTCCTTAATCTGGCCTACTTGTGTTAACACACCAAGCAATTTTTAAAACAAAGGTGTCAAATGTTGTGTTTGAAAAACAATTTGTGTCAGCTAGAACTGAAATGAGAACCTGCAAAAATGGGTATACCCGTTGTATTTCTGATACCCGAATCGACCTGACACATTGGGTACCAATTGGTACCTGATTGCAACCTGGTTTGGGTACCCGACTATCTGAAAGGTCAACTGGTGGTCTCAGAATGCTGACTTCCAGTTGACTTTTTCATTGATATACTGACTCCCTACTTTGATTTGTCAGTTTTCCATCAACTTACATCAATTTTTGGCAACTTCCAGTCCAGAAAACTACTTACGATCCAATTTTATTTCTACTTTTTTTGCAATTTAAAGTTTTATGACACTTATTTATTGGCTTTCCATCCTGGAAAATCAACATTCTTGTCCTGGAAATTCAACATCTGGTTCCAGAAAACTACTTCCAGTCACTTGGTTTTTTTCCCCATTTTCATACCAATTTTCTGACCTGATATACCAATATACCATTTGGAATTGATAAATTGAAAAAATGACAATGGAAGTACCCTATTTGGGTACCTGTTCGGTACCCAGATAACCCATCAGGAACCCGAACTGGTACCCAAAAATGTGGGTATTATCCGTGGGTACTAAATTAAGTACGTGTTTCAGCTCTAGCGTCAGCTTTCTTACTAAACGATCAGTGGATGGTTCCAACATTGGGTTGCTAGCCAACTGCTCACAAATCAAACCACTGACTAGACTGTAATCCTGAAAGCACCTTTGTCGTTGGAGCCCCGTTGATTACTGAATGATAAGCCCCTGTGCATTAGTACATGAAAGTTACCTGGGGCTTTAAGGGCTGCTTTCTATGTCTGGGCTTTTTGCAATGAAAGTCACCATTTCTCTTGAGTACAGACCATGATAAAACTTTCATTGGCATCAGTGGACCTGGGATGTTACCCAAAGTGGTTCATTGATATTTAAAATATGTATGTACATTGATGGCTAGGTATTTGAGAGTCTTCCTTTGCAAGGGAGCAATAAAGATGGGGAGGGGAGCGCTGACCCCTTACACTTGGTTATGTGTCCAGACCCTGACTGGAACAGGCACTCCTCTGGCCACCTATCCTCACTGGAGTGCAAACTTGTGAGAGTCAGCTTATCAAAAGAGTTCAGTTCTGGGGCTGAAATGAATATTTAGAACCAATGCTGAATTCAGCATGTTTGGTTCTGTTTGGATGAAGTGAATAGGACATAGGGTTGCCACCTCTCTAGGACTGCTTTCTCATGAGAGAAAACACATACCATTTACCTCCAGGAAAAATTCCAGGAAGCAAATAGGGCATGGCTTTTGTCATGTCGGAAAACAAAGCTGCATTGCTTTGGCCCCAACCATGCGGGGGATGTAGAGCTGGAAAATTGAGCCATTATAGGGGCCATAGCTGTGTGGCTTTATTTTCCCACATGACAAAAGCCGTGCAGCATTTGCCTCCTACCATTTTTCCTGGAGGCAAATAGTGCAATTTGGTCTCATGAGAAAGCACTCTAGGTTTCACCCAGAGAATCCAGGTTTTGTCCCACAGTGTCCGTGCTCCAGAGGAAAACCTGATTTCTCTGTGTCAACTAGAAGTGCCTTCATTAACCTGGAGAAACTCTAACCCACTCAGTTCCTATTTCAAATAAAATTCCATCCTCCTGAGCCATCAGACCCATAACGCTAGTGTGGGGAAGGTAATGTGCAGTTTCTGTGGCAGGCAGTGAACAAGGGGGTAGTGTTACCAGTACCTAGGTATGTGAAAACAGAACGGGGTTTGGATGTTCAGTCATTCGGCCGTTCGGCCCAGAAACCGAGTTTGGGTTTGTGGGTTCGGTTCGGCGGAGTTTGGTCCTGCCGAACGTTTGGTGGAGTTCAGATCCACCAAGAGGCTTGGGGTACTGCGGGGTCCCCCAGGGGTGCCAGGGGCACCATGGCAGGCCATTGGAGACCCAGCAGCAGCAGCAGCAGCGACTGGTAAGACTGGCACCCCGGATTTCCCGGGCAGGTAGGCTCGGTGTTTGGCCCCTGGGGGTGCCTGTGGCACCAGGTTGGCCTTCGGAAACCCAGCAGCAGCAGAAGCAGAAGCAGCAGAGATCAGGATGACTTGGCGCTTGGCATCACGGGTTGCCCGGGCAGGCAGACAGGCAAGGCGCTTGGCCTCGGGGGGTGCCTGTGGCACCAGGACTGGCTGTCTGCGACTCAGCGACGGCAGCAGCAGCAGAGGTCTGGAAGGCTTGGGGCTCTGTGGTTGGCCTGGCACCTATACTTGGCCAGGCATTGCAGGCTGCCAGGCATTGGTGGAGCAGAGACAGACGTTGGATTGCCCAGTAGTACAACCCATGGCAGCAGCGGCAGCAGCAACAGACAGACACCTTGATGAAAAGCAACTGCTCCACCAAATTGGCCCCCAGTCTCAGGAGGTGCGGTGGGCAAATGTCCCCCACCCTAGAGAACAGACACCCTCTTGCTAGGGACACTTGTTGGTGGGCAGAACAACAGACCCTTGGCCACTTTGGACAGGACTGTCCACACATCCCTCTGAGAGCTGTGTTACCACCATGTTCTTCCCCTCCCATCAGTGTTTTCAGTGGTGCAGCAGCAGCAGAAGTGGAGAGGGGAAGCAGGAGAGGCCGGTCTGCTACCTGTAAGGCAGACAATGGGACACATGACAGAGGTGGCAGGGGCCCTGCCAGTGGAGTGGCAGACATCAGCAGCAGCCCAAGCCCATCACCACGCCCCAAACTGCACAGGCCTGATTTTGAGAGACAGGCTTCAGAGACTCCCAGCAGTGGCACTAGGGGCTTGGTTCGGCATCACCTCCTGCCAGCATCCTCCACTGCCATGCAGGGCACTGGAAGGCTTGTAGTCCAGCAGGCTATGGCTGTCTCTGCTGTGGCTGCAGGAGAAGGTGCCGGTGCTTCCGGGTCGGATACTCATCATGGACCACCATTGTCCCCCATTATTGATGTGATCCCCAGCAGTCAAGGGCTGGTGGATTTCACCCCAGCTGCTAGAGGCAGGGCCCACTCACCGGGCAATAGCAGCAGGGAGAGGAGCAGCAATAGCAGCAACAGTAGCAGCAGAAGCTATTGGGGGCTCAGCGAGAGTGGCAGCAGCATGGGCAGTTGATCAGCCTCAGCTTCCCATTACTCCCCTTTGCAGGAAATATCTCAGATTGGGGACAGCGAGGCAGATACTAGTCCTGTGGAGGAGATGTCTGGTGCTGAGATGGTGGTTGTCTCTCTGAGAGCTGTGTCGCCACCATGTTCTGCCCCTCCCATCAGCGCTGCTAGTGGTGCAGCAGCAGCAGCCAGTTGAGGCCCAGAAGCATCAGTGCACCATGGAGGAGCTGGGGTGGGGGCAGCTGCCAAATCCATCGGCACATAAGCACTGGGAAAGAAGCTGTCTTTCAACTGAAAGCCACACACATGTTGGGGGAGAGGATTGCACTCGATGGGCAGCCCTTCTCGGCTGTCGGGGACATGGGGTTTAGGCACCTGATTTGTTTCCTGGCCCCCCAGTTTAATTTGCCCTCGCATACCACCCTGAGTCAGGCTGCCACCAATGCCTGGCAGCCTGCAAAGCCCGACCAAGAAGGGATGGCAGCCACCGAATCCTGGCCAGGCCTCTGCCATTGCTCCATCAATGCTTGGCAGCCTGCAACACCTGGTCCTGATGGTGACTAGAACTGGAGAACCCAGAACAGCATAGAGGAAGCATAACTGGAGGCCTGCCAGCACCACCTGAGTCGGCAGGTGGTGCCAGCCCTGTACCAGGCTTTAAAGGAGCGAGTGAGGGATCAAATGGCAGGGGCTGGGGGTGTAAATGTCCACTTCACCACCAACCTGTGGTTGAGTAGGAACACGCAGCACACCTACCTGGCAGTAACTGACAACGCACTGGTGGCAAAACCCGGAGGCAGTGTTTGGCAGTGACAGGAGGGGTCCCAAAGCAGGGTATAGGTGGGCCCTGCTTCAGAAGTCATAGACGCCACAACACCCACACTTCTCAGAACACTGAGGCACCCCTGAATGCCATGGTGAGGGAGTGTCAGGCCAGGTGTGCCCTTCATCCAGGGGTGCGTGGTGATGCACAACACGGCCAACATATTGAGGGCAGTCCATGAGGGGGGCTTCACCAGCATCCCTTCACCTGGTGGTCAGGGATGCTCTGGGATTGGGGGAGATGGGGACTGGGGCAGGCACCCTTAGCTCCCTGATTGAGTGGGGGAAGAAGCTGGCCAGCGGTTTCTTTAACTGGAGCATGATGGGCAGTGACTTCCTCTGGGTGAAGCAGGCTGTGCAAGGCTCCCCAATGTATCAGCTGGTGCAGCATTTGTCCATCTGGTGGAATTCCTCCACATTCCTTATGCTCGAGTGGCTTCTCGAGCAGAAAGCCATCATGTATCAGGTTCAGCTGGTGACAGACAGCGGGGCACCTCCAGGGTACTATGGGGTGGAATGGGAGATGCTGGAGCTATATGGGCATGTGACGAGTGAGCTGGTGGAGAGGGTCTGGCAGGCAGAGAGGGCTCTGGAGAGTGTGCATCAGGACACCCCTGGGGATGGTGGGAGTGAGAACAGCCACACCGTTCAGTCAGCGGGGTCTATCCCTGCCCCCAGCCCTAGCAGTATCACACCAGCAACAGCACCCCTATTGCTTCTGGATTATGTGGATGGACAGCCCTCCCTGCCTGAAACTTAGGCCCCAGAACCCTGATGGTGGGTCCTGGGGCTGTAGTGGCTGTATGTTTCTTGATGCCATCATCTATGCCTGTGTCCAACAGGAGCAGAGCCAGCTCTCCTTTGGCCATGCTGTAAGCGAATAAGGACCCTCCATGTGGGTCAGTGGAATGACAGTCTCAGAACTCTGATGGTGGGTCCTGGGACAGGAGTGGCTGGCTGTTAGTGTTTCTTGTTGCAGTGTAATGACAGCTCCCTGTTAGCAGAATGACGGCCCCAGAACCCTGATGGTGGGTCCTGGGACTGGAGTGGCATCTTCTCAATGAAGTGGAAAAACAGCCCTCCCTGCCTGGAACATAGGCCCCAGATCCCTGATGGTGAGTCCTGGCCTGGGGATGGAGGGGCTGGCTGTTTCTTGATGACATAATTGATGCCTGTGTCCAACAGGCACAGATCTGGCTGTCCCTGGGCCATACTGTAAATGAATAAGGATCCTTCATGTGGGTTGGTGGAATGACAGCCCCAGAACCCTGAGGGTGCATCCTGGGACTGGAGTGGCAGCTTTTGGATGAAGTGGAATGACAGCCCTTCCTGCTTGGAATGTAGGCACCAGAACCCTGACGGTGGGTCTTGGGCCTGGAGTGACTGCTTCTTGATATGGTAGGATGACACCTCCCTGTGAGTGGAATGACAGTCCCAGAGCCCTGACGGTGGGTCCTGGGACTAGAGTGGAAACTTCTGGATGAAGTGGAATGACAGCCTTCCCTGCCTGTAATGTAGGCCCCAGAACCCTGAGGGTGGGTCTGGGGCTGGAGTAACTGGCTGTTTTTTGATGTGGTGGAATGACAGCTCCCTGTGAGTGGAATGATGGCACCAGAACCCTGAGGGTGGGTCTTGGAACTGGAGTGGCAGCTTCTGGATGAAGTGGAATGACAGCCCTCCCTGCCTGGAACATACGTCACAGAACCCTGATGGTGGGTCCTGGGGCTGGAGTGGCTGCTTCTTCAAGTGGTGGAATGACAGCTCCCTGTGAGGGGAATGATGGCCCAAGAACCCTGATGGTGTGTCCTGCGGCTAGAGTGGCAGCTTCTAGATGATGTGGAACAACAGCCCTCCCTGCCTGTAACGTAGACCCCAGAACCCTGATGGTGGGTCCTGGGACAGAAGTAACTGGCTGTTACTTGATGCCGTGGAATGACAGCACCCTGTGTGTGGAATGATGGCCCCAGAACCCTGAAAGTAGGTCCTGGGACTGAAGTGGCAACTAAATTTAAGACTATCTAATATCTATACAAAGGCCTAGTCCTACAAACACACTAAATATTAAAACTAAATCACTAAACACTATCTCTATCTCTAAGCTAACTCCTACAACTAGTCAAGTCAAGTTTTAATTAAGGTACTAGCTTCCGCCATGACCCACCCTACATCTATCTATCTATCTATCTATCTATCTATCTATCTATCTGGGATTGGGGGGGACACAAAGAATACAGGGAGGGGTACAAAACTGAAATGAAACCTAAATTAATCTAATCCTTCTCTAAATAAATAAATAAAAAAAAACAGGGGATAGGAATCACAGATGGAATATTTAGAGGGAAAGGATTCAATGGAGGGGGGACGGAGGAAGAACACAGGGAGGGGTAAAAAATAAAAATAACTCCTAAATCTATCTAATCTAAGGTAAATAAATGAAGCTAGGGAGGTAAATGTGTGGGAATGGGTGAAATAGGAGGAGGGTGGGAATGGATTGTTAGGAAAGCAAACTGCTGGGAGAGGGACACTTCTGTAAACACTGCTGAAAGGATCAGTGGCTAGCTCAGAAGGGGGGAGGGCAATGACTTTTTTTACTTGCTGTGCCCGCCTTTCCACAAGCCCCAATGGCTCCATGCAGCCTAGCCCCATGCCAATTGCAGACTGCAAAGCCAGTGGTCTGAGGAAAAGAGGGATTGTGATTGGGAAGGCAGACTGCTATTCCAAGCCTCTCCACCCCTGGCGCCAGGAAGTCTGCTCCTCACGTGCCCCCCTCCCTCCTCCCTGGACTTGTTTACCCCATTTTCCCACCTAAACTCTCCTGAACATGGCCAAACTGTTCGGGCGTTCTGTTCAGACATTTGGTTTGGCCATCCAAATGGCTGAGTTTGGGCCGAACACCGAATGGCCAAACCGCATTCGCACATTCCTACCAGTACTTCATCCAACCAACTTTGACTTCCCCAGTCCAATTGACCAGGTACCTATTCACAGGCAAATGGGCAGGAGACAACTGTCCAGTTGAGCACCATAGTCACTCAGCCAGCACGCCTCCATTTAGCTCCCAATTAGGTGCATAAGTGAAGTAAGTGGCCAGAATATCTAAATCAAAGTGAAACAGGTAGTTTGTACATTTTAGACTAATGGGAGCTGATGGATGCTGTGGTTTTTTGACCACTGGCACGACTATGATTACCATCTATAGTTAATTCACTGTGATTCAAATGTCATCTTCTCTGCTTACTTCAACCAATGCAACCTGCATTTTGACCACTGGAAAAATCGACAAAGAAATTCTCTAGCAAAAAAACCCCTAAAAGCAGATAATTTAGGCTGTAATTATATTTCGAGTAGGCAGACACTGAAAATGCTTAACTGGATAGCTGTGAGGTACAGATCAATAGGTATGTTCTATTAGGACTGAATTAGCCTCATGACTGGAAGGGAAGCCATTAAGCAAGCCATGAGGAATGCACAAGTGCCCATTTGTGTATTAATTGAGGCTGCCCTTACCTGACCTGCATTGAAACAGTAACTGTGTGGATGTAAATATCAAGCTCTTCTATCTGAAACCTTGCCACAGACAGTGCAGAGAAGCTGAGTTCTAATCAGGAAAATAACTATCTAGTGATTCCAGTTCACTTCCACAAAGTTAATCATTTTTTATTTCAGGGGTGGGTAACATTTTCTCTCCTGGAGGCCCCTTTGAAAATTAGTACAAGCTCTGTGGGCCAGATGGCATCTGGGGCCAGGGGTGCTTAAAGGGTGTCTTCACGATGGGGGGAAGAAGGGGAGGTCCAGATCATGAATCTACTACGCCATGGATCCATCCCCTATTCCTGAGTGTATGCCCTCATCCCCTGTCCCTTCCCAGAGGTCACTATTCCAGTGCTTGAGGGTATGGATTGGATCCATCGGTTGTATCCAGAGAGCCAATGTGGTGTAATGGTTAAGTGTGCAGTGGTTGGACTGGGAGGTAAAGAGGACCCCTGTTCAAGCCTCACCTTAGACAGAAACTCATTGGGCCAGTCGCAATATTCTCTCAGCCTAACCTACCTCACAGTGTTGTTTTGAGGATTAAAATATGTGTTATATGTAAAGTGCTCCGAGTGCCATGGCAGGGAGGTGCTATATAAAAAGAAAGGGGGGAGGGGGAGAAGAAAAGATATCCTGCAATTAGAATGGCCAAATAGAAGATAGTCATGGGCCAGACATTCTGTGTCCCTATGCCATGTGGTTATTTGCTCCCAATGTAATCTGCTGCTTTTTTTTAATCCTTCAGCTAATACAAAATCTTTCAATCGGGAGAATTTTTGACAAAATGCTGTTGCAAAAAAATGCAGCTTAGTTTCATCAACCCTACATATTGCAGTGGCTCCCAAGATTTGGTCTGTGTAACCCCATTTTGAGACCTATATTTATAATTCTGCCATTCTCCCCCCCCCCCCCAAAATGAAGGAATGAAAATTTAGATAAAATATCTATGGGATGCTGCAGATGCACAACTTCACTTGGGGTCCTGACTTGCAGTTTGGGAACCCCAGATGTACTGAATGTCATTCTGTATCAATGCAGTAGCTAAGGGTTGGTGAAGACACAATTTCCCTTGTTAGCACAGACAGAATCCCTTAAGTCAGTGGTTCTCAAAAATTTTGAATTAACGGACCACTGTCAGAAGAACATAAGTACCATACTCAGTCAGACTAATGGCCCATCAAGCATTCATCTTAAGCGTGTGCAGAAGGCTAACCATTCATTTTTGTTTTCATTTACAAAAACTTCACAATTTTCTGGAGTATAAATGACCTGTTAGGTTGTTGTTGTTGTTGTTTTATTAAAATATTAAAAAAATTTAAAACCCACATAAATTTAAAAAATGACTGTGCATGTCGAAAATGGCCACCAGAACATTCAGTACATGTGCACCCTTTTTCAAAATGGTGGCGGCAGCATTGCCACTACTTTGAAAAAGCTCGTCTGCATATACGCAAAATGACCACAATGCATGTACCAGACTGCCTTTCGAAAAATGGCAGTGGCACTGCTGGCAACATTTTGGAAAGGGGTACACATGTGCAAAACAGTCTGGTGGCCATTTTGTGCATGCACAGTGATTTTTTAAAAAAAAATCTATTAAAATGGTCACCAAGACTGTTCTGCGCATGCACACCTTTTCCAAAATGGCACCAGCAGCCTCACCGCCATTTTGGAAAAGGACAGCCAGTCTGCAAATGCGCAGATCAGCTGCCTTTTTCCAAAATGACAGTGACAATGATGACACCATTTTGGAAAAGGGTGAGCATGTGCAGAACGGTCCTAGAAGCCATTTTTGACAGTGATTTTTTTTTTATTTATAAAATGAAAATGGATGGAAGTAAATGACAATCATTTTCTTAATGATCTGTTTTTGTATCTTTAGCTACTAAGACAGTGGGGCTTTATTGTTTAGTAACTAAAAAAACAAAAATGAATCGTACACCGGTGATCCATCTTTGGTTGCTTGCTTAAGAGATGAGCACAAAAGTTCACATTAATGACTATTAGCCATGTAGGCTTTGGGAACATAACCTCTCACTATTGGGGGCTGGAACAACAGGGAATGGAGTGCCCATTGTGATTTGTTAGGTACTTCTCCCAAGAGAAAAAGATTGGCCACTGTCGAAGACAGGATGGATGGACCATTGATCTGACCCAGTATGGCATTGCTTATGTTTTCATGTTCTTAATAGCTCTGAAAATTTCTTCTAGGTCACCATGCAATCACTGGAAAAGACCATAGCTTTCCACATGATTTCCAGTTTTAGTAGCATGATCATCTCCAGTGGAGGAGGGATGGCTCTCTTCTACATATGCAGACTACAGGGAAACTGCACATTAGAGTTATCTAGCTCCTCTAGGAAGCAGTTATGCTGCTGACAGGGACCAAATCCCATTCTGCTGTAACCATGGCTGGCTCTGTGGGTCAGTGTCCACATCTTTGTGGACCACGGTTTGGAAACCTAAGGCCATTCTGGGGGGCACTGTACACAGTCGTGCCTTTACAATGCTTTTCCTGTTGCTGAGCAGAGGTCCAGAACTGTCAGCCTAGCACCTTTTGCCAGCACAACATGAGCATGAATTAAGAATTCCTATTCAAGAGTAGTTAAGCAACAGAACTGGTTGTGTATGAAGGATATAGAATCTCCTTCCATGGATGTTTTCAAGAGATGGCTATACAAGTGTGTCCATGATGCTGTTGCTATAAGATGTTCTGCCTTGGAGAGGGAATTTGGACTAGAAGACCCCTGAACTCCCAACCAATCTAGGTTCGGGGGGAGTGGCAGAGATTTTTCAAAGGAAAAAAGAAGTTATTTCAATAGCAATTATATGATCTATTTAATGTCTATTTCACAACTACAAAGGAGATGCTATTTGCAAGCTAGTCCCTGAATATAAATCACCCAATGTTCTTCTATTATTTAATACCTGCTGTTTTGATGCATTCTTTATTGATTGGGATGGTTGGTGGCAGAATATGGCTAGACAAGGTTCTCTGTGAGTTCAAGGCAAATGTAGTTTCAGAGAGCTCAACAACCCCCTGCTGGAGGGAGAAACTTACAGCATTTAGAATCTAAAGGGCAAAAGCATGAGATCCCGAGGGTAGTTCAGGGAGCTCTTTCCTTTTTTATTAGGCCACAGCCAGATGGATTTTGCCCACCATGGAAGACAAAAAACAATATACAGCGACACCTCTCTTCAATATTGGCTACTCCTGTCTCTAGGCACCATATTGGGAATTTTCATCTTATACCAACTCAAGGGAGAAATCAGTGCCTGATTATATATTTTCGGAATCCACACCTTCTTGCCCACTTGTTGGCACATGTCCCTCTCTTTTTTTCTTGGGGGGGTGCAACTTGGGGAGGTCCTTGATATGGGTGCCTGTGAATGCCAGCCCGCTGAGAGGAATAGCCTTCTCGCTGCCACAGTAGATGGATATTTGGAAAAAGGCCCTGAGGGTGAGGAGAGGAGGTCACCCAAACCTTTGGAGAGGATACTGGGTGGCCTTCCCTCTTTTTCTACTATAAATGAGAGGCTGTTGAATATGACAACACTATCAAATACTGTCCAGGTACCCCAGATAGGACTAGTTGAGACCAGGGAACAGATAGTGGTTAAAACAGCAAGAGAACTTATAGCCCTCTCTGAGGAAATAGGAGGGTTGGTCCTGGAAGCGAGTGAGAGCTTTTACGTGGATTCCCCACTATCTACCTCATGCACTCGAGTGAGCAATGTTATACAGCAGGGGAAAGGTGGGAAGGGAAACCCCCAGGAAGATCCTCTATGGCGCCCTGGGATGGATTTTACCAGAGATCCTGATGAGGTTTCTCATAGAGCTTAGGAGAAGGGAGGGGAAGTGGGGATATTGGTAGAAGGGGATTTGACAGCTTCCCCGGGCCTATCGCCCCAGAGAATATCTCCAGCCCAAGTTTCGCCACAGGTGTCTTTCCAAGCATGACCAGCGGGGCAGCATGTGAGCCACTTTACGATTTGTTCATAGAATGTTTCTGGCTGGCATGCTCATAAGGGCCAAGATGATTTTCATACCTTCCTTAGGCAACACCAGGTTCTCCTATTACAGGAAACCTGGGCAGTTGATAAAATTGAGCTTGAAGGATATACAACAGTTGGGCAGCCAACAATGTCGCTTGCTGTGAGGGGAAGAGCAAGTGGGGGTCTGGCGTGTTTGGTAAGGGACTCCCCGTATCTAGAAATATTGGCAGAATTTAGATATCCGCCCTATATGTTGGGGATTATATTGAAGACCGAGGTGACCAAGTACCTGCTCCTGGATGTTTATATACCTCCGTCCAATGCTGGTACTTATAGAAGCCAGATTTGGTTAGATCTGGAGAAGGCTATAGATGAGTTCCTGGAGACATACCCCACCACACCATGTCTGGTTATGGGGGACTTTAACGCCCGGCTAGGACCGCGAGAGGAATTATTACTCCTATATAGCCCGCATGTAAGCAAGACTCTCCAAGGACCTTAAGTTAAATTCATCAGGCCAAAGACTTTCCCAGCTATTGCTGGGCTTAACTTTATGTGTCCTAAATGGTACAGGGCTCTGGGACCCAAGAGGAGAGTTTACGTTTCTTGGAGCTCAAGGTAGCAGCGTAATAGATTATGTTATGGTAACAGCTGATGCTTTTGATTCGCTGCTGGATTTTGAGGTGGCTCCAATTGTAATATCGGACCACCTCCCATTGGTTACAACCTTGGCAACAGCGGAGTACATTTTCCTCAGAGAGGAGTTGCCTCTTTGGATGGCAGATGACCCCCTGTTTAAGTATCAACGGTGGTCAGAAAGAGTAGCAGCAGAATGGAGGACCTCTTTGGAGTCTAATGACCTCAAGGATGATAGAGAGAAGATACTCCAGGGACAAGGAGTCGAGGGTGAGGTTGAGATCTACAACAGGCTGATATCTCGCCTTTGCCAACAAAATTTTAGAGCAATGCAAAAACAACAGAATAACATGCGCCAGGGACTAGCTCCTCACCCAAATCAGAAATGGTTTGATATCGAATGCCGGAGAGCTAGGGGGAAGGTTTACAAGGCATATAGAGAGTATCAAATAGGTGCTGGTGCAGCTCTTCCTGTTAGATATTTCCAAGGGAAAAAAGCATGTAAGGAAATAATAAAGAAGAAAAAGAAATTATATCAGGATAGAAAGTGGCAGGATCTCCTGACAGCAAGTAGCTCGCATGACTTGAGGAGCTTTTGGCGAATTATTAATGAGGCAACAGTTGGCCAAAAAATGACTCGACCCATACAAATAGCCCCCCTAGAGTGGGTAAGTTTTATGGAAAATTCCCAGATAGGCCAGGATGTGGGGATGAACCCGACCGTAGGAGAGATTGGGCTGATCCAACAAACTATCCCAGAGTGGCCCCCAATTAGTGAAGCAGAGGTAGAGCAAATAGTGGGGACCTTTCATAATGGTAAAGCACCGGGATTAGATCTAATACCTATCAAGACTATAAAAGAAAATAAAGAATGGTGGTTGCCACTTTTGGCCAAGCTATTTACTAGAATTAATAGCACGGGTAGCGTGCCCAGTGGTTGGAAACAGGCCGTGGTGATTCCCATTTACAAGAAGGGGCAGAGGGGAGACCTGGCCAACTATAGGATGATTAGTTTGATCAGTGTAGTACGTAAAATATATGCTAAGACTCTATTGGTGAGACTATCTGAATGGATAAATAGCAACTTGATAATACACCCCGAGCAGGCTGGGTTTCGTAAGGATAGGGCAACTCTGGATCATTGCCTGGTGCTTCACCACTTAGTAGAGAAGTATAGAGTGGCAAACGGGAAGATGTACGCTGCCTTTTTAGACCTAAAGGCGGCGTTCAATACAGTAAATAGATCTCTCCTCTGGGCAAAGCTCCAGGCGCTGGGTGTTGAACCAAGATTATTAGCACTCATTAGGATTTTGTATGAGGATACCTTAGTGGTGATTAAGGTGGACCAGGTGGGTCATCTTACACCTGATGTCCAGGTTAAACAGGGTGTAAAGCAGGGATGTGTACTCACACCTAATCCCTTTAGCCTATTTATTAACAAATCTATTCCAACTACTAGGCAAGGAAAATACTTTCCACCGAAACTAGTGTCAAAAAATGTTGGGGCCCTCCTTTTTGCAGACAATCTAGTTCTCCTGTCCCAAACTAGGGTTGGGTTATTGAGACAGCTCTTGGCCTTTGTGGACTACTGTCGGGAAATTTTTTTGATAATTAATAATGCTAAATCTAATGTGATAGTACTCTCCCGAAGTAGGAGGGTTTATAGATGGGCAGTAGAGGGTTGCCATTTACAACAGGCAAAAGTGTCCAAATATCTGGGGCTATATTTTGAGGCTACAGGACGATGGGTAGCCCATATGGAAAGAGTGGAAGTTCAAGCTAAAAGTCAGGCTGCGGCGATCTTGAGGTTCTTTGCTGGATCGGGGAGGAGGAACTTAAAAATGGCAGCTAAGGTCTTTGAGACCAAGGTTAAACCATCTTTCCTTTATGGATCCCCGGTATGGGCTCCCCTGTGTGGGAAAAATTTAAACCCAGTGCAGACCAAATTCTTAAGTTTCCTCACCAAGTTCCCTAAGGGGACCCCGGCAGCTGCTGCCCATCTTGAGATGGGTATGCGAGGCTGGAAGGAGGTAGCTTGGGAACAAGCGACCCTCTTTTTCCTAAAAGCTAGTAGAGCCCCTTGTGATAACCTCTTGCATGATGTCTTCTCTGACTCCTTTATTAGCCCATGGCGTCGATCTATTGTTGACTATCTTGCCCAAGCTGGCACATCGGAGGTTTATTTGAGATCTAGGAGGTACGAGATAGCCAAAAGAGAGCTGGTCATGTGATTGCGGGATATAGATAGGCAAGAGAACTTGTCCTTGGTGACCAAATCCTGCCATATGGCGGGGTATCCATTATGGGTCCCGCAGTTGGGATGCGGGGCAAACTATCTGGGATCTAGGGCATCATTTATGGGAAAGCACCTATTCCTTGAGGCTAGGATAAATGCGTTCCCTACAAGGTTTTGGAGGCACGGATTACGCAGACCCCGTACCAGGACCGTCTATGCCCTTTTGATGCTATGTCCATGAAATCCACCTAACATGTCCTGTTCGAGTGCCAGCTGATGTTGTCTCCCCTTGGGAAATACCATGGAGCCTTGCAAATGTTCCTCATGCAGATGGCTCTTCTAGACTTAGACCCTGAGATAACGCATAGCGTGATGTGGTTTTTAGAATGAGCAATGGATCTGAGGAAGAAATTCCTCGAATTTAAATCTCTGGTAGTTTGATCTACCAGTTCCATTATTTTATATTGTTTATTTTAAATTTATATTCTGTACAATGGAACTAAGCCATTGTAGGGACCAATACTACTACTAATAATGGCAATTGCAAGGCATAGGTACAATTTGTACAGTTAAGTTAGAGCTCTTACCAATGGAATGATTGAGTTGATATATGTGTATTGTATTAAATGTATGGCAACGATCAAGGATCACGCCTTAATAAATAAAATAAAATAATAATAATAATAATAATAATAATAATAATAATAATAATAATAATAATAATAATAATAATAGGCAGAGGAACCTTCTTACAGTGCCCGACCAAGGCGTGTGCGTGGGAGATAGCTGGGAGAGCGGAGCTGCGGGCTGGATCGGCAGCGAATAGCTGCACTGGTAGACGTCCTCCCCCCCTCACACTGTGAGCTGCTCTTGTGTACTGCTTCGATAGGGGGTTGAGGCTGGTAGGAGCATCAGATACACCTGGAGCTGCTGGGCATGGTGATAGAGGATGGGACTTGAGTGGCCAGAGGACAGGCTAGCCCCCGCAGAGGAACCTTCTTACAGCGCCTCGACTCAGGCGTGCACGTTGCAGGCGTGCGCATATAAGGGCTGCGCGCGCAAGGGCGCACCCTTGTGCGCGCGGCCTTATGCACCGGTGAAGGTAACGGCGAGGAGCACGTGGCTCCCGAGGGGTGTGGAGCCTCTGTCAGATAGGCTGGTGAGCCGGGCCGGATGTCCCCACCTGGGTGCAAGTTTTCTTTAAAGCTTCTTTGGGATTGGGCTGTAACGGACTTTTGCTGCCGACGGGTGAAAATTAACGACTGGATATGACTAGAAAAAGAGGGAGGCAGGGCCCCCAGGACCCAGCAGACCAGTATGTCGCCGCTAAACAACTTAAACTAGATTCCTTTTTGGCTAATACTGCACATATGTTGGGAACTCTGCCCCAGGATGGGAAACTGGGCACTGCAGTAGATACATTAGCCCCCCATCTTGCTAATGTTTCCCCGGGGAGCTCCCCGCACTCATGGGAGCAAACTTGCCCCGGTATATCTCTGCCAGCACAGGAGGCTGGCCCATATGAGTTCCTGGCCAAACAGGAACTATTGTTTGCCAACTTGGTCAAAAAACTTACTTGGCAATTAGCTGATATAATTGATGTATTGCGCCAGCAAAAAGAGCAAATAGAGTAGTTAACAACTATTACCAGAGATTTAAAAGAAGGGAAAAGGGAACTGTCATCTGGAGAGAAAGTGGGGGATGGAGTTCTGCAGGCCTCAGTATTGAGAGATTCATCAGAAGGGAGAATTGTTCCTCCAACTATTAGATCTTCTCTATTCCAGGATATAGCTCAATCTCAAAATATGCCTATGGGAGGCTGTATGGGTTTCCAAGTTAATCAAAATGCAGTGCTTTTTACTATTCACTCATTACCGAATGGGGTTTTGCCTTACTGGCTCTCGAAGAAAGCAATCAAAATGAGGTTGTATGAGCTCTTGGGCATTCAACTCCCGCTGTGGCATATAAAGCATTTTCAGAAACTTACCTCTCCTAGGGGGGTGGTAAGAATTGTGGTAATCTTTAAGTATTTAGAAATAGCTGGGCAAATATTTTACGGGGGCAGGTTGTTAAACTCATGGGGCATCCATATTAGTGAGGTATTTTGTACTACGCAGCAGGTAAGACCTGTAGCAGGGGATGTCGTTAGCCCCCACGGGGCCCGATGTGTACCACACAGGGCCCCAGATAGTGTTGGGGGGGTGCGGCGTCCCCTTAGGATTAGACTAAATAGGGTAAAGGAACAGTATATTAAAACTTGCGGACAACCTAGGGGGGGGGGAAACGTCCAATAGGACAACGTCTCCAGGATATTGCGCTTAAAACACCACTACCTGAGCAGAGTCTTCAGTTATTTATAGATAAGGGGGCTCAAGGAAGTAGCATTTTGTCCCAGATGGAGATTGATACACTGATATCTCCCAATCATGTGCCAGGAAATGACCCTGAGACTCAGTTATCAATGGATAAGGGGGCTCAAGGAAGTAGCTTTTTGCCCCAGATGGAGGTTGATATACCGATATCTCTCAACTCTGGGCCAGGGAATGAATCTGTGGCCCAAGAGATGCCTCCCTTAGGGGGGTTAAGGGAAATAGTGGCCTCTGAAGAGGCAGTGCCCCTGGCCTCAGGAACATCAAAGCTCCCTGAGGGTAGTCCCTCGAAGACCGCCACAGTGGGAATGAGGGAGACGATTATATCCCTTATTCAGGGTATTAACGTGGGGTCCAAGGGGGCAGGTGGAGGGATGAAGCCGTCTAATTGTTGAGGTGTTGCTGGTCATTCCGGGGAAAACCTTAGAGTGTGCTCCTGGAATATTGCAGGCTGGAGGGCCAGCAACAAGGACAGCTACTTTTTTTGAATTCCTAAGGGGTTTTCATATCCTTTTCCTGCAGGAGACATGGATTACAGATGTCTTGGAATTTGAAGGATTCAGGACTTTCTCCATTCCGGCAGTAGCTGTTTTCTCTAAAGGGAGACCAAGGGGTGGAGTGGCGTGCCTCTTTTCAGAAAATTTGGTCTATGAATTGTTACATCAAATAATTTTAGCCCCTATTGCAGTGTGTGTGGTGATAAGAACAGGGGGGTTAACACTAAGTTGTGTCTCCATCTATATACCTCCTGTAAATGCAAGTAGCTTTGACCCCCAATTTGGGAGAAATTGGAAAATTTCTTTACAAACATACTGTGCTCCTTTCTGCAGGCAAAACTTTTACTGATGGGTGACCTTAATGCCCGACTTGGGCCAAGTGATGCCATCTTGAGTCAAGCTAGTGGGGTTGAGGATCGGATGCCCCTCCCAGGAATGTTGAGGCGGTTCTCTAGGGACCAGACTGTTAATGCCTCGGGACTTTCCTTGTCCAGATTGGTGACCAGTTTGGATCTGGTTGTATTAAATGGTTCAATGGAGGGTGATCAGGAGGGGGAATTTACATTTGTAGTGCATCAGGGTGCTAGTGTGGTTGACTTGTGTCTGACCACACCAGATCTTGACCCCTGGGTGGATCGCTTTTGGGTGGACCAACAACTCTATGGTGACCACCTCCCCCTGAGCCTGTTGTTTGGTCCATTGAATTTGGTTGGGAGGAAGAGGGTGGAAACAGAGCAGGCCCTGAGTGATGGTTGGTCTCAGGAACCAGCATGTGTAAGGGTGTTATGGACAGAAGAGAGGGCAAATCTTCTTGGGGGGGTAATGATGGAAGATGAGTGTGGTACTCTAAGGAAAAGAATTATTTCTTCAGAAGATGGCCATCAGGTGGTAGTAGACTATGAGGAGTTGGTAGGTCTTTTTCATCCCTACCTCACCCGTAGAGGTAAGAAGTTTCAGGAGAGGGAAGGAGTTAGAGGATGTGGGCCCCCGTGGTATGATCACGATTGCCACGAGAGTAGGCAAAAAATGAGACAAGCTTATAACAGCTTCAAAGAAAATGGAGGTCTGGAGGGCCGAAGGGTATATATAGAACAGAAGATGAAATATAGATGTCTGATAAGGAAAAAAAAAAAGGAGTATCATCTGTATAAATGGGCCCAACTACTGCATGCGATCAAGGTGGGAGATGATAGACTCTATTGGAAAATTATAAATGGTAGCTGGAACAGGAAGGAAGATCGGGCATAGCCACAGATTTCAGCAGGGCAGTGGGAAGCTCATTATAAATTACTGTTTCCGGAGCAGCTGGATGAGGGTGAATTAATTTTTCCAGGAACTAATATGCCACATTGGCCGGAGGTCACAGTAAATGAAATAGGTGATCTGATAGTACAGCTTAAATCTAACAAGGCCCCGGGGAGGGATTTTGTGCCATCTGAATTTCTTAAAAGACATGTGGATTGGTGGGCCCCGGTCTTGGCTTCTTTGTTTTCTTCAATCGACCGGACTGGTAGGATACCAAGTGGCTGGGGGGAAGCAATTGTCGTGCCTATATATAAGAGTGGAGCACGAAATGTGCCTTCAAATTATAGGCCTATAAGCCTTTTGAGTATACCAAGTAAGCTTTATGTTAGGCATTTAACGGACTACCTGCAGGACTGGTTAATAAGGGAGTCTGTGATCTTCCCAGAGAAGGCTGGTTTTGTAGAAGGTCGATCTACCACTGACCAATGCAGTATGCTGAGTTTTTTGGTCAATAAATATACACAGCGCAGGGGGAAATTGTTTTGTGCCTTCATAGACTTCAAAGCGGCCTTCGATAAAATCGATAGATTTAGATTGTGGCAAAAACTTGAGACTTCCTCCATTGATAGGCATTTGCTAGGATTAATTAGAGCAGTTTACGGTAACACAACATTGGTGGTCCGTTTGGACTCCAGGGGTAATCAGTCTGGTAGCCTGAGAGTTTCCACAGGAGTCAGGCAGGGTTGTGTTATCGCCCCATCTCTTTTTATTTTTTACATAAACGATTTAGTGCCTCTCATGGCTAGAGGGTCTCATCACCCCCCCCATGTTGGGCACTCATCCCACGGGATGTTTACTATATGCAGACGATGCAGTCCTGATGTCCCAGACACAAATAGGCCTGAGGAGACAGTTGACTGCATTAGGGGAATATTGTAGGGCAAATATGTTAACCCTAAACCACGACAAGTCAAAGGTGTTGGTTTTTGGGAGGTCAAGGAAAGTTTGGCATTGGCAAATAGATGGCTAAACATTGGCTCAGGTTACTGGGTATAAATACTTGGGGGTCTGGTTTAATGCTTCTATGCGTTGGACCCAACAAAGAAACTTAGTACTTGGTCGTGTGAGGGGAAATATTATATCACTTATACGATGCCTTCATAAGAGAGAGGTTTTTTTTCTGAGGATAGCATTAAAGATATTGGATGTAAAAATCAGGGCCCAACTATTGTATGGTGCCGAATTATGGGCCTTGGATTTCGTCCAGGAACTGGATAAAGCCCAGGCCAGATGTATACGGAGCTTGCTGGCTATCCCGAATAGTGTGCCATCAGCGGCGATAAGATTGGAGACAGGGGTAATTCCCTGGAGCTGTGCTGTGTGGACTCGGGCCATAATTTTGTGGCTGAGAATAAATTTCCTTAACCTTACGCCAGTGAGTCAGGACCTTTTTGCCTTTTTGCGGGAGGACTCGTTTGTAAATCCATGGGGTCTTCAGATTAGATCAAAGGTAGTATCTATGGGCTTGTCCGTGGAGGAGTTAGTAAAGAAAGGGGAAAAGGCGGCAAAGGGTGTGATTAATACTAGGTTCCAGGATATCAGCAGGCAGGTAGACTACACTAAGGTTGCCAGAACGAGCTCAATGGCCCATTATGGAAGCATATCCCCTGCCCTCCCAGAAATGGCAGCATATTTGGGTAGGCCCTGTGGGTTCAGGAAGCTACAACTATTCTTGATGGCACGGATGAACGTTTTGCCTACAAGGCTTTTAGAGGGGAGATATCAGGGTATCCCCCTTGCCCAAAGGACCTGCCCCTTTGATGAAATGACGGCGGAGACAGTCGAGCATATTTTGGGGGAATGCCATTTATATGATGGGGCAAGGAGGCGTTGGCTGGGAGTGATTATGGGGAAATTGCCAGGGAGATCCCCATTGGAAATATTAAGAGTGCTGTTAGGTGATGTTTATAGGGACACAACATCGGCAGTGATGGGCTTCCTGGTGGAAGCCATTCAGGTCAGAGCTCATTTCCTGGAAAGTAAATCAATTCTAGAGGTGGCTGTACCCCCTTAGGGAGAACAGGAAGCAGTTATCTCTTTTAGTTACGGGAAAAACTTGGTGTAAATAATTTTGTGACAAGTATAGTGTGTAGTTAAATGATATATATTTTAGTTATGTTTTTGTTAGTATGATTTTAAATGTCTTTTGACATCATATAAATTCTAAACAGCGGGTTCTGTTAAATTAGATATGATGTGAGATTTTTATGTTAAAAATTGTAAAAAATGTTGTATGCAAGGACCAATGTGGTCACGTAAATAAAAGCTTTTGATTTGTGCTTGTGTAATAATAATAATAATAATTAAATTGCCTTATGATTTATCCTGTTTACTTTGCTTAGGTTAGAAGGGTTTTTTGTTTGTTCTTGTGTGTTTGTTTTCTTGCTCTTTTAATGTTTTATGATTTTTGTATGTTGACAATGACCAATGGTCACGTCTAAAATAAATTGATTGATTGATTGATTGATTGATTGATTGATTTTTTTTAAAAAGAGAGAGTCCAACAAACAGTTGGTATAATTAGGTTTGGCTCTATTGAAATTATGCCTGTTTACATCAGCAGAGAGGATCTGGCCTTTGGGCTAGTGAACTCAGAGTTAAATTTACCTTAACAGTGATGGTTCAGAATCGGGCCCTCAAAGCAGGCAAAGAAATGAAGGTTACCATTGATTTACTCAGGGCTTTGGATCAAGTTCAGAGTATGTCAACGATGTGCATTCTTAGATAGAAAAATAAAACAAAAAACCTCTGCTTTAGCAGCATATTTGGACCAGACTGAGAAATTCCTGCTGTTACTGCATGATGTCAAGGTATTGCATTTCCAGCCTGGGTAATAGGGTTTCCAACTCTTTGGAGCTTCAGGAATTAACCTTTGGCCATGACTTGCTTTGGGGATGAACAAATAGAAATCTATTCTAGAATTTGCCTGTTAGTCAGCAAATGTATCTGATAATATTTAGCAGTTTACAGAGCTGTGGGGGAAGAGAGTGACTTGGGGAGAGAAGAGGGAAAAAGGGACAATTGGTCCTTAGCTATCAACAATAGACTGGTTAGTGTAGCTATCTCTTTGATGTATGTATGTATGTATGTATGTATGCAACAAGTGAATGCTTAGCCCTCTCCAAACTTTCCTATCAAATCAAATATTTTATTTGTGTCAACAGTAGGTTATTACAAAACACATACATGAAACTTTCCTATGTGTGATCCCAACAAGTCACATATTCTCATATTGTTAAATCAGCAGAGAAAATGTCCCAAGAAAGTTAGCAAAACAATGAAAAAGAAACAAACACGACAGCTTTTAAAATAAATACAAAGCGACTGTCTTCAAAATTTCTGTCCTTGAGCAAATTTTAAGTGTGACTTTATTTTAATCAAATGTCATTTAAACTCAAGTCGTATTCAACAAATCTCTAGTGAAATTCTATTAATTTTCAATTAAACTTCAAGTAAACCAATTAGCATTTTCATTTTTAAAGAGCAACAAAGGCAGAATCTGTAATGAGTCTACCCAGTTGCTCACAGAGGAATAAATGGACTAGCGAGGCTCCTTCAGTGAATCTTTCTGTGAAACTTCTTCTAATATATTATCTTTATCTCTCTCCCCTGTGTTTTAGCCACCAAATTGGATTTGTTGAGGTGTGTGTGCAATTCCTGCACAGCCTCCCAGTCTTTTCCCTTGCCTCTTGCCAATAGACACCTATCGCTGTTCCCTGCGCACTCCCCCCCTTACCTTTGGGGGGTGGCCTATGAGGAAGCAGGGTTCGCCTTGCCCCAGGGAGGAAGAAGGCAGGATGAAGTCTGTGGGTGGTACTGCAGCTTTGGGGAGCGAGGCCAAGTCTCACGATGCAGGACTTGGTGGGTTCATTTTAGGGCGTGGCTGGGTCAGGCCAGTTGCATTGAAGAGGAGCAACAAGAGAAAGTACCCACTCTCCCTCATGCACAGTGGGTGTTTATATTCTGGCCGCCCTTCATGGGGACTGCGAAGGAATTTTTGCTGCCAGGCCCTGATTGGCATGGGGGCCTGTTGGTTTTTCACCTTCCTCACGGTGCATGATTACAATTTGGCAAAAGGTTGAGGCTGGATGTTCTCAGCGATATTTCTTTGTTCTACTCACAGGTGTCCAGGGTATTCATAATTAACAGGTATCTATTCATGAAGTCATATCCTTACAAGATGGGACCACGGGTGAAGCTAGAGCAGGGGCGGTCAGCTTCCAACCCAGGTCAAGAAGGGAGGGGCGAGCTATACACCAGAGGACAGGGTGGGTCCCCATGGAGGCCGTCGCCTCCCTCCTACTTTGGTCACAAGAAGTCCCATACCTCCCCGACCAGCTGGGTGGCTGGAGTGAGAGTGACCTAACAGCAGTTAGAAGTTATGCAGTACTGAGGGACATTGGGCCACCCAAGTTAGATGTTACAGTTAGATGTTACAAATTACTTAAAAGTATAGTCTAGGCTGGACCCAGGAGGGAGGATGCCCCCTCACCGACTTTAATAATGGTCAATAAAGAGTGCGGCCTTTAAATCCCAATATGTGTGCTTGTCTTCTTCCTGGATGTTGGGGAAAATGCTCCTTCTTATGTCTCCACTGTGGTGAGTGCTGTACAGCAGGAGTGTAGCTAAGTTGGAATAGGTCCTAGTGCTGTAGATGGGATTCCCCATCCCACTCAATCTCTTCCATATTGAATGAGTGGGCCCCTGACTCCTCAAGGTTCATGGACCCTGGTGCAGCTTCAACACTTCTCCCTATTATAGCTACACACTTGCTGTACAGGAGACTAGGAGGAAGCCTTCCTCTGCCCCAACACCATTAGAAACTGATGGTAATCTCAGATGTGCTGGGCCTCCAGGCCCAAGATGCTGAAACCCGTCCATTAGACGTGCCATCCATTAGATGTGACGGCCTGATCACTGTGGAGAATCAGGGAGGGGGCAGGGCTGTGCGGCGCAACATGCGGCCACTCAGCCCCGCCCCATGCTCTCATGGCAACCTGCCCTCAGGGAGACAGGCAGGCTCAGCAGCTAATCAGGCTGCTGCGCCTGATCCTGTCCCGTGGTTGAGACCTGATTCCAGGATGGGACTGGGTAACAGTCGTTACCCACGGCCATTCCCAGCCCTGTCCTGGATCGTGGCCAACCTAACCATGGTTCTGAAGGTGAGGCCGGATGTTACTTTCCATTCACCACAGCTGTGGTGGCCTTTCACCTTGCGTCCGGAGGTCCAGAATTGTGGTGAATGCAAACACGGGCCGCGTTTGACTGTGGTGCAGATCTGACGGCGAGCCAACAGACGTGCACAGTCAAATGCAGCCCATGTTTGACCGTGGTTCAGTCGGGGTGAATGTCAGACGCGTACGTCTGAAATCAACCAGAGTCTTGAGTTCCATATAGATATAGATATATAGTTCCATATAGAATCCATATGTCATTACCTGAACCATGAGACCATCTTCTCTTGCTGCTGTTTTTTTCCTCTTCTTTTTCTCTTAAAATGTGAAAAAGGTGGTCAGTCTCCTGAAGATTTTTGGGTATGATATGCTGTGGCGAACTGCAGACCATTACATTAGAACTGGGTTGGAGAAAGGGTTATGTGACAGGGTAGAGTCCATGTGAGCAACTGGCCCTTTAAGAGAGCTAGCACCAGTGTGGCTACTGGAGCTTGCAGGCACTGCAAGAAGTGGAGGACAGCGCCTAAGGTGCAGGAGCTGTGCTTGGGCATGACAGAGCCATCCCAGAGAGTTAAGAGCCAGACCAGAGGTCAATGCTGCTGGGGAAACTGTTTTAAAAGGGAAGGGTAAAAGAGGTAGAAATAAAATCCAGCAGTGGATACCCTAAAAACACCTTCAGGAGAATAAAACAGTATCTATGTTCTTTTAAACAGTAAGGAAAGGATCAAGTTCCACACCAAGGGACCTTCTGGGGGAAAAAAAGAAAAAAAAAAGCCCAATCACCTGTCATCTTAAGGCACAATGGTGGATCCCCAAACAGTGGAGGTCTTTAGTCATAACGTGAATGGGTGTCAAATCAAACCAAATTTATTATTAAGGCATGATCTTAGATCATTGTCAACATACAACATAAAACATAAGACATAAGACATAATAAATACAGCATGCTACCTAAAAGAGCAGAAAGAGTATATAAATTGCAGGGAACTCAACTGTGAAAATGGCAAAGTCTGTGTCACTTGTTTCTACAGCATCTATAGGTATCTTAGATATTAAACAGATACCACATCTACACAATTCCATTTCCCTTCCTCAGCCACAAAGGTATATTATGAACTGATTACTTAAAATATAATATAATACAACAATTTTAACCAATTTAAAATAATATAATATAATATAAATTTTGGAGCCTTCAATCCAAGTCCACCAGGGGCTTAAATTAAGGAAATTCCTTCTCAATCCCATTGCTAACAATAGAAATCTTATGATGCACCAGGTTACCTCAGGATGTATATCCATGAGGGCCATTTGGGTCAAAAACCAATCTGTAGCACCTCGGTATTTTCCAATAAAAAGCTGCAATATCTCATCCCGAATAGTGTTGTGAAGATGGCACTCAAATAACACATGAGACGTAGACTCTACAGGCACGAAATCGCATGGGCATAATCGATCCTCATAAGGAGCCTTAACTAGTCGACCCTCCCAGACCTTTGTGGGCAGTGCATTAACCCTAGCAGCGAGAAATAGATGCTTCTCTCTAAAAGTCGTGACCGAGGCAAAATACCTCACCCCGTTACCCATCTGAGGTGCCCATGAAGTACCCCACCAAATAGTGTGAGCGAGCCACCAACATCAGCTCGTCTTGGCAATCTATATCCCGTATACAGGTGATAATCTCCCGTTTGGCCACTAGAGAGTTTCTAGACCCCAAGTGTATCTCTGATAGACTGGAGCGGGTCAAATAATCTGTGATAGCCCAGTGCCAAGGACTAGGAAAGGTGTCAAGAAAGACACCATGGAGGTTATCGTGGCTAGGGAAAATAAACCTGTACAAAATGATTGCGCTCCCAAAGCTATTACACAAGCTCATGGCAATTCCGATAACACTGCCTGAGTCCTTCTTTAAATTAAATGATAACTTATTAAAGGACGTAGTGTGGAACGGAAAAAAGCCATGAATCCGGAAGCAATCTTTAATGCAAGTTAAAGAGAAAGGGGGGCTAAATGTCCCCAACATAAGACTATACTATAGAGCAGCATCTCTGGTGGGTATGTACACCTGGTATCACAATTTAAATGTGCCTGAATGGGTGGAACTAGAAAAAGAACTCACACAGGTACAGACATTAAAGGATCTAATAGTGGACCAGGGGAAAATACCTACAGAGATTCGAAAGGAACACCCATTTACTGGTGCCCTGTGCAGGAGCTAGGAAAAATAAATTTTAAAAATGGGAATGGAAGGAGGCTTTTCCCCTTACACACAATGGACAAACATGTGCTTAGGGGTTTTGACACCAGATCTTTGTTATGTCTAAAGATGCCCAGTAGGTGGTATGTGAGTGCAGATACAGGAGGTAAATCACCATCCTCCCAAACACAGTCCCTAGCTTTCTCATAGGCAGTTCCAGGTTTTGCCCAACTACTAGCTGCCCTCCAGGCAAGGTATACAAGTCCGTCCTTATGGCTCCAAGCCTCATAATACTACACCAGGACAGCTCTTTCTTCCTGAAGATTCGCTAAAGTCTGAACATTTTCTAGGGCCAATGTAATACTTACTTCTTTAGTCAGGCATTTCACAGGCTGAAATAGGACCTCGGGGCAGGGGGTTGTCTTATTTTAATGAGAATTTTATATTTGTATACAGTGCTATATTTTTATGAGTTATATTTGTGTATATATTAAATTACCTACCTTGAACCTTCAAGGAAAATTTGGTTACAAATTAATAGCTAGCTAGCTAGCTAGCTAGATAGTCAATAAGTTTTATGTCAGCACCAAAGACAAGCCTGTGGCAATTATTTGAGAGAAGAACCCTCAGGGATCTGTGCATGCGTGGGTGTGAGTAGGGATGGGCGAACGCGGATCGGAAGTTCGGTGCTCGGCCCGAACTCGGCCTGTTCGGACGACTGAACGCGAACACGAACATGAACATAACGAACAGAACTGAACACCGAACGGCGAAATGGCCAAACAGTTCGGTCAGTCCGGATCACGTTCGGGTGGCTAAAACATGGTCTTGGTCTACTCTACTGTCACTCTGTCACTGTCAGGTCACTGGAAGGCCAAATGTAGCAGGGAGGGGGAAGTCATCTGACTCGGCTAGAAGCAGACTTCCAGGCACCAGGGCTGGAGGGTGGAGAGTGGCTTGGAGTAGCAGCCAGCCTGCCGAATCACCATCTCTTTTCACCTCAGACCACTGGCTTGGCAGTCTGCGATTGGCCATGGGCTAGGCTGCACAGAGCCAATGGGGCTTGCGATGAGGCGGACGCAGCAAGAAACAAAACTGTCTGCCTCCCCCCTTCCCAATACCTACTGAGCTAGTCACTGTTCCTCAACAGCAGGCGTTTCAGAAGGCTCCTTCACCCAGCGTTTTCCAGCTCCCCAATCCATTGCCAATTCTCCTCCTATTTCACCCATCCAACCCATCTACCTCCATATTCTAATTTATTTACCTTAGCTTAGATAGATTTAGTTGTTATTTTTTGTTTTTATCCCTCCCTGTGTTCAATCTTCCTTCCTCCCTCCCTCCACCATTGAATCCTTTCCCTATATATACCATCCCCAGTGATTCCCTTCCCTTCCCCTGTTTGTTTTTTTATTTATTTAGAGTAGGATTATTATAGATTGATTTAGGTTTCATTTCAGTTTTGTACCCCTCCTTGTCTTGTTTGTGATTGCCCCTCAACCCCCATCCCATATATCGATAGATAGATAGGATTAAGTAGATATATTTTTGTTTTGACAACGGAACTGTGGTCTGCCAGAAACGCACAGCTTACATTCCTGGTGGTGATGGCACACTGGTGGCAGGATGCAAAGGCAGTGCTTGGCAGTGGCAGGAGGGGACCTGAAGCAGGGTATAGGTGGGCCCTGCTTCAGGCCCAAGTTATGGACAGCTCCCACACTGCGAGGAACCTAGAGACAGCCCTGGCCACCATGGTGAGGGAGTGGCTCATGCCAGGCATGGCCTTCACCAAGGGGTGTGTGGTCATGGACAATGCGGCCAATATCCTTAAGGCAGTCTGTGACGGGGGTTCACCTAGTGGTGAAGGATGCTCTGGGCTTGGGTGATAAAGGAATTGGGCCAGGCACCCTTAGCTCCCTGGTCGAGCGGAGGAGGAAGCTGGCGGGCTTCTTTAACCAGAGCGTCAAGGGCAGCGAGCTCCTCCAGGAGAAGCAGGCTGAGCAAGGGTCCCCGGTGCACACCCTTATCCAGGATGTCTCCACCCAGTGGAACTCCACCTTCCTGATGCTTGAGTGACTTCTTGAACAGAAAGCCGCCCTGCATCAGGGGGAACTGGAGACAGACACTGAGGCACCTCCAGGGTACAACAGGGAGGAATGGGATATTATATCCCAAACTGTCTCTGTCCTGAGACCATTCCTGGGCATCACGGAGACACTGAGAAGCTCCACCGCCACCCTCAGCCAGGTTTGGCCCTCAGGGCAGGAGAATGTGTACTGAGGCAATAGACCTAGCTCAGACGTTGAAGGCGGCCCTGAGCGCACGCTTCGAAGACCTCCTGCGCCGGGATGAATATGTCCTGGCAACCATGCTGGACCCAGGATCAAGGGCAGCATGGCATGCGAGACTGCGGTCTATGGCCTATAAAAGGGGATGTTGGTCGAGAAGGTCAGACAGGTAGAGCGGGCCAAGCAGCGGGATGCCCCTGGGGATGGTGGCAGTGGGAGCAGTGACCCCTTCCAGCCATCTGGGTCTATCCCTGCCTCCAGCCCTAGGTGTAGCAGCAGCACCAGCAGCAGCAGCAGGACCCCTACTGCCAGCAGCTACTCCTCTGTTCGGTCCGCTCAGGGGAGCATGGGGTCCAGCACAAAAGGGCAAGTAGCATGGGTGAGGGCAGTGGGGCAGGTGGTGCCCACCCAGAGCTACCGGAGGGAGATTGATGGTGCCTCAGCAGCAGTGGAGACCTATCTGGAGGAGGAGCCATGCATAGATTCCAGCAGCGATCCCTTGTCCTACTTGGCCGGTAAGGCCAACGTGTGGCCGGCCCTGTCCAAAGTGGCCACGGGTATCCTGTCCTGCCCACCAACCAGTGTCCCCAGCGAGAGGGTCTTCTCCATTGTGGGGGAGATATGCGCCCCGCATCGCCTGAGACTGGGGGCCAAGTTGGTGGAGCAGTTGCTCTTTCTGAAGGTTAACCTTCCACTGCTGGGATTCCCGGAGCTGCCCCTGGACAAAAAGTGATGGTGCTGTGGCACACGCCATCCCATGCCAGGGGCGGTCTTGGGGCAGGGCTTCTCCTCCTTCTACATATGGGCTAGGGCTAGCCTACTAATACTGTGCTGCTGAGGTGCTGTCCCTCCATCCCAATGCCTAGCACCCGCCCTGCCTCTCTCTCTGCCTTTCTCTCTCTCTGCCTCTCTCTCTCT
>QEPC01005277.1:1188168-1231553 GCA_003113815.1 Sphenodon punctatus
AAAGGAGCGGTCAGAGAGGTAGGAGGAGAACCAGTTATGGACAGAGCCACAAAAGCCAAGGGAGTGAAGGGAATCCAGCAAGTGTGAGTGGTCAACAGTATCGAAGGCAGCAGAGAGATCAAGGAGGGCAAGAAAGATAATAACTGTGGGTATTTTCAGACGATACGTGGGCCGTTGGCCCCATACCGGCACCAACGGCTTCGTTCCCTGCCGGGGTCACCCCGTAACGGCACAACAGACGTGGCCAACATCTGGCGCGCCGTGAACAGACGTACAGGACATGGTGACCACAGGTGGGTATTCACCGTGGTTCACCGTGTTAACGTCACGTCTGAAATCACCCAATGACTCGAGAATCTGGGATTCAGTCAGCCCCAGAAAGAAGGACAAACCTCAGAGCAAAGGGACAAAAAAAAAGAGATGAAGGACATTGAGGAGGGAAAGAGGGCATCTGAGGTAAAAGAAATACTGGAATCTCCACATGGGGGAAATTAGAACGTTAACGTTGAATGCAAGGGGATTCAATTCCCCTCAGAAAAGGAGAAGGGTAAGGCACTTAATAGAGGGCCAAAAGATTAATGTCTTCTTTATTCAGCAAACATACCTATTGGAAAGAGATGTGCGGAAATTCAGTGGTAGAAACATAGTCAGTGTATACACTTCGTGCACAAATAAAAAAAAAGTGGGGGTCCTGGTGGGGTTTAAAAAGAATAAGAACTTAAAATTAGAAAAGATGGTAAAGGACAAAGAGGGCAGATTTATTTGCTTAATAGGGGAATTGGATGGTGTAGGGGTCACTCTGGCAAATATATATTCACCGAGCGAGAGCAAAGCAGCCTTCTTTCAAAAATACCTGCATCTGGTGGCTAAAAATGCGAAGGGGCTTCTAATGGTGCAGGGTGATTTTAACACCTCACTATCTGAACTGGATTACTCAAGGAGGGGAGAACCAGGAAGCTTTCAGAAGGGTCTAGTAAATTTAACCCAATCATTAGCCTGGACAGAAGTTTGGAGACATATAAATGGCAAGTCAAAGGACTTCATGTTTTACTCAGTCACGCACAACAGCTATACTAGAATTGACTTAATATTTATGACAAACACAGAGATTCATAGATGTCAAAAATCATTTATTTTGCCAGCAGTCTTTTCGGACCATAATGTAGTGATCACCTCCCTGCTATTAGAAACAGAGACTAAAGGCAGGGGATTAACATGGAAACTAAGGAGGGACATTTTGAAGAGTAATAAAAATAGAGAACAGATTGAGAAAGAACTGCTGGAATATTTTGAAATCAATGAAAAATCAGTCTCTTCCCCAGCGAACCTCTGGGAGGCAGCCAAGGCGCACACAAGGGGGAAACTAATTGCTTTGCAAGCAAAAATTGCCAAGGAAAAAAGACAATTAACTAGGAATGGTATACAAAACTGCAATGGTTGGAAGCCCAAAACAAGGTGACCCCAACGAAAATTCTGAAAAAAGAAATTAGTAAAATCAGAGATATCATTAATGAAATTGAGTTAGAGAAAATTAACGGACAAATCCACAGAATGAAATTGTATTTTTTTGAGGGAAACATTAAAACGGGGAGACTGCTGGCAAACATAGTGAAAGCTAGGCAGAGAAGAGCACATATAACAAAAGCGATGAACGCCAAAGGGGAGGTAGTGAAGGAAACAGAGAAGATTCAAGAGGCTTTTTTGAGGTTCTACAAAAAAATCCACTCCACTCAAAACCCAACTGAGGTGGAGATTAATGATTTTATTGACAAAATAGAAAGCCCAAAATTAAATGAGGATCAACGGGCTTTCTTAAATACATATATCACTGAGAAAGAAGTAGATGAGGCAATTAAGGACACTAAAAAGAACAAAGCAAATGGACCAGATGACTTCCCGAATGAATTCTATAAGTCATTTGCGAAGGTACTGGACCCTTGGCTGAAAGCGGTATTCAATAATATGTTGCTAGTGAAAGAAATGCCCCAAGACTTCTACAAGGCTGTCATTTCCCTGATACCCAAGCCAGGTAGGCTGTAAGATTAATGTGGAAGCTTTAGGCCAATTTCTCTATTAAACACAGACTACAAAATTTTTGCAAAGATTCTAGCAAATAGATTGAGGACAGTGATATCGGAAATTATTCACAAGGTTTAATCGGGGTTCATCCCTGGTAGGCAAGGGAGAGATAACATTCGTAAAACAGTGAATATAATTTATGCATTAAAGCAGCAGAGAAATTCAGGCATTATTATAGCAGCAGATGCTGAAAAGGCTTTCGATTTTACGGAGCCCAAGTGCCTATTCCTAATTATGAACAAGATGGGGTTCCAAGGCAACTTCATGACCTGGCTTGAGGCAATATACAAGGAGCCTGTTTCAAGATTAATAATAAATGGTAATTTAACAGATAGTTTCATATTAGAGAGAGGGACTAGGCAAATTGCCCCCTGTCACCACTACTTTTCAACTTGTCACTAGAACTAGTGGCTAACGCAATAAGGCAGCATGACTCAATAAAGGGGGTAAGGATCGGAGATAACATTCAAAAGCTAGCATTATATGCAGATAACCTCATATTATACATTACGGACACAGAAAACTCCCTTCCAGAGTTAATAAAAGTTATTGAGCAGTTTGGAAAAATACCAGGTTATAAGATTAATAAGGAAAAGTCATTTGTGATGGTTTATGGCCAGAATCCTGAACAAGAGAAGCACTTAGCAGGAATGTCACCATTCCCAGTTACAGATACAGGAATTAAATATTTAGGAGTAACCATACCAAAAAATCTGAAATATCTATACTCCAAAAACTTCGCCCCATTGGTCAAAAAACTGAAAGAGGAAACCAGGCCATGGCAAAATATGATGGTTTCCTGGATGATAGTCCCAACAATTTTGTTCAAGATGATGACCCTCCCTATAGCACTTCCCGAAGCATTTTTCAAAGAAATAGATGCATTGATCAAAGACCTAATATGGAATGGGAGGAAACCGAGCATTAAGAAAGTAGCCATTCTGAGAACAAAAGACAAAGGGGGGATCAATTTCCTAGATATGAAACTGTACCACAAAGCAGCAGCAATGTGCACCCTGCCAGAGTGGTATCATGAACCAGACACAGTGGACTGGGTGAAATTAGAGAAAACTCTGCTCCAGGTGCAAGCTTTGAAAAATCTAATTGTGGACAAAGGTAAACTAAATAAACAAGTGAGAACAGAACACCCGTTTGCGGGTACGTTAATAAAAGCCTGGAATGAATGTCAAAAGAAGCTAGGAACCAAGATAGGGAAGTCACCATACACCCCTATAGACTCACTATACATGAATGAAGCAAACTTGACTAGGACACTAAGAAGGAAACTGAGAGGGGCAGGGCTAACCAGAGTACAGCAACTCTTCTGTATGGGAAAATTTATATCAGTACATAAAATAGAAAGCCTAGTGAGTGATAAGGTGGATTTCTTGCAATTTTTGCAGCTGAAAAGTGCTTGTATCTCGTCAGATAAAAGGGTCTGGAGCAGAGAACCTTCTAAACTAGAAGAGCTAGTATTTAAAAAGAGTAAAGGAGCAGGAAGATTAGGGAAAATTTATAAAGAACTGAAAAGGTGTAGTTATGGAAAAAAGATTGCTTATATGGAGAGGTGGGAAAAAGACTTAAGTCTGACTTTGTGAGAAACAGAGGGAAAAAAAGTTGTGAAGCCATATGCATGACTGTGCTTTCTCAATGGAGGTCAAAGAAATACAAGTGAAGTTGACAACCAGATTCTTCTTGACCCCAGTGAGACTGAAGTATATGGGTACAGGGGAGAAAGGCTTCTGCTGGAAAGGATGTGGGTAACAAGCCGATTATATACACTGTTGGTGGAGGTGCAGCGAGGTCAATCTGTTCTGGGGGAAAGTTTGGAAGATAGCAATAAAAGTTCTTGGGGAATTGATTCCCTTTGAACCAGAAATAGCTTTGTTGGGCCTCTATCTCGAAAATGACAGAATTAAAGGCTACCAAAGTTCAGTTAAAATGTTGTTTCTGGCGGCACTGAATATAATAACCAGACACTGGAAAGCAGGGGAAGCCTTTTCAGTAGAAGAGTGGACACAGAGACTGTGGTACCTCTTCATGATGGAAAAGCTGCATGCAAGGTTCCAGAATGAGGACAATTTTTTTTTTAAAGTATGGACACCAATTGTGAGTGCCCTGGAAGATAAACCTTCACAAAGTGAAGACATTGTAAAATTGATGGAGATATAATATGGAAAAAAAAGACAATTCAAAGAGAATAGACTAAACGATAGGCAAGAAAATCCCTTGACAGGGTTGCATTTAAGGGAAGGACATGGACAAATGTTAGTATTGTAGGTTGTTATGGAAATTGTTTGTGTCGTTAAGAAACATCTTAAAAGGATAATTATATGTAAAAGGTATTCAAGCTCTATAAGAGAGAAAACTATGATGATACTGTACTAAGATATGTTGGATATAAAAATAAAATAATATAAATTAAAAAAAGAGAGAGAAGAACCCTCTCTGAGCTTTAATTTTATTCAGCCCTTGGGCTTCAAAGCAAAGTCCCAGGGAGTCCATAGCTATCTTAGGGTATTTTCAGATGTTACGAGATCACGCTCAACCACAGTGAACCATGCTCAATCCCGCGGCGGGGCCAAAGCGCCTTGAACATCTGTTAGGCGGCCGCCAGATGTTCACCATGCTCAATACCCACATGGGGTCAATTTCAACTACGCTTCCCAGGCTCCCTGCCCCAATTCCTGTGGACGCGTGGTCAATGTGATCCCCACCTGGGATCATCCAAACGTAACATCTGAACGGCAAACACCGCCCGGGATCAAAGGAAATGATCCCCAGCCATGGGCAATGCACGCAATGGCACAGCCAGGCAACCAGCATCAACACAGCCGCCGGAGGGAGATTTAAAGGGCGAACGGCAGCAGGCAAACGTGGTGGGATGGAGCGAGGAGGGAGGAGGAAGAGAGTGGTGGTGGAGGAAAGAGCGAGGGGTGAGGAGGAGGAGGAGGAGGCAGGGGTAGTGGTGGTGGTGGTGGTGGTGGAGGGGGAGGGAGCACAGGCGGAGGTGGGGGAGCCGGGGGTCATGCTGAACATGGAGGTGGTAGGGAGAGAACACCCGCAGCAGCCGGCACAGGAAGCCCCGGAGACATCTGCCAGGCCGGCAGAGGTGGAGGCACCCTGGAAACGGGTAAGGGGGAGCAAGGGATGGGGAACAGGGGGCAAAGGGGTGACAAGGGGGGGCAAGGGGCATGCCAGGCCACCCCCTGGGGGGGGAGGCAATGGGGTGCCCCAAGAGGGGGGGCGACCTTGACCCATTCGTGATCCCCCACCTCCCTGCCTACTGTAGACACGGAAAACGCCCCAGGTGGGCGACCCCCCGTAGCACACCGGACCAGCCCGGCCAGAGGAGGAGGGAGATGACCCAGAGTGGAGAAGAGGGAGGAAGGCCTACCACAGAGGGGGCCAGTGGAGGCTCCAGGAGACCCGGGACTTTATTCGGATATGGGGGACCCTCGAGTACCAGCTTGAGCTCGCGCTCAACCAGAGGAATGAGCAGGTCTACTGGGACATTGTTCGGGACATGGAGGCAGCGTGGCACCCCTGGACAGTGGCACAGTGCCGGTCAAAGGCCAAAGAGCTGAGGAGGGGGTACAAGGCAATCCGGGACAACAATAGGAGGTCTGGGCATGGAGCCCGGACCGCCCCATACTACGATGCCCTGGACCGCTTCCTCCACATGAAGGGCTCCATAGTCGCCCCGTGACTCGTTGGGAGTGCTGTGGTCCAGGGCAGGGAACGGGTCAAGGAACCCCCTCCCCTCGCCACCTCCGTGGTCGACTCCAGCTCCAGGACCCTGGAACCCCAGGAGGAAGGCCCCAGGGCCTTCCGGATCCTGCAGGCCCTCCCAGGACAGTAGCCCAGAGAGCCACCAGCCACAGGCCAGGCAAGGCGAGTCGAAGGCCGGCACCCACAGCACACATACACGGGGGTCTATGGGGGAGCACTCCCACACTGAGGGCCCGGCCTCGGAAAACTCTGTGACCGAGGCAGAGGGTAAGTAACCACCCCACAGGGGAGGGGGCTCATGCCCATGGGGGAAATGTCCGGGGGGGAATGAAAGGTCCAGGGCCAACCACAGACTGTGACCCGGGGCCCCCCCACATGGCAGAAGGGGGCCCTACCCCAGGTCACCCAACTGCACCCCCAACACACACAACCCCCCCATCACCCACAGGCCACGGACCACCCCGGGATGGCACCCAGGAGACCTCTGAGGCAGCTTCCAAGGAGCCCGCCCAGCAGGCTGAGGGAGCAGATGAGGCAGCCGGCAAGGTACGGAGGACCTCCCGGGTGTCACAAATGGGCTCTCAGGTCATGCCGAGGACGGGTGAAGGGAAGGGGTCTGTGGATGTGGAAGGGTCAGGTGATATGCCTGGGGGACCGCGGGGCCCCTGGCCTATCCTGGCCCGGGGCCAGGGGCCCATGACACAATATAGCACACCCTCCTCTACCCACAGGGCAAGCCCAGCAGCCAGCATCCTCTCGGCCTGTGGCTCCAGCTGAGTGCATGAGGCAGCACCGGGCACAGGTCCGCAGGCGCAGGGAGGAGCAGGTGGAGGAGATCGTCAGGACAGTGGCAGAACAGGGGGAGAGGATGATCGCGGCCATGGACCGGATGGAGCGCGCAGAGGAGTGGGACAGGAGGCTCCAGGCTGAGGTGTGCCTGGAGTGGAAGCAGGAGCGCTGGGAGCACAGCAGGCAGGTGGAGCTGCTCGGGGGACTGAGGCAGGACATAGAAGCCATGCTGCAGGTGCACTCTGAAAAGTTGGACAGGTCCCACGATATTGGTACCTCATTGCTCCTGTACGCCAGCACCATGTGCGCCTACGTGATTTCAGGCACCCCCCCGGGCACCTTTCCGGATCAGGTCCCCATGCCTGGCCCCTCGGTGCCCCAGCTCCCTGACCTGCCCCCCTGCTGCCCCCATGCCCTCCGGGGCTGCGCATTCACCTCCTGGTGCCCCCTGGTCCCAGGAGGGTGCAGCCACCATGGGGGGGCGGGTCCCAGCCCCGCTCTCCCCCCAACCGTGCCCCCCATGCCAGACCAGGAGGAGGCCCAGGACACATCTACCAGCTTGGACAGTGGGGGGGAGGTGAGCTCAATGGCCCAGACCGGGTGCACATGGGGCCGTCCCAGGAGATGGGGGGGCGGGGGGAAGGGGGTAGGGGGAGGGCACAACCAGGTCTGAGGGTATGGGATACAATGTACACTTGGGTGAAATAAAAGGTGTTGTGGGTACAGTGGCTCCTGGTCCTGTATGTGGGTGACAAGGGGGTGGGGCAATCGCACCCATGCAGGGACCGGCCATAGGAACCCCCCGGGGGGTGGGTTGGGGAGGAGGCCCCCCCTGCATGGGTGCATGGCTCCGCGCTCTCCTTGTGCAGCTGGATGCGATCAGCCATCAACACCCCCCCGAATGTGTGAGGGTGCAACTGTGCTGGGTCCTCACCCCACGCCTCGCTCTGTTGTGCTACAATGTTGTGGTCCGTGGCTGCTTTCCCTGTCCTTGGGACCCCCGGGAGGCCCCCCCAGCCCCAGAAGATGTGTGAGGCCCCCTGAGCTTGGTGCTCATGTACCCGGGCGTTTGGACCATGGCTGTGTGTCCATCCACAGGGCTCCCACTTCCCAGCCCCCATGAGGCCCCCCGTCCCTGGACCTACACCTAGACCATGTCCCTATGCGACCTGTGGCGGAGCCCTGCCATGCAGCTGCTTCTGGGTAGGCCGGACAGCCACTCGGCCAACTTCATGAGCATGAGCTCTGGACTTCGCTGCCTCAGCTATGAGGAGAGCTCTCGTGATTGCCGGCTGCATGCCGAGACGCTGGGGCTTGTCCGCTTCCCTGATGGGCGCGTTCCAGAGAATATGTGTTCGCATGTGCCCTGGTCCGGGGCTATGACCTTGAGTGCACTGTGGGTGTGCAGCCTGGGAGCCTACTCGCTCTGCCTTGGAGAGGGGGGATCTGCCTTGCCCGTGTCCTACTTTGACTGCGTTCACAGGGCACGTGGGTACCAGTGCACCCATGTGGTGGTGTATCACTGGCTTCTGGGGCTGGGGCATCTTCATTGGCCCCCTACTGCTGCCTGCTGTGTATTGGAGCCTTCCTTGGCAGAGCTGATGGCCCTGTCGCGGGTCTGGTCCCATCCTGATGTCCAGTTGGGGCTCTCAGTGCATGACCCCTTTGAGGCTTACTACCTGATCACCCACCACATGTCTGTGTTGGGGTACCACTGGGGCATGATCCATTGGCCCCACCTAGTTCATCGGGCCGGGCACCCTGGGCCTGGGCCCCGAGCTTCCCCCAATGGCTGCCTGTGAGCCCCTGTGTACCTCCCTGCACCCCTGTGTCCTGGCCCATGTGGGCTTCCGGGCCTGCCCAGGGGGCCGGACCCCGGTGGCTGCCCCCTCCCTGATGTCTCTGCCTTGCAGCTGTGATGCCAGCTTCCCAGAGTGCTGCTGCCCCGGCTGTGGAACCGGCCCACCTCTGGGCCGCACCCCTCCCCCCTGGTGGCTTTTGTGACCCCGGGGTTCCAGGGCCCCCGGACTGCCCCTCCCGACCTCCTACAAGGGGGGGGCACCCATCCTTGGACTTGCTGTGCTGGACTGCCTCTCCTGTCTGCCTTCCATTGGCCCCTCGCTGGGGTGTGGTGTCTGCATGTGCCTCCTGGACCCTTCTCGGCTGGCGCTGTGCCTTGCGGGCTCCCTCTGTGCCTTGCTCCCAAGCTGCAGGGGCCCCCCATTCCGGGACTGTGTGTTTTGCTGTGGGGGTGCCCGTGGGGACTGTTCTGCTGTGGGGTTTGTTGTACCTGTTGGCAGTGCCCTGCCTTGCCCCTGTGCCCATGTCCCCCCCTTGCTTTCCGTTCCTTTATTCCATGCCTGGGTGCGTGGGTGTGGGCGGGCATGTGCTTGTGCTGTGTGTGCCCCCGTGCCCCCGTTGTGTGTGTGTGTGGCTGCTGTGACTGGTACCTGGCCAGCTCATCTCCCTCTCACCCCTCCCTTCCAGTTTCCCTTGTGTGGGCATTCCCTTGTGTGCCTTTTGGCTTCGTTTGCCCTCAGGCGGCCATGTCTGTGTCCTGCCCCTGCCCGGTGGATTCTGGGTGTTTTGACCACGGCTGGGAATCGGTGTCACGTCTGTTGTGCTGCCCCGGTCCGTGACCTGGTGGCCCGATTCCCGGCCGTGGTCCCGGTCGCGTCACGTCTGTTTGGGGCCTTTATTAGCCCCTGGGGGTGGTTGTTTGTTCACCCCCACTGGGAATCCACTGTGGTGAACCGCCCGCCCGTAACGTCTGAAATCACCCATAGTTGCTTCCGGCAAGAAAGTACAATTTCTGTCCCATTCCCTATCTAGCTGATATTTGGCAGGCACCAGGGAGGGATAGGTTGGAATGGGGTTGGGTGGTAGGTGGAGGGGGGTATCAATGTTTTGCTTTTTTTTTTAATATTGATTTTAATGGCTTTTTATTCTGTTTTTATTATTGTAAGCCACCCTGAGCCTTTTCAGGAAGGGTGGTATAGAAATATAAATAAATAAATAAATAAATATTCCCCTGCCTCAGTCATGGCTTTTCCTCCCCTCTGAGGTGATGTTGGGTTGTGGCTTTATATAGCTCAGCCACACTGTGATAAGGAGATACTGGGCTACATGTAGACTAGTATCTCATTATATTATCCAGCAGTTTTCTCAGTTACTGAACAATCATGGTTTTATGTCAATTAAGGGAAGAAAAATGGCCCACTTCCCAAGCAACATACACCCTCAGGACTGTATGCAAACAAAGTCCCTTCTCAAACAGACACTCTTAACACTAATAAAATGGGTGTTACATTTTATTATACATGTTGTAGGGCACCCATAGTGCACATCTGCAGCCCTGCAACATGTATAATAAAATGTAACACCCATTTTATCAATGTTAAGACTGTCTGTGTGCAAAGGACCAAAAAACCAAAAACAGTGTTACTCTGAAATATCTAGTTCCATGGAAGTAGCAGATGGCAAGACCTATTCTATTCTATTCTAGGACTAAAGCAAATATCCACTAAAACAAATAAATCCATTATCAATTTGCTCTATCTGAACTGAAACTGACAAAGTGGATAATAACTGTAATACATTCCTGTTTCATTAGATATCCATTTTGGGTATTTCAGTTTGGTAATTTTGGTTCAGTTATTCATAAATTTGAACATTTTGGTAGTTTTGAAATAAATGAATCTTACAATTAGGAGTCCAAATATTTAACCTAGATCTGTTTCTATATCTGCCGCCACTTTGGCACTTTTAGCATGATTGTGCATATGTAATTGCCAAAAGGTAATAACCAAAACAGTGAAAAAACCAAACTAAATAACCAAAATAACCATATAGACAAAGTAACCAAACTAGAGTAACTGAATAAGCAGATATGTAAATACCCCTTTTGGATGTGGCTATCATTTGGATAATCGGAAGCATATTTGAAAATGTGATTAATATCCAGGAATAAAAAAGCTACTCTTCGTTTTAAATCTGACTTCACCTACTGATTATGCATTAGAGGCAAAAACAAGTCAGAGTCCAGGCAATGTTGCCTTCTCTGGCCAGCAGTCATGAAGCTTTAAAAGTGGACCCAAAGAATAACAAACATTCTTATGATTCCCAAGCCAAAGGGGTGTGATGAGATGTAAAGCAGCATATGGCAACAACACAGGCAATCGTCTGTTATGGAGATGTGATTGATTGTTAATGAGATGACGGTAAGCTTATTCCAGATGCCTAGTAAAATCCTCCTTGCCTGGCACCTATGCCCTGGGGCACTCATACAAAAGATATGTGAGTGGGCCACATGCCAATTAGTGAGATGTTCAAGGCAGGTAGGCTATGCCTGGCATAATAAAACAGAAGCCATGACATAGGGGGCGATGGAGCTTTCCTGATGACTTCTTTGCTAAAGCACAAATTCAGTTTTCAAAGTTATACTGATTTCTAAGTATGTTCAGCCTCTCTCTAATAGCATAGAAGCTCTTGAGTCTTAAGTTAAGTTACTGTCTTATAATCATTTTCCTCCCTTCTCTTATTGTCCAACATGACAGAAGTTAGACCTTCTTAGCCAAAGCTTGAACTAGAAATTCTAATTTTACAGCACGGCTGAAAACCATGGACTCCATCCTTAGTTTGCTTACACCCGCATAACTCCATGGATGGGATTATTTCTCATTTACACCACTCTAAGTAAAAGGAAGATCAAGCCTCCACTTCTTTTATACACTCAGGCAATCCACACAAATCCCTCTAGAGTGTGCTTTTAAAAAGTACTCTAGTAAAAGAAAAAAAGCATTTCATTTCCAAATCCTGTGTGATAGAGAAAGGGCTTTGTATCTGATACCAATCCTCAGAAGATTTTATTATTTTGGGATCACATGTCTTATAAAGGAAGCTTTTGAAATAAGATTATGGGGGTATTTTAATTACATGATCCCTACAAATAAGTATCTAATTAGCTAATGTCTATTTGAGAAGGTTTATGGTGTTAACAAACAACTTAGACACTAGCCTACATTGCCCACACCAGATGGATGTTCACCTGCCTGGCATTTATTATGTGTTTACCACTACTGGCCACGTGGCCTCTGCCCACTAGACCCACAGTCCCCCACTCATGGTAGGAACTTGGGAGAATGTGGAGCCCACAGTCAGTTAGGTTGTGTGCAGTGCCTCCATGCATACAGGTCCACCAGCACCATGGAGTCACAGGCGGAAATCCTAGAGTATCCAAGATGTGACTGCTTCCTGCCCCCCTCTCTCCTCTTACTCTCACTAGTGCCACAAGCAGGCTCTGCCTAAAAACTTATCACATGCACACAGCAGGCTTTCCATTTATTAGGCCGGTCATGAGCTGCAGCTTTGCTGGGCTGGGGATTGCCCTGGACAAAGCCATGGAGCTGTGGGCATCAGCCTAGAGTGGCGATCGATCCATTCACAGCTCTATGGTGTGTGGGGTGGTGGTGGGGGCACTGTGTGGCAGATTGTGGGCTGCGTCAGCGCTAGGTCTGGACCCAGGCAGGGCTGCAATTGGGCAGACATGGGGGTGCACCAGTGGAGCAGGTCCATGGGTGAGCACCCGCACATGTGTTTAGACGCCTATAAAGAATGCAAGACCTATTGCTAAGACTGCAGTGCCAGTCTATGGCTTTTTAAGTCCCTGCAGGAGCAGGTCATTAGAGTGTCACCATCCTGACTTGAGGCTAAGCGATTACATCAGAGCCAGTACTCCGCTGTGAGCAACACGAGAGAAAACTCCTGGGGAATTCCCAATTAGAGTTGAACAATTATTTGTGGTGAATCCTGGTTTCGTTGAAAACATCTCAATTGCTGCTTTCCCGGTGATTCAGAAACAGTTACCCATTCTTTCAGGTTTCAATTCAATATTTTCGGAAATTCTGATAGTGGTGACAAAAATGACAAAGGTGTTGTAAATGTGCTATAAACTGCCGAAAATGTAGGAAATATGCTGGAAAGACTAAAGTTTATATTGGATTGGATCCACAGTCCCCTAGGTCATGGCTTCTGTTTTATTATGCTAGGCATAGCCTACCTGCCTTGAACATCTCACTAACTGGCATGTGGCCCACTCACATATCTTTTGGATGAGTACCTCAGGGCATAGGTGCCAGGCAAAGTGGATTTTGCACCAGCTCTAGATGAATATTGAAGGGTGAATCAGATTTGCTGTTAGCTTTTTGTTAGTTTAATATATTCCGGAAGCAGCTCTAGCACAATGGTTGTAGTGTATAATGCCCAGGGACTTTTTTCCCCACTGTGGCCAAACTGGCTGCTTGGCAGTAAATGACTTTCTTAAGTGGTCGGCCCATAAACATTTAACATCCAGGAATACCTCCAACAAGAGATGGCATCAATATCCTGTTTCTTAGCACTGAAATATGCTATGAATGTTTGCTTAATATTCTAAAGACCGAGGTTCAAAACTTTTTTGATTTTCAGAACTGGACCCAGGGAACTTGAGCCCCATGCTCAATCACCATTGAGGTTCTCTCCTAACACATTAATAGTTAATGGACACATGCTGACTCACTCATTAGAAAAAGGAAAATGCTAACCTAACAATTTTTTTGAATGTCTTATAAAACAGAACATTCCCTTCAGAGCTCAGGGACCCCTGCATTTCAGATGCAGTGGGCTCAAATGCAATATGTATGTTATTTCTAATTTACTCATGGGTCAAAAGAGCCACTGTAATCTAGTGGATAAAGTCTTGGACTTGGACCTGGGAGACCAAAATTCATATCCCGTTTTAGTCATAAACTCACTTGGTGGACTTGGGCAAGTTGCTATCTTTAAGCCTCAGTTCCCCATGTGTAAAATGGGGATATTAACCCTCAACATACCCATTGAAAAATACATTGCTTGGCACATGGAATAGATTTTTACCCCAGTCCTTTGGGACTTAAATTGCTTAAATGTATTAACTAACCTGAAATATGATGGAGGTGGATTTCTACCCTAGGTCGGGATATAAATCTACCCCATGGGAAAATGAACTGGGGTATGTTTCTAACCTAAGGGCCTTTCTGGTCACATATATTAAACAATTGTTAATGGTAATAATCAACTTTCCTTTGGGAATATTGTGTGCCTGTGTGCAGGTGACAATGTCCTAAATGAGTATAGTTGGAGAGCCACTACCTTGTGAGTCACAACCCACCCTGGAGCTTATAACTTGCCAGAAGCCACTCTGGTAACTATGGCAAGATGTGGCAATAGCCATTAACCCCTTACTGCCCACAGTCCTGGTGTGGATATGATGGGATTGGGCTCTCCTGTGCCTTTCTCCCAACTGGTCGTGATAGGGGGTGCAGCTGGACAAGTTGCTCAGGTCCAATCCCTATGCCTTCCTGTGGTGGGAAATCGACCCCGCCACATTGTGGGGCCAGTGTAGAGAGACAAGCGTGGGAACAGAGAGAAGGCATGTGGCCAGGTCCATCATGGATCCGCTGCCATAGCTGGGGGCTGAAGGCTCTGGCCCATGTAGTGCAGGATCAGGCCAGCTGCCCATATGCAGCTGTTGTGGGGGGGGGAGAGGGAGCTTGATCCTCCCCCAGTCTGACAGCTGATGGGAAAGGGAAGCCCAGGAAGAGCACACATCATTTCCCTAGGCTCCCCTTTCCCCTCTCAGCTTTCAGTGAAGTGGATTAGGGGGAGAGGGGAGCCTGGGAAAGAACAGTCCCCCTCATCAGCGGTCAGTCGGGTAGATGGGGGGAGCCCAGAGAAGCTGCATGTGTGCCCTTCTCCCCATCCCATCAAACAGCTGATTGGTCAGGGGGGCCAGAGGAGTGGGTGTGGGTTACTTCTCTAGGTCCCTTCCCTTCATCAGCTGTTCGGCAGGGTCGGGAGAGGGGGGTACATGTGCACATCTCTTCTGTGATCGTCCTCCCCCCCAGCAGCCTGGGTGGATCAGACTCCTGCCCCTGCTGTGATGTAGCTCAGGCACTTGCACCCATCGCTCATGGCTCCAGAGTTTCCCCAAGCATGACACATCAAGTGCACCCGGCTACAGGGGTTTGCTCCACCCTGGGCAACCTTATCTAACATAGGGTAAAGCTGCTTGTTGATACATTCTCTGTTTTTTTATGAGGGCATCAAGAAGCTGTTGGAAATAAATTCCTTTGGTTGTATCCCCCCTAAGCACCTCATCCTGTTTGTTTGCTAGAAACACCAGGAGTAGACAGACAGATCAGGGAACCCTTCCCCCATCCTATCTGTCCTACTCCTGTCAGGACCTGATTGGTCAATCTCCTCCCCCAGGAGATTTCTCATCTCTTTGTGTCTCAGAGAGCTTCCTTCCTCCCTCTTGAACACACCTAGTCTTAGGACTTAGCATAGATGTAGGCCTTTCCTATCCTACATGTATTTCCTAATAAAGCTACTTAAGCTTAAGTATGCTTCCTGCCTGCTTATTGATGATTAGCTACTCACACTCCTCTGTAAACTCTGCATTGGGCAAATGGATGCAATGATCTCACAGTCCTTGCATTTCCAACAGGGTTATGGGCCCAGACACCCAAAAGGCAGCGCAGAGTGAGTAAAATTGAGTGCTAGCATTAATCTTAAAGGCAGAAAAGAAAAGAAAGATTTTAGTCTCTGTGACCATGGATTCTATGCTGAAGGTCTCCATTCCAGAGAGGCTCACTGGAGCAACAAACTATGAAGCTTGGAGTCATAATGCAAGGATGGCACTGGGAGGACAAGGCCTAAGGAAAATGCTGGAGTCCAACAGACCTACAGATGCAGGGGCAGCACAAGAACTCTGGGATGAGAAAAATGACAAAGCTATGGCAATCATCTCAATGTCGGTGAGTCAGCGTTTACATGTGCACATACGTGACAAGTTAACTGCAAAAGATATGTGGGAAATTTTACAGAGACTGTATCAAGGGAAGTCAAATATATCAAAGATACAAATGCTTAAAAGACTTTGTAATATGAGAATGGATGAGAGTGAAGATTTTTCAGCTCATGTTAATGGCCTGCTTGAACTAGTCAGGAGACTGGAAAATCAAAAGCTGAATTTACCAGATGAATTGATAGTGGCATTTCTGCTGAACTCTTTACCACCAACAACTTTTCAAACAGTCTGTCAGATAATAGAAATGCAGGATAACCTATCTTTGGATGTTGTTATTCAGAAACTTGAGGAATTTAATATGGCTCAAACTAATGAACAGCCAAACTTTTCCTCACAGCTTGCCTGCAAGGCAGCTGAGAACAAGAAGCCTTTTGCAAATTCAAAAGGATCTGCAAGAGTTAAGCGTTGCTTCAATTGCGGGGAAACCACGCATCTCGCATATCAATGCACCAAGCAAGAAGTTCCCAGCTTCTCTGCAAAGAACAAAGGGAGCCATGATAGGGCTTTCAGCCTGGTTGAGGAAAAAGCATCTCAACTTAAAAATGTGGAAGGAATAGAATGTGAGACTGCTTCACATGATTTCTTTGTTGATTCTGGAGCAACTAAAAATCTTATAAAGGACAAAGACAGATTTATTGATCTGGATAGGACTTATAGAACTCCTATAAGATTGGCTAATGGAGAGAAAGTTTATTGTCAAGGAATAGGCAGGGCTAAACTCATATGTCATCTGGGAAACGGTGAGGAAATGAAAGTTACCATTGAAGAAGCTCTATATGTCCCAGAATTGGATCATAATTTTATAAGTGTCAAGTATGCTGTACAGAAAGGTTTTGCAGTGCATTTTGAAGGGAAATATTGCAGAATTTCAAAGGAAAAGGAGCTTTTTATGCGAGGAATGCTGGATTCAAATGGCCTATTCAAGGTAGATTGCTTGCAACAGGATCAGTATGCAAATGCTGCAAAAGATTGCAGACATAAGAACTGTGAAAGCAAATGGCACAGAAGGATGGGCCATAGAAATGCAGATGTGTTGCATGCACTTCCAGACCTAGTTAAACATTTTAAAATGAACTCATGTGCAACTAAAGATGAGAGATGTGTTTGCTGTGTAAAAGGAAAGGGAACTAGGCCCTCCTTTCATCAGAGCAAGGAGGAAGCCACACAGCACCCCCTACAGCTCATTCATAGTGATATCTGTGGTCCTATGAAGACAAAAACAATTGCAGGAAACCAGTATGCATTGACTTTCATAGATGATTTTTCCAAGTTCATGTTCACTTACTTGATTAAAGAGAAAAGTCAGGTGCTGGAGAAATTTAAGGAATATGTTGCAAGAGCCAGCAATAAGTTTGGAAGATCACCTCAGATCCTAAGGTCAGATAATGGAGGTGAATATGTTTCAAAACAGATGAAAGAATTTTTGAAGCAAAAAGGAATTGAACACCAGACAACCATCCCGCATACACCAGAACAAAATGGAGTAGCAGAAAGAAAAAATCGCTCTCTCATAGAGATGGCGAGATGTATGCTTTTGGATGCGAATCTGCCAAACAAATACTGGGGGGAAGCAGTAATGACTGCCACATACCTGCAGAACAGGCTCCCAACCAAAGGTGCAAAAGCAACACCTTATGAACTATGGCATGGGAACAAGTCCAGTGTGGGGCACATTAGAGTGTTTGGCTCTAAAGCCTATGCTTATATCCCAAAGGCCAAAAGGACCAAACTTAACAAAAAGGGATTTGTTAAGAAGTGAATACTTGTGAAGAAGAGATACTTGTTGGCTATGCACAAAGATGCAAGTTATACAGAGTAATGGACACTGACACTGGAAATGTGAAGATAAGCAGTGTGGTCTATTTTGATGAAAATGAAAAGGGAAGCACTGATCCAATGCCAAACCTAATGAGGCCAAGTTAATAAAGACAGAAAAAGACTGAAGATAAAAGAGGAAGCTGAAGTTTCATTTGATTTGACCATGTTCAATCAACCTGAACCAGAAGGGGGCACTGACACAAACACTGATGCTGATGCTAACACTGAAACTGAAGCAGAACCAGAACTGGAACCAGAAGATAACACTGATGCTGATACTGAAACTGAAGCCAAAGCAGAACCAGAACCAGAAGTGAGACGTTCTGAAAGACACAACAAAGGAGTACCAGCAGTGAGATTCTCCTATGCGGCAAAAGTGGAGGAACCGTAGGAGCCCTCAACATGGCAAGGCATTAAAAAAATGCAAATCAGTGAGGCGCGCAAATGGAGATATGCCGCCAAGGAAGAAATTGAGTCTCTTAATGAAAATAAAACATGGACATTCACAAAGCTACCTGAAAACAAAAAGGCCATCAGTCTTCAAGACCAAGCATAATTCAGAAGGGGAAATCACGTGCCACAAAGCAAGATTAGTGGCCAAGGGATATTCCCAAAAATACTGCAAAGACTACGAAGAAACCTTTACTCCAGTAGTAAGGCACACCACAATAAGAACACACCTCAGTATAGCAGCTGCAAGAAAAATGGAAGTGCAGCACTTAGACGTGAAGACTGCATTCCTACATGGTGATATCAAAGAGGATATCTACATGCAGCAGCCACCGGGATTCAAAGAACCTGGGAAGGAGGAACTTGTGTGCAAACTTCAAAAGAGTATCTATGGTTTAAAGCAAGCAGCGAAAGCCTGGAACGAAAAATTGAATCAATTGCTCCTTAAGGAGGGGTTCATACAGGGAGAAGCTGACCCCTGCCTATACTCAAGGTTCAGAAATAAAAGGAGGACATACATTCTAACTTATGTGGATGATCTGATTGTATGCCATGAAAACAAACGAGATTGTGATGAAATCGTCAGGAATCTGAACAAAGAAATAGAGGTGAAAGACTTGGGAGGTATCACTTACTATCTTGGAATACAAATAGAACGAGAAAAAGATGGAAGTTTCCTTCTCAATCAAAAACAAAAGATAAAGGACATTTTAGAATGCCTAGGCATGACAGAGGCTAATGAAGTGGGGACACCTATGGAAACAAATTTCCTAAGCCAGGAAGGCAACGACGAGCCCCTACCACAGGACAACCAGTACAGAACTGCAATTGGCAAAATGTTGTATGTAGCCACCGTCACAAGGCCAGACATTGCCGCTGCTGTAGGAATACTAAGCAGAAAAGTAAGTGCACCAACCCAAAGGGACTGGATAGCAGTCAAGAGAATAGCACGGTACCTGAAGGGCACAATGCATTTAAACTTAAAACTACCAGCAAGCAAGAACCCCAGATTGATGGGATATATGGATGCGGACTGGGCCGGAGACAAGACTGACTGCAAATCTGTGAGTGGAAATGTATTTCTGTATGGAGGCGGAGCAATCAGTTGGACTAGCCAGAAGCAGTCATTAATTGCCCTTTCATCCACAGAAGCAGAATTTATTTCAGCCACTCAAGCATGTCAAGAGGTAGTATGGCTACACAGACTACTAAAGGACTTTGGAATAGACGAACCAAAGCCAACTGAGATGTATGAGGACAATCAAAGCTGCATTCAGCTTACGAAAATGGAAAAGATAAAGCCAAGGTCGAAGCACATCAACACCAAGCGTCACTATGTGAGAGAAGCGCAAGAAAAAGGACTTGTTGAACTGATTTATTGTCCTACAGAGGAAATGATAGCGGATGTGCTGACCAAACCGCTACCCAGAGACAATTTCCAGAGGCTACGAGAAGCATTGGGAATTGTCAGCAGTGCACATAAATGATTCGGTGCACGGGACGATGAGAAGGGGTGTTGGAAATACATTCCTTTGGTTGCATCCCCCCTAAGCACCTCATCCTGTTTGTTTGCTAGAAACACCAGGAGTAGACAGACAGATCAGGGAACCCTTCCCCCATCCTATCTGTCCTACTCCTGACAGGACCTGATTGGTCAATCTCCTCCCCCAGGAGATTTCTCATCTCTTTGTGTCTCAGAGAGCTTCCTTCCTCCCTCTTGAACACACCTAGTCTTAGGACTTAGCATAGATGTAGGCCTTTCCTATCCTACATGTATTTCCTAATAAAGCTACTTAAGCTTAAGTATGCTTCCTGCCTGCTTATTGATGATTAGCTACTCACACTCCTCTGTAAACTCTGCATTGGGCAAATGGATGCAATGATCTTACAGTCCTTGCATTTCCAACAGAAGCAAGCAGATGTTCACCCCACCCTGGTTTGAGGTGAGCATATGGCAGCCCCTGGACATACAAGCCACTGTATCCCAGGGCTCATTTGCCCAGGGAGGGGCAAGCCTTCCTGTGTGTCTTATGTGGCTGCACCCATAAGTTTTCCATTTACAATCTCCACTAGTCACAACTTCCTCCGAAACTGTCCCAGTCTGTAAATGAGCCACTACCCTCTCACCTGTATCCCTATATCCCTGGGGTTTCCCACATCACAGAAATATAAATAAAGGTTCACCCAAGTATCCAACCTGGGACTTGTCTGTAACAGTGGGTGATTTCAGACGTTCCGAGAACACGGTGAACCACGGTGAATACCCACCTGTGGTCACCGTGTCTCGTACGTCTGTTCGCGGTGCGCCAGATGTTGGCCATGGTCAATCCCCACATGGGGTTCGTTTGAACCACACTTCCCAGGCTAGCCGGGGGAAGGTCCCGAGAAGCATGGTCAAACAGACCCCGGGTCGTGACCAAGGAAAAGTAATGTCTGGCCGCGCGCCACGGCCCGGGATCCCCAGCGGGATCCTGGGCCGTGGCACGTTCGGCCAGATGTGGCGGCCGCATTGGCCCCACCGCCCGCCCGTCTCCTCGGAGGGCGGGCGGCGGGGTGCGTGGAGGGGGCGGGGCCGTGCGGCCGCACGTTGCGCCGCACGGCCTCGGCCCCTCCCACTTTCCCCGCTGGGATCCCGTTACGGGGTGACCCCGGCGGGGAACGAAGCCGGTGGTGCCGGTACGGGGCCAACGGCCCGCGTAACATCTGAAAATACCCTGTGTCACCCAATGCCCGTATCCACACAGACACATCAAAGCTTGGTTAAAAGAAGTTAAGTTTATATTTATGAAATAAGATTAAGAACAGTGCAAGATTGATTCAAGCGTACAAGTCAAATAAACAAGTATAAAAATAATGCAAGGTTGCATTGCTTGTTAAATTCCTAAGCTTAAATTTTACCATAATTTTTTCTTCATATTCCAGTCAATATTTCTCAGACAATTATAAGGTTGGGTATTATTCTTCTTTCTTCATCCATGGCAACTTCTTGGTATAATGATCACTGGTGAAAGAATCTCCCCTTTCACTTGTTCTTTAACTACCTTCTGATAGTCTCTTCCCAATCTATCCATGAGGTGCACTCCTTTACCGGGGGGTGGGGGTGGGGGCAGGAGGAACTGCCTCTTAGGTCACATCTCACTCATCAATGCTTAACCTGCTTCTCCATTGTCTATCTGTCTGCATCAGAAAACCTGCTAGTCAGATTTTGTGGGCACACAATATACTTTTTAATTTATTTTTGTTACATACTTCTCACAGACACAATTTCATATAGATTGTATGTGTCTCCTAAGTATGAGTTGATTTATAGTCTGTTTTTATACAGATGCACCCCCCTGACCGTCTTGGTGTTCGGGAGGGTGTGCGGGGGAGGGCGCGTCCGTGTAAATGGGTGGCGGTGGGTGGGGGGATGGGTGTCAGCTCAGTTTTAGTCTATGTGAACAGCGAGCAGGATTGGTGGGGGTGCGTGCATGCTCTTGCGCAACACCCACAGGCAGCCATCACCCACCCATCTCCACCCACAGAGCCCTCCAGAAACCCAGAGTGGAGGTGTGTGTGTGTGTGTCTCCATGTAAAAGGACACACACACACCTCCAATCCCCACCCCCCAAATACCCATCCCCCCACCCACCTCTGTCTGTGTAAAAAGGGCCATACCAGACATGCCTAGGATAAATTAATATAGTATACTCACACAAGGAAAATGTATGTTGCATGTGGTCTGTGTATGTTGTTTCTGCAATCTCTGTCACCGGGTATTTTTAGACGTTACGAGGCCATGGTCAACCACAGTGAATCCCCTTTGGTGGTCGTTTGTCCCGTAATGTCTAAAAGATTTGCACCAGATGTTCACCACAGTGAATACCTGGTGGGAATCAAAATAACCACAATTCCAGAGGTGAGGCCGGCCTCACCTCCAGAATCGTGGTTAGATTGGCCACGATCTGGGATGGGCCAAAAGTAACATCTGTTACTGTGGCCCATCCCAGATCGTGGCCCAGACCATGATGCAGGATCGGGTGCAGCAGTTGGATTGGCCACTGCACCTGCCTGTCTCCCGGAGGGCAGGCATCTGGGGGATTGCGGGGGGTGGGGGTTGCGGCCTCACATCACGCCGCACAGCCCTGCCCCCTCCCTGATCCCCAGGCAGAATCAGACCGGCACGTCTAAAGGATGGACAGCCTGATTCCTGACCGGGATCTGAAATGGATCCTGGTCTGTGACTGAGCGTGGTGGGTCTCCGGGCCCATCACATCTAAAAATACCCACCATGGCAGTGTCTAGCACAAGGTCAGCCCCATGGACCATGTAACACCAATGACAGGGTTTGTGAAAACAACATACCTGTCACATAGATGATCTTTGTGTGATTAAACAATGTATTTGTAACCTTTGGTATTATTATATAAACTATGACATGTTTGGTATAATTGAAATGGTAATAGAATGCTGGATCTGATGAAGGGGATAAATTGTGTGTATACCTGATGTGCAGAAAAGTATGTTTAGAAGTATAAAGTAAAATGTAAATCCCCAAAACCAGTCTAGCAGGTTTTGGGGTGGGGGTGTGGGAACAGTAAAGGGAAGTGAAGGCAAGTTCAATGAAGATGAGGAGATCATATGACAGATCACCAGACCCCAGAAATGCTCTCTCAAGAGAGCGCTTTAGATAGCCATTCACAAATTACCTGAAAGCAGACATGGTTTAAGGCCCTTTCCTAATGGGCATGGATGCATGGGTGGCATGGTGGGTGAGCAGTGCATGAGGGTTCATTCCCACAGACCCCCACCCACCTCCACACATGGAGCATCCAGTTTTGGTGCCCATTTCTCCATGCGTAGGTGATGAGTGGAGGTGGGTGGAGGGTAGAAGTGCACACACACCCCCACCCACTGGTTGTGGCATTCAACGATGCCCACCCATCCCTCCCATGGTGTTCAAATGGATGCCCCACCCCCTCTCATGCACATATGTGGGCTGGGGGAAGGCGTCCGTTTGAACAGGGCCTAAGAAAGGGACGAATGAGCAAAGAAAGAAGCAAGTGCCCACTCTTCCACGTTGGCTGAGAATTATGGATTTAAATATGAGGGTAAGACTTAGGGATTTTACAAATAATCTAGTCTTGTGTTATTTTTATATTATTTTATTTGTTTTGCACACTTGAATCAAATTGTCTTGTAACTAACCTGATCTACATATATCAAATTATTTTAATCAAGCTTTTGTGTGCTTGTGTCTGCGTGGATACCGACATTGGTTGAAACAATTAAAAAGTAGAGAAAGTAAGGTTGTCATCTTTGTCCCAAATATAGGCAATAGAGACAAAGTAATAAAGTGATATCTTTTATTGGACCTACTACAGTTGGTGGAGGTATGAAAGCTTTTGGACCTCAAAGGGTCCTTCATCAAGCAAATCAGGAGTAGAGGTGTGCACAAGGGACCCAATTCATTTTTTGTATTTTGTTTTTATTTTCATTAGTAAAATTTTAGTTTTTCTGGGTTTCGTTATTGAGAATTTTTGATTTTGTAATTGTTCCATTTTTGTTTGCCTTTATTTTCAATGTGAAACTTATTTTGGGCTGTGATTTCTCCAATTTACATCCAATTTGTATTAAATTTGGACATATTGTACTCCTTACCACATGAATCTTTCCTACCAATTTGCATAAATGTTGAAAAAAAGGTTCCAAATTTATAAGCAATTTAATTTCATGGTTTGTGGACACAGTTACAGCTTTAATGTCTTTGTTTTCCATGAAATTTGGATGTAATTTGGACTTATTGTTCCCCTCATTCAAGGGATCAACCATGCCAAACTTCAGAAAGATTAAATAAAGGGTACCAATTTTATAAGTAATGAAAGTTCCATGATTTTAACAGAACTTGCAAATTTCCTTAAATCAATTGCAGGTGTTCCATCTGTTTAAATTATAAAGGTTTTACTAGATGAAGAGATCAGATTTTTCAAGCATTTATAGAGAGAGTGAAGAAGAAAGGAGGAGGTGGGTAGAACAGAGGAGAAACAGGTGCCAGAGGCACTGGTACGAGCATAGGCTTCAGTCATTAGAACCCCAAGGTCAGTGGGGGCATACATGGGAGAGAATAGGTGCAGAGTTCTGCTTTTATGAGCATTTGCAGTGAGGCTGGATACTGCACAGTCACACACAAAGAGCACTGAGGCAGCTTATGACCTACACAAGATCTAACCATGGCAGAAGCTGAGCATCTTGGCAGAAACTTATATTCACTCCCAAGTGCCAATCTCCAAACCTTCCTGATTTCAGTGATTGGTTACTGGCAAATTGGAAGCCTGGGTAGCATCTCCAGAGAATGAGCCTATACTAGGGACTCTGTTATGTTTGTCACAGTGGTACAAGATGGGTTTGTGACACCATGGGTGATTTCAGATGAGACGGGGTGGCATTTGCCCCATCCCGGAATCACCCAAATGAATCCCCACTGGTGTCACTCCGGCACTTCCAACAGACATACCGACTGATCCCGGTGAGGAATCGGGGAGGGGGCGGGGCCATGCGGATCAACGTGCAGTCACACGGCCCCGCCCCCTCATGTTCCCCCACCACCCACCCTCTGGCGAGATGGGCGGATGCCGGGCCAATGCAGCTGCAGCGCCCGCCCGATTTGACCACAGCCCAGAATCCCGCTGGGAATTCCGGGCCGTGGTTGCCAGCCAGACATTACTTTTTGTTGGTTCCTACTGGGAATCTCTTTGACCACGCTTGCGTCAATTGTCAGGCAGGAAGTCCTGGAAACATGGGGTGTCTTCAGACGTTACGAGATCACGCTCAACCACACTGAACCACGCTCAACCCCCCCGTGGGGCCAAAGGGCCCTGAACGTCTGTTCGGCGCGCGCCAGATGTTCATCACGGTCAATACCCACATGGGGTCAGTTTCAACCACGCTTCCCGGGCTAGCCGGGGGAAGGCACCGGGAAGCGTGGTCAAACGGACCCCCACCGGGAACCAAGGAAAAGTAACATCTGGACGCCAATCCCCACGCGGAACCAAAGGAAACGAGCCTCAGCCGGGACTGAGGCATGCAGCGTCGCTGCCGGGCAACCAGCAACAACACAACCACCGGAGGGAGATTTAAAACGAGATCAGCAGCAAGCAAGCGTGGCGGGATGGAGCGAGGAGGCAGGCGGAAGAGAGCGGAGGCAGAGACAGTGACAGCGGCAGGCCAGGAGGCGGAGGAGGTGCAGGCAGGCCCAGCGATGCAGGCGGAGGGGGCACAGGCGCAGGAAGGGGGCACACGGGAGCACCCGACCAGGGAGGCGGCCCGGGAACAACAGCTTCTCGATGAAGTCTAATGACAGTCCTCCATGCCTGGATTGTAGGCCCCAGAACCCTGATGCTGGATTCTGGGGATGGAGTGACTGGCTGTTTCTTGATGCCAGAATTGATGCCTGTGTCCAAGAGGAGCAGAGCCGGCTCTCCCTGGGCCAGGGGTAGTTCCTCACTCTGCTGATGCCTAGCCAGAGCTCTAACAGGTCCTGGCAGTGTGGGCAGTGAATCTTTGTTTTTGGTTGTTGACAACTAATAAGATCCAACATATCCCTTCCCCCAGCCCTAGCAGTAGTAGCACCAGCAGCAGGCTGAGTAGCAGCAGCATCCCTATTGCTTCTGGATGACATGGATGGACAGCCCTCCCTGCCTGGAACATTGACCCCAGAACCCTGATGGTGGGTCCTGGGACTAGAGTGGCAGCTTCTCGATGAAGTCTAATGACAGTCCTCCATGCCTGGAATGTAGGCCCCAGAACCCTGATGCTGGATTCTGGGGATGGAGTGACTGGCTGTTTCTTGATGCCAGAATTGATGCCTGTGTCCAAGAGGAGCAGAGCGGCTCTCCCTGGGCCAGGGGTGGTTCCTATAAATGGACGGCCAGGCGGTTAGCCATCCCCCACTCCTACCCACCCGGGCTCATCAGAAATCAATTTTAGATCATCAGCCGCTAATGATCTGCCCTCCTGGAGGGTCTGCCCTCCTGGAGGTTTCCCAGCCCCGCTATAGACAGGTGGGGACCGACAGGCAGGCATTCTCAGTGGCTGTGCTGGTGTTGTGGAACTCTCTCCTGGTTGAGGTCCACCTCAGCCTAAGTTTTTTTTATGTTCCGCTGTAAGTGTAAGACCTGGCTCTTCCATCAAGCGTTTGGTGGAGGGGAGGGTTAAAGGGTGGGCTGGGGGGGAGGGAGTTGATGTAAGATGCAGGGTGAAATAGGCTGAAGTGATGAACTCTGCTGGGGTCAAAGTGACCTAAAGACAGAGGTTCAGGATCAGGGGTATTCTTTGAGCTTCAAAGCTAACTAACTGGCAAATTGGATCAACTTTTATACACCACTCTGTTACTGGAATAACAAATATGACAACCCCTATGATTATTCATAAAGCTTTAGAAATAATTATAGTTTCTAGCTAAATATCCATCATGTCGTTTCCTCTTTTCTCTGATCTGTCAAGCTGACCTTTCTTCACTTTTCCCTCTATTGGCATAATTCCCAATGTGAGAGAGTTTAGAGTTTGATACTTTTCCTTATTCCTCTTTCTGTTAGCATAACTTACTCATGTCAAGCAAACAGGCAAGCACACAGCAATTAACTTAGTCATGGGTAAATAAAACACCACAGAGCCACTGTTTGTCCCTGGCCAAACCCCGTAAACCTCGAAGCCTATGAGCCACAATTTCGGCTGGGCAGACAGGACATCAAGAACCTGCAGGCTATTGGTTAAAGATCCTCTTGCTGTTTAGGAGCTGGACTCAGAACTATTACTGCTCTACTGTAAAATATTACAGTGATGACCATATATAGTCTAATAATATTGCTGTGAAATGCACTGCTTATAACTGTTTAATTAATAAAATAAAATAAATAATAATAATAATAATAATAATAAATTTGTAAGGTACTTTGATCTCCTCATGGCAGCCACTATATACTAATAAATCTTAATGAATTGCTTTATATGTATGTTGATTGAGGCACAGGGAGATTAAATGAATTGCCCAAGGTGTCACACAAGGTCAGTGGCAGGGCTTGAAAATACTACTTGGGAGCCTTGACTCCAGTGCACTTTCCTAACCACTAGACAGCACTATAATACTTGAGATTATTTCTTTTTAAAAAAAAAATTAAGTTGTCTGATCTAAAGTTCAGCCTCTACAAAATACCCAGACAGCAACAGGCAGGAGCCCTCTACTCTAGTTATGTTATTCTCAATTATGCTTTCTAGTGGCCACTGGTGGGTTCTAAGGCTGATGGGGTGCAGGGCGTGGCCAGAAGTAGGAGGGGCCAAGCCAACAGTAGGCAGAGCCAATTGTAAGTGGAACCTAGGAAACAGTAGGTGGAGCCTAGCCAACCATCACACCAAAAATGCAGCAGAAATTCAAGCAAAGAAACCATTTCATCCAAGCCCTCAGGTCCCCCACCCCTCAAAAATGTGAAAGTAGACAATTATTATTATTTATTATTGATTGATTGATAAAATTTATATGCCTCCCCCTCCTGCTACAAGCATCTTGGGGCAGCTAACAACATTTAAAAGCAGATAATTAAATACAGTTAAAACAACCTAAATCCCCCAGATTAAAATAACCCACAGCAAATTATTATTATTATTATTAGACATTTATATAGTGCCAGTCGTATGACCTGGTGCTGTACAGAACACAGAACTAGACGCGGTCCCTGCCTGTGGCTTACAATCTAAAAGACAAAAGGGGGGGAGACAGGGAGAGGGGACAGTGGGAGAGACATGGGAGAAGACAAACAAACATTCAAGTGGATGCGAAGTCTCAGGTGTGTATGCTTGGGTTGATTACAAAGAGGTTGGTAGCAGCAGTCAGCAGAGGGGGGCAGACAGTAAGAGTAAGGGAAAAGACTAGCAGGCATTGGGAAAGGCAGCAAGGAAAAGGTGGGTCTTGAGGAGGGATTTGAAGAATGGAGGGAGGAGGCAAGGCGGATGTGGGCAGGGAGGGAGTTCGAGGCATGGGGGGCAGTGAGGGAGAAGGGTCAAAGGCAGTTAGGTGAGCAGGAGAAACGAGGGAGAGTGAGGGAGGGGACAATGGAAGAGTGGAGAGCGCGTGCAGGAGTGCGTAGGGAAATTAGGTCCGAGAGGTAAGGGGGAGCTTGGTCGTGGAGCGATTTGAACTTGAAAACCAGGAGTTTAAACAGGATACATTCAGGAAGGGGGAGCCAGTGAAGGGAGAGGAGGAGAGGCTGAACATGGTCGAAGCGACAGGCAGAGTGAATGACCTTGGTGGCGGAGTTTTAGATTGCGATAAGGGGGGACAGGTGATAACGAGGGAGGCCAGCAAGGAGGAGGTTGCAGTAGTTGAGGCGGGAGATAACCATGGCATGAACAAGGATTTTGGCCAAGGAGATAGAACCCTCCCTAACTCAACCCAACCCCCCATCCACTACCCGTCTCCCCTACCCACTCCCTTCCCCAAAGGTCTGGACAAACAGCCAGGTCTTACAGGCCTGACAGAAGGCCAGCAGGCTTGGGGCCAGTCGAGCTTCCTTTGGGAGGGAGTTCCACAGCTGCGGTGCGACCACCAAAAATGTCCTCTCCATTGCGGCCCCCCAGCGAACCCGGGGGACCTCCAAGAAAGCGCCCCCGGCAGACCGCAAGAATTGCCCCAGGATCCGAGGAGTGAGGTGGTCTCTCAGATAGGAGGGGCCCAAGCCGTAGGGTGAAATCAGCAAAGGGACCATTTTAAACAGGAGTAGTAACCATGACAGGTGGGTCCACAAAATGGCCGCTCTGCACATGCTTGGGAGAAGGGGGAAAGCAGCAGTGCTGCATGATGCAAAGTAACATAGAACAAGAAAAGCAAACCATCTACCCAACAATATTATTTTGAAGTCCTTTGCACAGCATAAAAGCAGAAGCATGGTGTTCCACTTGTGCCCCAAGACCCAAACCATGCTTCAGCTGCACAGTTCTGCTGCAGAGTAAAAGGCAGCTGCAGCAGTCAGGCAAGGTAGACTAGCCATTACCCAGCCAATATGTGGCATGGTCTTCTTGTAGAAAAGCCTGCCACATCCCACTAAACCGCAAAGGGGGAACATTTTAAAATGCAGGGAAAGTTCAAGCAAAGAAACCATCCAAACCATTCCCCCCACCCAAAAATCAGAAAGCAGACAATTAGGATGGAAAACAGCAAAGGGACTAAGAGTAGCCATTAGGGCTGTAGCGGAATATCGCAGCGGTAGCTATTTCCGGCGGAAACAGTGTTTCCGCAATTAGTGGAACTGCATGGCAGAGGCTTTCATTCCGCGGTTTCATTCCGCGGTTCCGCGGTTCCGCTTATTTAATTCCGCAACTTAGTGGAATCGTGGAAACATGACATTTTCGCTATTTCCGCAATTCCGCCAGCGCCAAAAAATAGCGGAATAGCGGTTTTCCGCAATTTCCGCAATTTTCCCGCAATTTTCCCGCAATTCCGCGATTTGCAGAATTCCAGCGGAATTAGCGGAATATCCGCAGAAAAGTCGCGGTGTGGCGTGGGCAGTTCCGAAATGGCGGAACAGAATCGTAGCGCGGTAACAGCTGCTGCCGCATCAGCCCTAGTAGCCATGGCCAGTGGGCAAACAAAAAATGCTTGGGAGAGGAGGTGGCAAGGGAGGAAGCCTGCCACATCCCACCAAACTGCAAAAAGGGACCGTTTTAATATACAGGGAAAATTAAACCAAATAAACCTATCCATCCAAGCCCCACCCCCACAAAATTAATAAATAAACAAATTAAAAAGCACTAGGATTACTAGACAAGAAGACATTAGCCAGCAGAACATTTGGCCTTCCTGCAGAGAAAAACTCACATCCCACAAACTGCAAAGAAACTCTTTAAAAATGTGTTGCTTGCAACTTGCAACAAAAATTGAAGAAAAATTTCAACAAGAAGACACTCTTCTACAAATCCACCCCGCCCCTGCCCTCTTAAAAGTAGAAATCAAACTATGTGGGTGGAATTGGAAGACAGCAAGGGAACTCACAGTAACCAAATCCAAAAAGAAGAGCCAGAGACAGGCAGCTCAGCCATGCCTGGACAGCTGGGCCCACAAAATTTCCCTGACCCCGCCTGCAAAAATTCTGCAACGGATAGCAGAGGGGGACAAAACTAGTTTTTTTTTAAAAGCAGAATTTGACAGTTGGGTTCATGCCAGAGTATGAGCTCTGAGGCAACAGGGGGACACTGGGCAGAGGGGGATTTCCTCTCATCTCTCGAGGGACTGTTATGTTTAATTAATTATGTGTGATGAACTGTGATGGGCTTGGGATGGGTATTTAAGGGGTTGATTGAGCTGTTATACTATATTATTGTGTTCTGGGTCCCCTGTGTGGGATATAACACAATAACGTTATTTTGTTATTGTTGTGAGCCGCCTTGAGCTGACCTGAGTTCAGGATAGTGCGGGATATAAATAAAACGATGATGATGCTACCCCAGGTCCCCATTCAGATCCCCTCACCCCAACTTACCACTCAAACACTTACCAACAGCAGCAGCAGGCAGGCACAAGACTTCTCTGAAAGACAAAGAACGTACTGAGCCTCAGACAAGCACAGCAGCTCTCCTGCTCCCTGGCACTTCCCCCTCCCTTCCCTTCTCTCCAGTGCCTAGGTGGGAGTCTTTCAAAGGAGCCCTCCCTGGCCATTAAATTGCACAGGCTAGAGTTCCAATGGAACCCAGTGCTTCTGCAGTGGCTATGCCCCCAGGCTATGATGTTTTGGTGGGTCACTGAGAAGAGAGCCCCACTGCTCCTGAGCACTCTCCCTCCCTCCTGAGAATCTCTGGCTAGCACACTAGCACAGGCAGGGTGTGGGGCCAGACAAGTTTCACTGACCCAGCCTGCAACTGACTAACAGATCCTGCCTGCCTGTTGCACTTGAGTCAGAGAGTGAAGTAGCACTTTTTGTTATTGGCAGCCCTCAGTAAAGTGTGTGTGTGTTTTCTTTGGGTGGGGAGGGGTGTGTGACTGAGGGGTGCAAGATGGCATGGGGGTCCAAGAGGAGCACTTCCCCCAGAGATCCTGTGACCAGCCTCCCCTGATGCTTTTCTCTCTCTTTCCCTCTAAGGAAACTCTACTTGACAAGAGATAATACAACAAAGAGGCCTATCCAATTCCAGAAAATGCCAGTTGCAAATCCTGCAGTCAAGGTAAGTCATGCCACCCCCCTTTGTAAATCAATCTAATTTCTATAATTGAGAGCACAGATTAGCAAAAACAACCAAGTGACAAACTATTGTAATTACACAAAAATCAACCCGTGAACTAATTGAAGTGACAAACAATCTATCAAGAAAATTTATACATTGAAACACCAGGGCTGCATGTAGTAATTACAGATGGCTTTTCTGCTGAAACCTGTTCTGTTACTTATGGGGGGGAAATGACTGCCCATTGATTTCAGTAGATACTGGATCAGCTCCAAGAAGCAAAACTGGAATGAAGCAGAACTCTGCTGAGACGTATTTGTTGTAAGGTTCCCAGTCTCTGGGCAGGTATGCTGGGGCAGGAGAAAGTCTTATTTAGGTGCAACAGGATGGTGTGGTGGGGAGTTATTCAGATGTCAAGTCAAAAAAGCAAGCAGAGAGCATATTTTGGATTATAATATGCACTCGATCAGAAATCAGAGTATCAGGCCATCATCAATGCCAAGAAATTAAGCAGAAGTTTTACTCTATGGCCAAGTGAAGCTGAGGAGCTTTGAAGGTCCGTGCAAAACTGGGCTTGCGGTTTATGATGCAAGATGAGGAATGGGTCAGAAACCAGGCAGGTTAGTTCAGGCAACGCAAAGAACAAATTAGGATGAAAATAAATGAATGATAGCCCGCAGGAGTCCCATCTTCATCCAGGCAGCCCCTAATCAGGGGGTTTCACACTGCAAACCCAACTCATATGGGCAGGCACCACCACTACCCCTCCCTCATGACTCACAGCCTCAGGGAATACATGGTCCAGGAAACTCACATTGCTGTTTGCTTCCTGGTGGGTTTTTTTTTCCCCTGCCTTTTCGAGTGCTGTTGTTGTGCCTCCAAAATGTTTGAAAAAATCTCTACAGCAGTGACACTCTGTCTCAACTGTCTCAGAAGCCACATGAGAAGTCAGTTTTGGCCAAAGTGCCCCTGCCTCCCACATAGAGCACTTTGAGTTGGCCATTTTTGAGTGCTCCAAAACTAAACAGAAGAAGCCCCAAGGAGAGCGAGAGCAGCAAGCGCACCCACTGCTCCAACTGCTGGGACTGCTCTAGGTGCTTTGCCCTCACAGGGGCTGTGCATACCCTAACTGATGGGGGCGGACACATGGTGGACATTGGTCCAGATTGGCACACATAGTGGGCCTGTGATGCCTTAATTTGTTTTTGTTTTTTTTAAATAATTAATTTCCATGGCCCAAGCCTGCCCCAGAAGCCATGCCCCTTGCCCCAGAACTTGTTGGAACAGATAAATTAACCCTTATTTTCACATAGCAACATAGCCGCTGGACTACTTGCCTCTCTATAGCTCTCACAAGAGAGAAGTTCTTGTGATTTAACCTATATGATGACCGGTGCAAATAATTCATTAATAAAAGCCAAATAAATCATCCGGGTTTATCCTGTCTTTTGTTTCCAACCCTGAAATGGCCAATATTGGCCTTTTCCTAGTCTTTCACATTTTGGGGGGCACACTCCTATTTGGGACATTTACCAGAGCTCTGCCCTCTCCCCCACCTCCCTTGAATTTAACTTCCAGGACAAAGCCCTTGCAAGGCTCCTCCCCCACCACCCCAAATGAAATTAAGCCCATTTTCCCTCTTTCACCAGAAAGGAGAGGTTGATGTTTGTTGAACTGTGGTCACTTTGGGTCTGATTCCCCACCTACAGTATTTCGGTGGAATTGAGAGTTGGTATGAGCAGCAAAGGTAAAACTTCAGAATGAGAAAGAAAACTATCTGTACATTTGTGGAGACCTTGCCTTATTGTCTCAAGCTGACACAAGGAGGGTTTTTGAGAAAAAGGTCGGTGTTTATGCTATGGTAAATGGTTGCTAAATGGAATAGTTAACAGTCAGCTTGGTATTGCCTTTCAGGAGGTCTGCCTCTGCAATAAGTAACATTGTCCTACAAGTCTGTACTGCAGCAATGTGGGCGTTGCTCAGGTATGTGTCTAAGGCAGTCAATGTGTTGAGTTTATTTAATTAGAATGACAAAATGCCATGCAGTGAAACCTAATACTTCAGATATTTGTAGTTAGGACTATTTTTCCCTAGTGGTTCTGCAGTTATAGACAGTGTCAAATAATGTTACCAACTCAAATAGGATGAGAAGAAAGGGAGGCTCTATTAAACTAACTGGTAGCAGATTTAAAACAAATAAGATACATATTTTTTTCACTCAACTCACAATTAAGTTGTGGAATTTGTTGCCAGAAAATGTGGTCAAAGCCAGTAGTATAGCTGGTTTTAAAAAAGGATTGGGCAGGTTTCTGGAGGATAGGTAACTTAGCAACTATTAACCAGGTATGTTTGAGGGTTGCTCTTACTGTTGGGAGCTGGGGGGTGAACAACAGGGAAAGGATCACCCCCTTGTGACCTGTTGGGTATTACTTCCAAGTGACCAAGATAGGCCACTGTCAGTATAAGGGAATGGGGAAATGGGGCAGAGGGAATGAGGAAAGGAAGCAAGTTCACACCCTGACACCCACACACCCACCCAACCACTAGGGGGCAGATCTTCACCTGTACAACAAACCCTCGGGATCATGAATGGCTTCTGGAGCGTATGCTCCCAGTCTGGATCATCAACGGGCGGAGAAGAGTAGCACAGTGCCCCAAAAGCATGAAACCCCTCCACACAGGGAACAGGAAAGAGCAACAGGAATGTGGAGGGTGGTGGGTATGGGGCAATGGATAAGACACTCACACCGGGGCGGGCCCAGGGTTTGTAAGTGGTAGGATTTACAGGACGGTTTCCCACGTATGCACTCAAGCACTCACAAGCCAGTCTTTCCCACGTGTACACCCAAACACTGCCAAGCCAATCACCCCAGTTTTACTCATTCACTTCTCTAGTCACGCCCATAATCAATCACAAGTCCAAGTTCAAGCCAAGCAAAAGGAAGGGGGGGAGGCAGTCTCACAGGCACAAAGCACTGATCACCGGCAAGGGTTGGAGGGCAGTGAGATGCCTTCATTCCCTGATGAGAGCAGTGCAGGCAGGCACTCTGAATGCCAGGACGAGGGTGTAGGGGGCATGGCTATGGCGGACAGCAGTAGGGCGCTTCCAGCCTTATCACGTGGCTCTCTTTTTGTAGGGATGTGCGAACAGAATTGAGTTCGGAAATTCGGTTTGGTTCAAAAATCAAGGTCGGTTCAGAAGTTCAGTTCAGTCGACCGAACTAGTCGAGTTCTCTCAATTCCAAATTTCTGAACTGAGTTCATACATTGAAAACCAGTGTTTTAAGCTGTTTTGGGCCTTCCAAACTGGTTCAGATTCGAACGAACAGTTTGGTTGAATTTGAGTTCGATTCGGTAGTTCGGTCCGAAATCCAAACTTCTGAACCGCGTTCACACATCCGTAGTTGTTTAGACTGGAAGGGTTCTCGTACCTGCAGAGCCCCCTCCAAGCATTTCCTGTTTTTTCTGCCAGCTTCAGTTCCGCCTCCATCAGCGCTATTGATCCCGAAAGGGGAGCGGCTTCAGGCAACTGTCTCCCACTGCGGCAACTGATTTCTTGCCAGGTATGTGTGTGCCAGTGCGTCCCTGCACCTCTACTTCCCCCGTGCCTCAGACCCCTGTATATGGGTCTGACAGTCAGTAACAGGTGCTGGGCTCCATTGATCTGACCCAGTATGGCACTACTTATGTTCTTATTTTGAATAAAATTAGGACTAAAATAAAAATCATTCCCAATTCTCATGAGACTCTCACAAGAATCGATAAATGTTACTGAGATTTCAACAAGATCTTGGTAACATTCTGAGATCTCACAAGAAACTTGAGAAAATGAAAAAACCCACTATACGCGTGCACCAAAATGGCCACTGCAGCCATTCTGCACATGGGCAGCCCTTTTTCAAAATGGTGCCATGCTGGCATGCACAGACCAGCTGTGCTTTGCTGAAATGATGCTGATGCTGCCAGCAGCATTTTGTAAAAGGTCTGTGCATGCACAGAATGGCCTTCATGGGCATTTTTCGCATGAACCAGAGTGGTTTTATTTCTTTTGGGGTATTTTCTAACATGACAGCACTAGACTACCCCAGTCCAGGGATGACTTCCCCAGGCCATGGCAGGGCTTACTCCAGCTACAGGGCTGGCAGGGTTTACTCGGGGTTGTGTATTGGCAAGGAGCCCAATGCACAACCCAAAGTTAATCCTGCCATGGTCCAGGGAAAACTGCTCCCACCTGCAGGAACGTCTGGTGGGCGGGAGCTCACGTAACACCACCATGGGTAAAGCATGGCCACCTGTGGCCACCTGTGGTAGTGTCTCAAGTGAAAATACCATAAGTTGTTCTCTGTGAGGAGGCCACCCCCTTAGCAAACTCCACCTGCCCCTACAGAGATGTGGAGAAGGCAGAAAGGAATCCTTGAACAGCCCCAGACCTGGAGAGATGGAGGCAGCCAGTTAAGTAAAATGTGTTTTGTTTGTTTGTTTGTTTGCTTTTAACAAATATAACAAGGAGGATGAGATTTTTGCTTTTCTCGCTGAGAATCGGAAATTCTCAGCTCATTCTCATTTTCAAGAATGAGCCAAGGACCCTTTTTCTCATTGGGAGAAGTGAGAATCCAAGATGTATCAGCCCTAAAAAGAATGTTTGTTTCTGATTTGGTGGGCATTAGCTGAATACTGGGAGTGGATACAGTGAATCCTGTGCCTCATTTGAGGTCCTAGATCAAGGGTTGGAAATATCTGGTCTTTAGACCAAATCTGACCCATGGCTGATATTTATTTGGTCACTTTCAATTTCCTGGATCTTGCACCTGGCTCTAATTCCAATTCCAGCCCCTGCCCCAACCCCAGCAATGAAGGAACATGCTCAGGAGAAAAGATCCAAATTGCCCTTGAGAACAGAGGCATAGTCATTATCAAAAAGCTCCCCTTCTTTCCCCCATCCTGAATGCAGCATGTTAGTGCCCTCCTCCCAACCCCTACCTGGCACACAGAGGTTGTCGTAATTTTCAGTGTGGCCCATAAGAAGAAAAAGGTTCTCCACCAACGTCTTATTTTGAGGCATGGGAACCAATGCAGCTCTGCACCATGTATCTTTCATAAGTGTCCTGTATTAAAGGGAAGGTATGGCTGCCCATACATAAGCCTTGCATGCAGGGGTAAGCATTACACTTTGCGAGATTTTATACTGTTTCCTTTTACATAAGATGACAATGTTTTACCTTTGGCTTTTAGTGGGAAGCCTTCACCCTTTTCATATAGTATGTGTAACATCTCTAGAGGCTGAGTATTTACTTATTCATTAGGAGTAGTCTATCAGATCTGTATCTGCAATTTATGTATTTAATTTGTAAATTAATATATATTATGTATCCATATTTAAATCAATTAAAAATAAAATAAAAATAAATAAAAAATATTACTATGCATGCACAAAATGACTTCTGGATCATTCTGTGCTTGCACATCTTACTTCAAAATGTCTGTGGCAGAGTCACCACCATTTTGTAAAAAGGTAGCCAGACTTTGCATGTGCAGACTGGCTGCCATTTCCCAAAATGATGGTGACGTTGCTGTTGCCATTTTGGAAAAGGGCATGCATGTGCAGAAAGTTCTGGCAACCATTTGCACACGCACAGTAATTAAAAAAAAAAAAATCAATGAAGAATTTTTTAAAAAATACTTGAAAGTGATCGTGCTTGCGCAAAATTTCCACTGGAATTTTCTTCAATACATGCCCTTTTCTAAAATGGCAGCAGCAGCATTGCCACCATTTTGAAAAGAGCAGCTGCTCTGTGCATGCACAAAATGGTCACCGCTGCTGGCTTTATTTTACAAAAGGATGTGTATGCACAGAATAGTCTGGTGGCCATTTTGCACAAGCATGCACAGTAAAAAAAATATATTATTTATTATTTTATTTTTTAAATTTAGAACCAAACTGAAACAGGCTTGTTGTTGCCCTGTTTTGGTCCAGTACAGATTCATCTGTAACATCCCATTCTGTGCAGTTACTGAATTTAATTCAAATCCAGATTTCTGCCCTTATTATTCATTGGACAGTCCAATAAAATGAGGACTAGAAATCTGGTCCGTCAACTCATTTTCCATTGCCCATTTCTTCACAGAACAGCCTCCATATCCATAATTCTATTGTTTATTCATTTGTCCTTGTATTCAGGAGGTTCCAGTTGTCATGGAAATGTAATGCACATCCTTTGAATGATGCTCAGTCATCCCCTTTGCTCTCCTTGCCTTTCTTTATAAGATTCATGGCTGGAAACTTTTTGTGGCCTGTGTGTTTTATTTTAAATTCTTTTTTTTTTAAAATAGAAACAAAACAAGGATTCAGAGAGAGAAATATGCAGTGGGTAGCCATTCAGTAAAGTCTAAATCATACTTCGGTAAGAGTTATACAAACACATTTAACTTGTTTACTGAACAAACACATCTTCACAAAGCCTTGAGTTATACTGTTGACTTCTAATACAGTATAGAGTGGAAATGAGAAGTCAGATGAAAGAGGGGAGAGACTAATAAAAGTCTATTTTTCTCTGAAGAAAGAGGTTGTTCAGCCCTCAACCCCATTCCCTTCCTGCTGGGTAAACTATTCTTCAAATGCACTCAGAATAACTTGCAATTTAGGGAGCACATGAAGGATTTTTGGAGCTGTGGTCTCTCTCTTCTTGCTCAACTCTCTACACATAGAACTGAAATGGGTATATATTTGTTATATGTGGATAACAATTGCATTTTTGGATAGCCCCCCCCCCCAGATATTCAAATAATTTCCACGTCAGCCTCCTGATCTCTATTGCCGTCACCATCTCATCCTCTCTGCTGCACATCATTAATTTCTCCCTTTCTCCAGGCTCCTTTCTTCTGCTTTATATCATGCAACTGTCTGTCTCCCATATCCTTAGGAAGCCCACTCTTGACCCCTCTGGCCCCTCCAACTACCACCCCAACTCTCTCCTCCTGTTTGTTTCCGAGCTCCTGGAACATGCTGTAGGGATGTGCAAATCATTTTGTTTGCATTAGTTAATCAAATTAATTAAACCCCATTTGTTTTGGAACTAATGCTCTAAAAACAAATGAATAAGTCAATGACATACATTTACTTTCATTTGTTTTTGTCTATTTTTTCAGTCAATTTAATAAAAAAAATAAAAAAACAAAAAAATATCACTGTGCATGCTTAAATGGCCACCAGGACTATTCTGTGCATGCACAGCCCTTTTCTAAAATGGCACCAACAGTGTCACCACCATTTCAGAAAAGTGCGCCCACACAGAATGGTCTGGTGGCCATTTTGCAAATGTGAAGTGATTTTTAAAAAAAATTAAATTAAAAAATGTGTTAAAAAATATTTTTTTTAAATCATTGCACATCCATGGACCCAGCTGCCCTTTTCCAAAAGGGGGTGGGTGGGATCGTTCTTGAATGGCTCTGCTCATTCCTGACTGGAAGTACTCAACGGGTGGTACTTGGTGATTATTTTTCATCTTACCGAGACCTCCAATGTGGGGTCCGACAGGGTTCGGTTTTGTCCCCTCTCCTGTTCAACATGTATTTGCAGCCACTCGGCAAGGTGATCAGAGAGTTCGAGGTGAGGTGTCATCAGTATGCGGATGACACCCAACTGTATCTCTCATTTTCGACTGACCCAGGCCTGGCTGTCTTTGTGCTTACCTGGTGTTTTGCAGCTGTGGGGGACCGGATGAGGGCTAACCAACTGCGACTGAATCCTGACAAGATGGAGGTGATGTTAGTGAGGCTGGGCTTTGAGTTCTTAGAAGCAAAGTCTCTTCTCTCAGTACATTGCTTCAACAGGCTAGCTGACAGACCCCTGCCCTCCAGGCATAATGTGAGACTCAGTGAGACATAGGTTGAATGAGTTCCCAACTGACACTGTTCTCTATGGGTCCGAATGTCCTTTATAATTCCTTGGGGGGGAAACCCCTAGTTTCTTCTCCTTCCAGAAAGTCCTTTTATTTTCCCCTCTTCTCTCTTGAACCTGTGGGCTCACTCACATATGCAGTTTCCTTTCATTTGCATTCTTAAAGCTGCTGTTAGGGACACTCAAACTTTTTGGAAATACCTCTGTTTACATCTCAATGCCCTTGGGGAGCTGTGCTGCTCCTATTTCACAATGTCTTCTCTTCCGCAATGTTACAGTAATGGTTTAACATCTCTGAGCTTGGCATCATTGTCACATATTGGTTTCTATAACTTAATAGTACATATTACAAACTGGGTTCTATAAGTTAACAGTGCATGTATGTTCCCTCTGGTCATGTGTGATCCTATGTTCTTTCATGACACTGACCACCATAGTGAGGAGTGGGTCATGCCTGGTGAGCACTTCACCAAGCGGTGCGTGATCACCGATAACACAGCCAACATATTGAGGGCAGTCCACGAGACGGGCTTCACTAGCATCCCTTGTGCTGCACACACCCTTCACCTGGTGGTCAGGGATGCTCTGGGCTTGGGGGATAAGGGGTTTGGGGCCGGCACCCTTAACTCCCTGATCGAGTGGGGGTGGAAACTGGCTGGTTTCTTTAATCAGAGCGTGAAGGGCAGCAACCTCCTCCGGGCAAAGTAGGCCAAGCAAGGCTCCCCAGTGCACCAGCTGGTGCAGGATGTGTCCACCTGATGGAATTCGACCTTCCTGATGCTCGAGAGGTTTCTTAAGCAGAAAGCCACCTTGCATCAGGTGCAACTGGTGACAGACAGCAGGGCATCTCCAGGGTACAATGGGGCAGAATGGGAGATCATGGCGCACACAGTCTTTGTGCTCAGACCATTCCTGGCCGTGACGGAGACCATCAGCTCGTCCATGGCCACCATCAGTCAGGTGACCCCTCTGGTCCAGAGTCTCAGGAGGATTGAGGAGATTCTCCAGGGACTGAATTGTGGCCCTCAGGGCAGGAAGCTTGGTGATGAGGCGGCTGCCCTGGCCCGGCAGCTGATGGCAGGGCAGAATGCACGTTTTGATGATCTCCTGCGGCAGGCGGAATATGTTTTGGTAACCATGCTGGACCCCAGGGACAAGGGCAGCATGGAATGTCAGACACCGCTCTATGGTAACTGGAAGGGTGAGCTGGTAGAGAGGGTCCAGCAGGCAGAGTGGGCTTTGGAGAGTGCACGGCAGCAGCAGCAGGATGCCCCTGGGGATGGTGGGAGTGGGAGCAGCCACCCCTTTCAGCCAGCGGGGTCTATCCTTGCCCCCAAACCCTAGCAGTAGCAGCACCAGAAGCAGGCTGAGCAGCACCAGCACCCCTACTACCAGCAACAGCAGCTCCTATGTGTGGGCCATTCTGGGGAGCATGGACTCGTTCACAGCAGGGCAAGCAGCATGGCTGAGGGCATTGGTGGAGGTGGCGCCCAGGCAGAGTTACCAGAGGGAGTACGATGGCACCTCAGCAGCAGTGGAGACCTACCTGGAGGAAGAGCCATGCATAGAACCCAGCAGTGATCCCTTGGCCTACTGGGCCGGGAAGACCAACATGTGTCCGGCCCTGTCCAAAGTGGCCATGGGTCTCTTGTCCTGCCCACCAACCAGTGTCCCCAGTGAGCGAGTGTTCTCCATGGCGGGGGACATTTGCTTGCCACACCGTCTGAGACTGGGGGCTAAGTTGATGGAGCATTGCTTTTTATAAAGGTGAATCTTCCACACCTGGGATTCCCTGAGTTGCCCCTGGACATGAATTGATGGTGCAGTGGCACACGTCAACCCATGTCAGGGGCAGTCTTGGGATGGGGCTCCTTCTCAACAGCCACCCCGAGCTGTTCTCAGGAGGGGCAGGGTATAAATTCAGAAAATAAATAAATAAATAAATAAATCTGGGCTACTGCTGCTGTGCTGAGGTGCTGTCCCTCCCTCCCAATACCCAGCATCCCCCCTCTCTCTCTCTCTCTCTCTCATATACTAGACAGCCTCAGCTGGTCTATCTGACTGACCTCATGATGCAGGGTGGCACTGGGAAACTATAAGCCTGCCAGCTGGCCTCTAGCTAAATGAACTCGGCCCACCTAGCTGACTGGATCTCCTTCTCTCTCGTGCTGCAGTCTTCTCCAGTCTATCTGAGTGCCCTGCCAAGGTCCCAGCCTGTGTTCCCTACTGCCTCTCATGCCACGCTGCCTGTCTGACCACCCTGGTTTCCAACCTCAAACCTTGCCTCAGTTTGCCTGGCTTCTGCTCATGCCACGCTTCCTGTCTGCTCCCCCAGGTTGCCAAGCTCAAACCCTGCCTCAGTCTGCCTGCCTTCTGTTCATGCCACGCTGCCTGTCTGCCTGCCTGCTCTGGTTGCCAAGCTCAAACCCTGCCTCAGTCTGCCTGACTTCTGCTCATGCCACGCTGCCTGACTGCCCCCCCAGGTGGCCTAGATCAAAGCCTGCCTCAGTCTACCTCCCCATGCTCATGCCACGCTACCCGCCCACTCGCCCAGGTGACCTAGATCAAAGCTTGCCTCAATCTGCCTTCCCATGCTCATGCCACATTGCCTGTCTGACCGCCCGCCCAGTTTACACAGCTCAAACCCTGCATCAGCCTGCCTTCTGCTCATGCCAGGCTGCCTGTCTACCTACCTGTCTCAAGTGGCCTAGATCAAAGCTGGACTCAGTCTGCCTGCCGTCTGCTCATGCAACGCTGCCTGTCGGACGCCCACCCTGGTAACCTAGATCAAAGCCTGCCTCAGTCTGCCTTCTGTTCATGCCATGCTGCCTGTCGCCCGCACACCCACATGCCCACCCAGGTGGTCTAGATCAAAGCCTGACTCAGTTTGCCTTCCCATGCTCATGCCACGCTGCCTGTCTGCCTGCCCGCTCAGGTGACCTAGATCAAAGCCTGCCTCAGTCTGCCTTCCCATAATCATGTCATTCTGCCTGTCTGCCCACACTGTGGACAAAGCTGAAGCCCTGCCCCAGCCTGCCTTCCTCTTATGCCACGGTGCCTGTCTGCCTGCCCTGGCAACCCTGGGTGATGTGCTCCACTGGCCTGGTAATCCCGCTGCCTCTGTCTACTGGTCCATGGGTGCTCTGCCCTAGCAAATCCAAATGTGCCCATGCAATCCTGCTGCTGACATCTGCTGCTCAATGGGAGCTCTTCCATGGCAAATACGACCATCCATGGGTACTGCACACAGACACATACTACTGCTGCTGTCTCTGCTGTTCAAAGGGTTCTGTGCCCGATCAATCCAATGTCTGCTGCTGCTGCTGTCAATGCCACCTCTGCTGTCTCTGCCACAGAGTGTGTGACCCAGCAATGCAATGTCCATTGCTGCTGCCAATGCCGCCTCTGCTGTCTGTGCCATAGGTTCTGTTCCCGGGTAATCCAATATCCGCTGCTGCTGCCAGTGCCGCCTCTGCTGTCTGTGCCACAGGTTCTGTGCCAGGTCAATCCAATGTCTGCTGCTGCTGCCAATGCCACCTCTGCTGTCTGTGCCACAGTTTCTGTTCCTGGGTAATCCAATGTCCACTGCTGCTGCCAATGCTGCCTTTGCTGTCTGTGCCATGGGTTCTGTGCCTGGGAAATCCAATGTCTGCTGCTTCTGCCAATGCCACCTCTTCTCCCTGTGCCACGGATTCTGTGCCCAGCTACTCCAATGTCCACTGCTGCTAGGGATGGGACACCGGGAGGATACCAGATACCAGATTTACTGGTATCGGGTCCCCCCAGTATCTGATTTACCGGTATTGGCATACAGGATTTTTAACATTTACCGCTTGACTTCAATGGCCGTAATGCAAAAAAACCCGGTAAAGTGGTCAATGTTAAAAATCTGGTATGCCGCTACTTGTAAATATTAGGCATGGGCGAACGGATCGCGGTTTGTGTTCGGCCGTTCGGTTCGGCCGCGGTCGGTTCGTGTGTTCGTGTTCGGCGGTTCGGTTCAGCCGCGTTCAGTTCGTGTGTTCGTGTTCGGTTGTACCTCGCGTTCGTGTTCGCCCGTTCGGTTCGGTGGCATTCGTGTTCGGCCGTTCATGTTCGGTTGTTCGGGCAGGTCATACGTTCGTGTTCGGACGTTCGGTTCGTTCACCATCGGGTTGTGCGTTCGTGTTTGGTCGTTCGGTGTTCGGGTGGTTCGCGCGTTCGCGTTCCGCCGTTCCGCCGGAAATATCGCGGGAAGCCGTAAAATCGGCATCGTGCCGGAAATTCGAGTGCGTGTGCGTGAGTGAGGCGAGAGGGTGTGTGTTTGTTTCGGTCGCTGCTTGTGTAGTGTGTTTTGGTGATTGTTGTGTTGGTTTTGGCTGTGCTGTGTGTTTGGGTGGGTTGGTGTGTGTTGTTGGACTGTGGGTTGGACTGTGGTGTGTGACTGTGTGCTAAAAATTAAAAAAAACAACAAAAAATGAAGCGGTTTCAGGGTGGCCGAATCTGCCGGGTGTGGCCATGCCTGACGGCGGAGGAGTTGGCGGCTGCGGAGGAGAAGGAGGAGGAGGC
>QEPC01005277.1:1236190-1278090 GCA_003113815.1 Sphenodon punctatus
CCACCCCTGGTGCCTGGAAGTCTGCTCCTAGCTGAGTCAAATGACTTCCCCCTCCCTGCTACATTTGGCCTTCCAGTGACCTGACAGAAGACCATGTTTTAGCCACCCGAACACAACCGAACGCGATTCGAATTGAACGAACTGTTCGGCCATTTCGTCGTTCGGTGTTCGGTTCCGTTCGGTGTGTTCGCCATTTTCGTCGTTCGGTGTTCGGTTCCATTCGGTGTGTTCGCCATTTCGGTGTTCGGTGTTCGGTCCGTTCGGTGTGTTCATGTTCGTGTTCGGTTGTCCGAACAGGCCGAGTTCGGGCCGAACACCGAACTACCGAACTGCGTTCGCCCATCCCTAGTAAATATTGGATTATCTGATTAATCTGATACACCTGATCATCAGGTGTATCGGATTTATCCGAAACCAATATTCCCACCACTAGCTACTGCTGCCAATGCCGCCTCCGCTGTCTATGCCACGTATTCTGTGCCCAGGCAATCCAAATGTCTGCTGCTGTTGCCAATGTTGCCTCTGCTGTCTGTGTCACGGATTCTGTGCCCAGTCAATCCAATTTCTGCTGCTGCTGCCAATGCCACCTTTCTGCCTGTGCCACGGGTTCTGTGCCCCAGAAATCCAGTGTCCACTGCTGCTGCCTCTGCTGTTCCCTCAGGTACTGTGCCCCGACAATCTAATGCCTGCTACTGGGTCGCCACATGATTCAGCACTAGGCAAGGCTTGACCAATTGGCAGAATAGTTTGTTCAGATCTGGAGAGTAGGATGCAAGTCTGCAACACCTGGCCGAGCAGAGGTGGCTGCCACTGAGCCCTGGCCAGGTCTCAGCTGCTGTTCCACCAATGCCAGACAGCCTGAAATGCCTGGCCAAGCAGGGGAGCCAGCCGCTGTTTCTTTTCCCTCGCAATCCATCGTCTGCTTCTGCTGCTGGTACTGCACATCAGCCATTTGCTCCTCAGTCTTGTAGATGGCGATAGCTCGAATGAATGTGCCAGCGGGTGGGGGATGGGTGAACATGAGATTCACCACCGGGAAAGGCTAGACCACTTTGCAGTAGAGCTTCTTGAGTTCGGTTGAGTATAACTCAATAGCTACCAATAGCGTGCTGAGCCAGGTTCAAGCTACTGGTATTGGTCTATAAAGCCCTTCACGGTCTGGGCCCCTCATACCTCAGGGACTGCCTCGCCCTCCGCATTCCAGAGCAGCTCCTTCGGTATTCCTGGGGTGCTTTCTTGGAGGTCCCCCATGTTAAGCGGAGGGCCACAATGGAGAGGGCATTCTCGGTAGCGGGGCCACATCTTTGGAACTCCCTCCTGAAGGAAGCTCGTCTGGCCCCAAGCCTTTTGACATTTTGGTGAGCTTGTAAAACCTGACTGTTCATCTAGGCCTTTGGGGAGGAGGGGGGGTTTAGGGCTTTAGTCCTTCCTGTACCTTTTCACTTTTATTTATTTTCCCCGATGCTGCTTTGGTTTTAAATTGTTGGATTTTTAAAAAATATTTTTATTTTTGTGAGCATTTTTATTGAATTGTACATTGCCCTGGGATGCCATTGGCATGGGGGGCGACTAATAAATGTATAAAAATAAATAATTAAAATAAAAAACTTAACCCTGCAATGCCCAGCCGAGTGGGGGTGCCAGCCACTAAGTCCTGGCTGGGCCTCTGCTGCTGTTCCACCCATGCCAGCCAGCCTGCAACTCCTGGCCAAGGAGGGATGCCTGCCACCAAGCCCTGGTTGGGTCCCTGCCACTGCTCCACCAATGCCAACCAGGCTTCAATGCCCGGCCGAGCAGGGGTGTCATCCGCAGTTACCGTGCCCAGGCAATCCAGTGTCTGTCGCTGCTGCTGGTACTGCACATCAGTCATTTGCTCCTCAGTCTTGTAGATGGCCATAGCTCGGATGAGTGTGCCAGCGGGTGGGGGATGGGTGAACATGAGATTCACCACCGGGAAAGGCTGGACCACTTTGCAGTAGAGCTTCTTGAGTTCGGTTGAGTATAACTCAATAGCTACCAATAGCGTACTGAGCCAGGTTCAAGCTACTGGTATTGGTCTATAAAGCCCTTCATGGTCTGGGCCCCTCATACCTCAGGGACTGCCTCGCCCTCCGCATCCCAGAGCAGCTCCTTCGGTATGCCTGGGGTGCCTTCTTGGAGGTCCCCCATGTTAAGCGGGGGGCCACAATGGAGAGGGCATTCTCGGTAGCGGGGCCACATCTTTGGAACTCCCTCCTGAAGGAAGCTCGCCTGGCCCCAAGCCTTTTGACATTTTGGTGGGCTTGTAAAACCTGACTGTTGGCCTAGGCCTTTGGGGATGAGGGGGGGTTAGGGTTTTAGTCCTTCCTGTACCTTTTCACTTTTATTTATTTTCCCTGACGCTGCTTTGGTTTTAAATTGTTGGATTTTTAAAAAATGTTTTTATTTTTGTGAGCATTTTTATTGAATTGTACATTGCCCTGGGATGCCATTGGCATGGGGGGCGGGTGACTAATAAATGTATAAAAATAAATAATTAAAATAAAAAACTTAACCCTGCAACGCCCAGCCGAGTGGGGGTGCCAGCCACTAAGTCCTGGCTGGGCCTCTGCTGCTGTTCCACCCATGCCAGCCAGCCTGCAACTCCCGTCCAAGGAGGGATGCCCCCCACCAAGCCCTGGCCAGGTCTCTGCCACTGCTCCACCAATGCCATCCAAGCTGCAATGCCCGGCCGAGCAGGGGTGTCATCCGCAGTTACCGTGCCCAGGAAATCCAGTGTCTGTTGCTGCTGCTGGCACTGCATGTCAGTCATTTGCTCCTCAGTCTTGTAGATGGCCATAGCTCGGATGAGTGCGCCGGTGGCCGGTGGCTGGGTGGCCATGTGATTTAGCACTGGGAAAGGCTTGACCAATTGGCAGAATAGTTTGTTGAGATCCTAAGGGCATTTTTAGATAAGACAAAAAATGCAGCTGATCCTTTAATCAGCTGCCTTATTTTGTTCTCTTCTAAATGTTTTATGCGGTTTGCAGCCATGTCCTTCCTGTTTGTCTAAATGCTTCACACGGTTTTCAGCCATGTCTTTTACGCATCAGACCAGCCCTGAAATCCTTCCTCCTCAAATCCGCATCAGCAAGCTGCCATCATGGTAGTGAGACAGTAGGTAGTGAGGTGGCTTTTGCGCTGCTCATTTAAAAGCACCCTAAGTGTAGGATGAAAGCCTGAAATGCCTGTCCAAGAAGGGGGGGACACCAATGAGCCCTGCCCGGACCTCTGCCGCTGCCCTACCAAAGCCAGCCAGCCTGCAATGCCCGGCCAAGTACAGGTGTCAGCCACTCCAGCCCCAGTACCCACCAGCAGGTTTCTTGGGCTGTCATTCTACCGAGCCACATGTAGGGCCCTTATTCACTTACAGAATGGCCCAGGGAGAGTCATCTCTGCTCTCTAGGTCGCAGACAGTGATTCTGACTTCAGAGGCAGCCAGCCACTCCAGCCCCAGGACCCACCATCAGGGTTCTAGGGCCATCATACCACTCATGGGGAGGTGTCATTCCATGGTATCAAGAAGCAGCCACTCCAGCCCCAGAACCCACCATCAGGGTTCTGGGGCCTACATTACAGGCATGGGGGGCTGTCCATCCACATCATCGAGATGCTGCCACTCCAGCCCCAGGACCCACTATCAGGGTTCTGGAACTGTCATTACGCCGACCCATGTGGAGGGTCCTTATTCGTTTACAGCATGGCCGAAGGACACAGAAAGTTATTAAGATTTTAGAGGCAGCCAGCCACTCCAGCCCCAGGACTCATCATCAGGGTTCTGGGGTCTACGTTACAGGCATGGAGGGCTGTCCATCCGCGTCATCTAGAATCTGCCGCTCCTGTCCCATTACCCACCATCAAGGTTCTGGGACCGTCATTCCACTCACCGGGAGCTGCCATTCCATGGCATCAAGAAGCAGCCACTTCAGCCCTAGGACCCACCATTAGGATTCTGGGGCCTATGTTACAGGTACGGGGGGGGGGGCTGTCCATCCACATCATCTAGAAGCTGCCACTCTAGTCCCAGGATCCACCATCAGGGTTCTTGGGCCATCATTCCACTCAAGGAGAGCTGTCATTCCAATGCATAAAGAAACAGCCACTCCAGACCCAGGACCCACCATCAGGGTTCCAGGCAGGGAGGGTTGTCATACCACTGCATCCAGAAGCTGCCACTCTAATCCCAGGACCCACCATCAGGGTTCTGGGGCTGTCATTCCACTCACTGGGAGCCATCATTCCATGGCATCAGGAAACAGCCAGCCATTCCAGCCCCAGGACCCACTGTCAGGGTTCTGGGGCCTACATTCCATGCAGGGAGGGCTGTCCATCCACATCATCCAGAAGCAATAGGGTTTCTGCTGCTGCTCACCCTGCTTCTGATGCTGCTACTGCTAGGGCTGGAAGCAGGGATAGACCCTGTTGGCTGAAAGGGGTGGCTTCTCCCACGCCCACCATCCCCAGGGGTGTCCTGCTGCTACTGCTGCTGTGCACTCTCCAGAACCCTCTCTGCCTGCCGGACCCTCTCCAGCAGCTCACCCTTTCAGTGGCCATAGAGCGGTGTCTGGCATGCCACGCTGCCCTTGATACTGTGGTCCAACATGGTTGCCAAAACATATTCCTCCCGCTGCAGGAGTTCATCAAACCATGCCTTCAGCCCTGCCTTCAGCTGCCACACCAGGGCAACTGACTCAGCTGCCAGCTTCTTGCCCTGAGGGCCACAAACCAACCCCTGGAGAATCTTCTCATCTCCCTAGGAGACTCTGCACCAGAGGGGTCACCTGGCTGATGGTCTCCATCAAGGCCATGAACAGTGTCAGAAAAAAGACACTGTGAACCAGAATCTCCCATTCTGTCCCATACTACCCTGGAGGTGCCTTACTGTCCGTCACTAGTTAAACCGGATGCAAGGTGGCTTTCTGCTTGAGAAACTGCTTGAGCAAAAAGAACATGGAGGAATTCCACCGGGAGGACACATCCTGCACCAGCTGATGTGCTGGGGAACCTTGCTCGGCCTGCTTCACCCAGAGGAAGTCACTGTCCATCATTCTCCGGTAAAAGAAACTGAAAAGCTTCCTTCCACACTCAATTGGGGAGCTAAGGGTGCCTGCCCCAATCCCCTTCTCCCCCAAGCCAAGAACATCCCTGGCCAACAGGTGAAGAAATGCTTGTGAAGCCCCCCTCACGGACTACACTCAATATGTTAGCCGCATTATGTGTCACCACGCACCCCTTGGTGAAGACCCACTCCCTCACCATGTAGGTCAGGGGTGCCTCAATGTTCCGAGAAGTGTGGGGGCTGTGGCATCCATGACTTCCGCCTGAAGCAGGGCCCACCTATACCCTGCTTCGGGACCCCTCCTGCCACTGCCAAACGCTGCCTCCGTGTCCTGCCACCAGTGCGTCGTCACTGCCAGGTAGGTGTGCTGCGCTTTCCTACTCAACCACAGGTCTGTGGTGAAGTGGACGGTGGCACCCCAAGCCCCTGCCACCTGCCCCCTCACCCGCTCCTTTAAAGCCCAGTATAGGGCTGGCACCACCTGCCGACTCAGGGTGGTGTAGCCAGGCCTCCCGTTCTGCTCACTTTATGCTGGTTTTTCAGTTCTAGTCACCATGAGGGCCGGTCATTGCAGGCTTCCAGGCATTGAGGGAGCAGTGGCAGAGGCCCGACCAGGACTCAGTGGCTGCCACCCCTGCTTGGTCAGACGTTGCAGGCTGCCAGGCATCAGTGGCAGCCTGACTCAGGGTGATGTGTGAGGGCAGCTTAAACTGGGGGGACAGGAAACCAATCAGGTGCCTAAACCCCATGTCCCTGACCAACGAGAAGGGCTTCCCATCAAGCGCAATTATTTTCCCCAACATGCACATGGCTTACAGTTGAAAGCCACGTCGCCTTCCATGTCCTCCCTCACCCCAGCTCCTCCATCGTGCACTGATGCTTCTGAGCCTCAACTGGATACTGCTGCTGCACCACTGACAGCGCTGATGGGAGGGGCAGAACATGGTGGCGACACAGCTCTCGGAGGGACGTGTGACTGGCCCTGTCCAAAGTGGCCAAGGGTCTGTTGTCCTGCCCATCAATGAGTGTCTCCAGTGAGTGGGTGTTCTCTATGCCGGGGGACATTTACTCGCCATACTGCCTGAGACTGGGGGACAAATTGGTGGAGCAGTTGCTTTACATCAAGGTGTCTGTTTGCTGCTGCTGCCACTGCTGCCATAAGTTCTGCTACTGGGCAATCCAATGTCTGATGCTGCTTCACCAATGCCTGGCAGCCTGCATTGCCGGGACAATTAGGGGTGCCAGGTGAGCCACCAAGTCCCAAGCTTTCCTGGCCTTTGCTGCTGCTGTTGGGTCTTAGATGGCCAGCCATAGTGCCACGGGCACCCCTGGGGGCCAAGCACGGAGCCTGCGTGCTCAGGCAACCCAGAGTGCCAAGCCTCAAGCCTTCCCAGTCTCTGCTGATGTTGCATCTCTGATGACCTGTTATGCCACCACAGGCACCCCTATGGGCCAAGCACCAAGACAGCTTGCCCAGACAACCTGGGGTGCCAAGCACCAAGCCTTCCTGTTCTCTGCTGCTGCTGCTGCTGCTGCTGCTGTTGCTTCTGGGTCTCTGATGGCCTGCCATGCCACCACGGGCACCTCCAGAGGCCAAGCGCTGCTGCCCGGGCAACCCAGGGTGCCAAACGCCAAGCCTTCCTGGTTTCTGCTGCTGCTGCTTCTGCTGGGTCTCTGATGGCCTGTCATGCCACCACAGGCACCCCTGGGTGTCCCTGGAGGGTCCAAAGCCTCCCAGAAGGTCCAAACTTGGCCAAACATTCAGAGGGACCAAACTCTGCCGGACCAAACTCACGAACCTGAACTAGGTTTTCGGGCCAAACGGACAAACATCTGAACCCCATTCTGTTTGCACATCCCTAGTAATTAGCACCTGCTCCTTTCTGTCTCTGCAGGTCAGTTTTGGAGAGAATGGGACATGTAACTTGCTCTCCTCACCCCCAGCTGCCTCCAGCTCAGCAGAGACATCTTGGCTACCAAAGGCAGGGCTGAATCCAGTTAGAGGAGAGTGTGCAGCTACACAAGGTTCTATAGGTGTTAGTAAACATGATGTTGGCCCCGTTCACCCGCTATGGCCCACCTGGGCTAGCACCTCACCCAGCATGTCTGTTTCTGGGCTTCCAGATATGGGCCTGGCACAGACCCTGCTGGGGTAGGTGGCTGATCTTGAATGAACCAGGCTCCTGATATCAAGGTTTTATCAATGCGTTTTATAAAGAAAGTGTGAACCACTGTTTTCAATGGCAGTGGCACATTCAAACGCTGCCCGCATGACTTTTCTAATGGTGGATTATTTAAACCTGTGAGCCCAGTGGCACATCTGAAAGTGCCTAAGTCTAAATAAATAATAAATAAAATAAATAAATAAACCAAAAATCCATTTACAATTCCATTAAAAACAATTTTAAAATAGGTGGAAAAAATACACTCAGAGGAACCTGTAGTGGGTCATTAAGAGCCTGTAAGTCAAGGATTCCTGGTCTCTGAAGGACATGTTATGTTTAATTGAACATCAAGCATTAATTACAGTAGCATTTCCCTTTTTCTAATGGGCGAGTCAGCATCCGTCCGTCACACATTCCTATGTTCTGAGGGGACCCACACCATCATTTTACCCACACATACCTTTCAACATTTCTAGTCGTCATAGATGAGGGCATAAACCTTGCCACGCTGCCACTCACACAAATGCATACACTCAGTTGCACCCTTTGCCTGCCCAGAAGCTCTCATATCAGTGGTGGGTAGCAGTGCTGGCAGCCCTGCTTTCATGGAAGTGGGGGCCTGGTTCTAGCAGCAGCAGTGGCTTGTCCCCCTAGTGCTCCAGCAATGGCTGTGAATGGTGTCCTTGGTATTTTGGCAGCACCTACTGCCTCCAGTAGTGGGGCCTTATCTCCCAAGGTGGGACCAAAGGGTTTTCTCACACAAGCAGGAAAGAACAAAGGTCGCATCTCACCTGGATTCAGCCCTGACTACAGATTGGCTTCTCCTCCTCCTGGTTTGGGGATTGACCCTCAACTGGGCCTTACTGGCTAGTCCTCCTGGTACTGCAAAGTGTGGCCAGACAGCGGTTGGCTGAGTTCTACCAACTCCTCCCTCCCAAATGTCTGCATATCTAAATGCTTGTTGTCCCTCAAGCCATTCAGATAAGCAGGTGTCAACTGCATTTCAATGGCTACTGCCTGCTGTTAAAGTACACAGTTAACATTTATATCAGAAATGAATGCTTCTACCAGCCAGAGTCAGTAGAAGTCAGCAGGGCTGTGAAAATTGGGGGGGCATTCGCCATTCAGGAGCAGCCCACAAATCAAACCTGTTAAAATAGCAGAAAGCCAGTATAGCCTAGTGGGAAAGATGTTGAACTTGGACATGGGAGACCAAAGTTTCAAATCCTGTCCTAGCTGTGAACTTACTAGGTGGTCTTGGGCAATTCTCACTCTCTCTGCCTTAGTTCCCCACCTGTAAAATGAGAGTAATAATGACCAACCTCACTGTGTTGTTTTGAGGATAACGTAGTTAAGGACCTCAATTACTTCAGACTCATCATATATGTTCTTAATTTACAACGGGTAAAAACAGACATGGGGAAATTTTAGAGGTTACGATATCACAGACGTCAACCACACTGAATCACATAAACTCCCAGCATGGCCAATGAGCCATGAAAGTCTGTTCAGCGGCATCCAGATGTTTACCCCAGTCAATAACCGGTAGCGGGAAAATCCAACCACGGTTCTGGAGCTTAGGACAGGACCAGGTCCAGAACCATGATCAATGCAATTCCCACCGGGAAACAGCCAAACATAATGTCTGAACGGAAACCGCCAGGCGGGATCACACAAAATGATCCCCAGCTGTGGAGAATGCACGCAGCGTTGCTGTCAGGCAACGGCCAACAAACAGAACAAGGAGAGATATTTAAAGGGCACACAGCACCAGGGGAATGATGAGGTGAGACAAGGAACAGGAAGAGACTGGAGAGGAGAGGAGAGGAGAAACACGAGATGACACAGCATTGGAGGTAGAGCAGCAGCACCTGCAGGACCCAGAGCACCCCGCTTTGCAGGTGGATACCCAACAGGGGACAGAGACCCCACGCAAATGGGTACGGAGACCACAATGGGTGGGGAGATGGCCGGGGTGTGTGCAAGGGTAGGAGATAGCCACAGAGGGAGGGAGGGAGGGAGGGCGAGTGGTGGGGATCAGAATGGAACATGCACAGCACTGCCCCCCCATGTCCACCCCACAGACCAGCAAGAGATCCCGAGCCCCGGAACCCCAACCCCCACAGGACACCAGCAGGGAGGAGGCAGAGGAGGAGAAGGTGGCACTGGAGCTGGAGGGGGCACAAGGGAAGCAGAGGTACCAGAAAGGGGGACAGTGGGGATACCAGGAGTCCCAGGACTTCATCAAGATCTGGGGGTCCCTGGAAAACCAGATAGAGTTGGCAGCCAACAAGCGCAACAAGCATGTGTTCGATCAGATTGGCGGCAAAATGGAAGAGGCAGGTTACCATAGGTTGGCAGCTCAATGCAGGTCCAAGGCCAAGGAACTCAAGAGGGGGTACAAAAAACAAAAAGGACAACAAGCAAAAGTCCAGACATGCAGTGAGGACTGCACCCTATTATGATGCACTGGACAGGATACTGCACATGAAGGACTCCATAGTGGCCCAGGCTGGTGGGGAGCTCCATGGGACAGGGACAGACCCAGGAGGACGTATTACCACCCATGGCAGCACCAAGGGCACCCACAGACACTGCAGGCCCCCACCCCAGGAAGAATAGCCTGGGACCTCAGGGAGCATCAGGCCCCCATCACGGACAGGCACAGGGAGCCCTCGACTGATGTCTGGGTCAGGGGCCTCTGATGACAAAGACACACTGATCACCCTGAGCCAGTGGACATGGGGGGAGCACTTGCAGCAGAGCCCCATGGAACTTCAGGTCATGGACGACTCAGATACAGACATAGAAGGTAGGCACAGGGAGTGGATAACACAGGAGCCAGCACGCAAAGAGCAATAGGGATGTGTGAACGCCGTTCGGCTGTTCGGCATTATGACTGAACTCGGTCTGTTCGGGTGACCGAACCAAACGTTCAAACCGAACGCGAAAGCGGCCAAACAGTTCAGTTGCGTTTGGGTGAGTTTGGATTAGTTTGGGCGGGGAAAATGTGAATGGAAGGCCCATTCAGGTGGAAAAAACATGACTGGAAGGTCCAGGGAGGGGGAGGCAGCTGAGGAGCAGATTTCCTGGCACTAGGGGTGGAGAGGCTTGGAGTAGCAGCCAGCCTGCCCAATCACCATCCTTTTTCTCCTCAGACCACTGGCTTGGCAGTCTGCGATTGGACATGGGGAAGGGGGGGCTAGACTGCACAGAGCCAATGGGGCTTGTGGTAAGGAGGGCACAGCAAGTAACAAAAGTCATTGCCCTCCCCCCTTCCAACACTTTCTAAGCTAGCCACTGATCCTGTCAGCAGGCATTTTTAGAAGTCTTCCTCTCCTAGAAGTTTGTGTACCTCCCAATTCATTGCCATCCTCCTCCTATGTCACCCATCCAACACATTTACCTCCCTAGTATCATTTATATTTAGATTAGATTAGATAGATTTAGGTGCTATTTTTATTTTTTACCCATCCCTTTGTTCTTTCTCCATACCCTCCATTGAATCCTCCCTCTCCTCCCACTATATATTCTATCCCTGATTCTAGTAGCATTAGATTTATTTAGGTGAGCTATCTGTATTCTGCCCCCATCACTCTCTGTGTGTGTCTGTGTGTGTATGTGTGTAGATAGATAGATAGATAGATAGATAGATAGATGTAGGAGTTAGCTTAGTTATAGAGATATATAGAGATAGTGTGTAGTGATTCAGTTTTATAGTGTGTTTGAAGGACTAAGCCTTTGTATTTATTAGATATTCCATTTAGTTCCAGAGGTTTTAGAATAGTTAATAGCAGTTAGATTTAGTGTGTGTATATATATATATATATACCAGTGGAGTGGCAGTATGCAGCAGCAGCCAGAGCCCATCACTATGCCCCAAACTCCACAGGCCTGATTTTTGGAGACATGATGTTCCTCCATGGCCACCAATGTCCCTCATTATTGATGTGATCCCCAGCAGTCCTGCTGGGTGGCTGTCTGCAAGTTGAGACCCTGTTGGCACATCTTGAGGCTAATATGCTACATGTGCTGCTGGCAGTCAAGGAGGGATCTGACAAGCTGTATATACAAACATACAATGAGATTCTGCCACCTGCCAGAAGCAGCACAGAGTGGTAGAAGATTGGATAGGGCATGAGTCAAACTCAGCTGGTAACAGATATAACTTTTATAATAACTTTTAAAAAAACAAACATTAACAATATAACAAGTCATAAAAATAACAAACTTAAGTGTCTCAGGGCCAAACGATACCTATACCAAAAATAAAATCTTTGAAATAGGTATCGATATTGGTACCAATACCGATTTTCCGAATGCTCGGCCGAACCGAACTCCACTGAACCAAACGCCTGAACACGAACTTGGTTTTTGAACCGAGCAGTCGAATGGTTGAATATCTGAGCCGCGTTCTTTTCACACATCCCTAAAGAGCAATGGGAGGGGGGGAGGGAGTGAACAGGCAGGGAACAGAACTAACCAACCCCCCATCACCAGAGGCATAACTGAGGTAGAAGAGGAGGTAAGGAAGGGGGACCCTGCACTGGGAGCGGTGGAACACATTGAGGAAGGTAAGCGGAAGGGACGGGGCCAACTGGATGCTGGGAGAGGGAGGGGGGGACAAGGAGAATGGGACAGAACCACCCTAATGGCACACCACCATGTTCGTTCCCACACAGGGCCACAACCACACGCGTTAGAGGAACAGGCAGAGGGGTGCAGCAGCAGCAGGAGCAGCAAGGTGAGCAGATGGGGGAGCAGCTCTAGAGGTCGACCAAGGGCCCAAGCCCTTGGGGGGAGTTGATGAAGAGGCACACACAGATTCCAATGGCCACACGAGAATGGTCAGCAGAGCTGCCAAAAGGGGTGCCAAGGGTGGACACGAGGAATCGTGGGAGGACTTGCGGGTCACAGCTACACGGAGGGAGGAGACCCAACCATTCAAGGGAAAGGGGGATGGAAGTGCTGGACTCCCCCCCCCCGCACCAATCTGGGGAGGTACATGTGCAGATAACGGGTGTCCAGCCGAGCATATCCAACCTATATCCCACAGATCGAGAGCCCGTGCTGGCAGCCCGGCCACGAGAGGGACCTGTTCCACCAGCCCAGAGGATGCAAGAGCACATGGCACGCATACGCTGACACTGCCAGGAGGACCTGGCTGAGGAGATCCTGCATACGAGCACAGATCAGGGGGAGGAAATGATTGTATCGGCCTGGTTGGAGTGGGGACTCGGAGCGCTGTATACTTACCTGCTGACAGCTGTGCTGGGAGTCGAGCTGGGGGCGGAACCGGACCTGCGGAGAGAACAAACAGTTAACAGGAGCCTGTGGCAGCGCCTGGTCAGAGCGGGAACTCGGAGCGCTGTATACTTACCTGATGACAGCTGTACTGGGAGTCGAGTCAGGCGTAGGACCAGATCTGCGGAGAGAAGAAACAGTGAGCAGGAGTCTGCAGCAGCGCCTGGTCAGAGCGGGGACTTGGAGAGCTGTATACTTACCTGCTTACAGCTGTGCTGGGAGCTGAGCCGGGGGCAGGACCAGACCTGTGGAGAAAAAAAACAGTGAGCAGGAGCCTGCGACAGCACCATAGGCGTGTGCCAGGGCTGCGTGCCTAAGAGCTGCGCGTGTAAGGGCGTGCCCTTGTGCACGCGGACTTAGGCGGGGTGCCGGGTGTGCCAGGACACTTTTGTTACTCGTGGCTCCAGCTTGGTGGCCTCGGGGGTTTGGAGGCAGAGAAGTGAGAAGGATGATGTCCCCCAACACCGGACCACCTCTCAGGGAACCCAAGCAAAGGCATTTGGAGAGGTTTTTCCATCGATCCTCGATGAGGAAGGTAGTTCTAATGGCCTTGGCTTCTCCCATAATGACTAGTAACCACTTCCAGCCCCTTGTGGACTCTGAGGAGCTAACTGATAATTTGTTGGAGTCCGACGTGCAAGCAGAGACACCCGTCAGGGCCGACTCTATCTTGCCCCACTCACCCAATTTGTGAATAGAAGGGCCAGAACTACCGGCTAATGAGAGACTAGCTCACTGTTGAGACACTGCAATTTGTGTTTTTAAAACTTTTGGAAGTTCAGGCACAGATGCAGCTCTTGGGAGGGTTGCGGCAGGGTCTGGTACAGGGCAATTTCCAGACTAAGGTTCTGGGGTATCTGCAGTCCACCTCAACGCCCGGTGTGGGTTCCTCCCCCTGCGCAATACAGGCCTCAAGCCATTCCTGCCAATAAGCGTAGTGCATTTTTTAAGATGAGGGCAAATGTTTTCCTCTCAGCGGTCCTGGAGGGCCGCTATACGGGCATCCCACGGCTGTGCTCCTTGTGTACCCTGGGTGAGTTGGATACGCCCGATCATATTTTTTTCCGCTGTCCCTGTCTTGTTGGCCCTAGATACAAATACTTGGGAGGGTACCTTAAGAGTGATGGGGATGGGATCTTGGGTGTTGGTACCCAAAGGTTCCCTTGCCCTAGCAATTCAGAATGATCTAGAGTGGTGGCAAGCTTCTGTTGGGTGACTTTCCGAATCAGACAGTCAATCCTGGGCCCTGCCTAAGCTGCTTGTGTACTTTGTGACCTGTTAACGTGTTTGGGACTTTGTATGGGGCTGCTCAGTCGGGCTATTTTGATCCCTTGTAAATTGTTTTTACCCTTTGAAGTGTTGTAACTGTGCTGATTATTTCTTTTATCTTTTCCTATGGCTCCGGCTAAACAATAAATCTATTATTATTATTATTATTATTAATTATTGCATCCATTGATAGGATGGAGGCTACAACCAACAGGGTCATGCAGCAGGTGGAGGGAAGGGACAGCCACCTGTTAGCAGAGATGAGAAAAGAGAGGAGGCTGGAGAGATGGGACTACCCCCAGCAGATGGAGGCATTTGAGCACATGACCCAGACAATCAACCGCCTAGGAGCGGAGCACTCCAGGAAACTGGATCGCTCCCACGAGATCGGCACTGCTCTGCTACACACGGGTACCATGAGCACCTACATCATGGCAGCAGCACCTCTGGTAACCATACTGGATGCAGCCCCACACCCACCACCCATCCCACCACTGGTGCCCATCCCACAGCAGCTGCAGCAGCCCAGACCACTGGGGCCATGCATTTGCCTCCATGTCCCACAGGGGATGAGATGGCATCAGTTGCCCAGGCAGGTGCAGCAACACCAGGAAGCCCCGGGCCCGGTCCAGCCCCCAACCCCTGCCATAGAGAACAGCCAGGAGCCATCTCAGAGCCAGGAAGCATGGGAGGGGGATGTCAGTGTGGGAGAGGGCGGCTAACAGACCTCAGAGCCGTCCGCCAGGTGACAGAGAGGTTGGCCCAAGAAGGAGGATGGGTCGGGGGGAATGGGTAAGAGGAGGGGGAAGTAGAGCACGGAGACTACTGTATATATAATAAATGCACCTTTATTCACTGTAACCTTCCTGTCAGTCATTCTTAGCTATGCACCTTGGGGACTGTGCTTGCAGCGGGCGGGGATATGGCCCTGTTGGGCACGCCTATGTCAGAGGATCCACACAGCAGGCAATGGGGCAAACAGCTAGTGGGGCCTGGAGGGGAGGGAGCACCCATGGGTCATGGTACAGGGATATGGCTCACGGGCACCGGGGACCACTGGAGATACATAGCTTACTCCATGTTGTGGCACCCCAGTAGCCTCAGCGCAGGGGCACCCATGATATGTGCCTTGTAAGTGCAGCCCATATCCACTCTGCATAGTGGTACTCCTTGGGGTCTGCCTCATCAACGTATAATGGGACAGGACTAACTGCCCAATGTGGCATCAGATACCCCAAAGCAGCTCCATTGGTCTTGCAGATATTGTGCAACATGCAGCAGTCACTAGTGATGAGGGCGGAGGTCTCAAGGCACCTCCATCTCTGCTTGAGGGCACTGAACGCCATTTCGACCATGGTTCTCACAGTGCACAGCCGGGTGTTGTACAGGGCCTCCATTTGGTTCCTGGCCACTGGCCTCCAGGGCCTCACAGAAGTCGCGGATGATGCCAGTGATGTTTGACAGACCCACACCAAAGTGTTGCACCATGGAACAGTTGGAATCCAGGGTGGCCAGAGCCCAGACCACTATAGCCACGCGCTGCACGACTGGTATTGGGGAACGCATGAGAGTGTGCTGTCACTCCAGCCAAGGCTGCACAACTCCTGCCAGTCACAGGAGGGTACACCGGTCCATCCTGAAGTGGACCCTCCACACAGCATTGTCCCATCATGTCAGGGCCCCGTTCCACCATTGCTGGGCCCTGTGTGCGGTCCAGAGATGCATTTCAGTGGGCATCACAAGAATCACAGCGCTGGGGAGGGCCGCCCTCCTCCAGTGGTGGCAGGCAGCTGCTTACCTGAGGGCAGCTGGCTGGGTGCGTGAAATCAAAAGGGCCCTCGGTACATCCTGGACAGCCTGCGTGCTGCACGCATGGTCTGTATACGGCAGCGCCTGTGGTGGGTGAGCAGGCTAGTTGCAGCAAACTGGGCCATGCATTCCCAGACACTTGCATACAGTTGGAGCAGCTCCGTGGTGACCCGCTAGAGCTCGGGGTGCTGGTGGTACCACTCAGTGATGATTTCCAGTAAGAGCCAACAGGCACCCCACTGGTTGGCATCCATGGCCAGAACCAGCATGAAACCGTGCAGGTAGGTGCCCCTAGAGCACTGGGAGTAGCCATGTACACTGCTCAGAGGCTCACTCCACCTGATGTGCTGCAAACTGTGGCTCCCTCTAATGGGCCTGTAGCTGGCACAGGCCCCCATGCTGGTGGCAGTCCATTGGGCCCTATCCTGTGGTGCCTTGTCAATTGGTTGTGGCCCATGCAGTACAGGGTGCTCTGGATGGCACGTGGCCGCTTACCCATACTGGAAGGGCTACCCCTGTAGGTCCAGGGTCCCCTGGTACCACTCTCTGGTGGGTATGGTGATGTTGGTTTCTCAGGTGCTGGGGGGGGCTTTGCTTCAGGCATGTAGGTGGCTAACTGGGGCCATGTGTGGGTGATTGTTCATTTTCTGTGTAACACATCTGACTGTGTGTAGGCTGTCACTGCCGGGTTTCTGTTCCTGCAGCTGTGCTGTATCAGTTCACCACGCATCGCTTCCTAGCTATCCCATGGTGCCGCCTGCACCCTTATCGTGTGTCCTTGGAGCTCCCCTGAATGCCTCCTCTTCCTACTGTGGTGTGTGGGGCCTCTCTTTCCTTGCTTCTCAGACCCTCCTCCAGTTGCACCATGGCCGATCATGCTGCTTGGGAGCTCCCGCTCAGCGGTTCTGTGGCCTCTCCGCATTGTTGGACCTGGCTATAGCTGACCTGTGGCATTCCCAGCACATGCGATAGTTCCTGAGCTCTCTGGTTACCCTCCCAGATGCCTATAGGTGTCTGAGCTCAGGCCTTCGCCGCTTTGGATACGTGGCTAGCGCTTGCGAGTGCCAGCTCCATATAGCAGAACTGGGATTCTGTCCCTTTCTGGATGGGCGCATTCCAGAGTTGAGGGGATCACTGGTGTCCTGGTCTGCTGCTGAGATGATGTCAGGTCTCTCTGTAGGTGCCTTGTCCGGCTTCCAGACCTGTTGGTGGAGGGCAGCCCTGCACTGGCTGTGTCCTACTTCTGCTGTATCCTGGGGGCCCGTGGCTACCAGCGTTCACGTGGGGCCTCATATTACCACCTGTTGGAGCTAGGGCAGCTGTCGTGGCCCCCTGTAGCTGACTATTCATTGCCTGATCCCACGGGGCTAAAGCTGCTGGAGCTGTCTGAGGTGTGGTCCCATGCCAATGTTCAGATTGGGCTCACCGGTCCTGATTCTTTTGTGGTCTACTATCTCATTGCCCACCACATGGCATGGATGGGATATTGGCGGGGCATGTTGCAGTGACTGCATGACGTTAATCTGTTCGGTCAGCCCATCCCTCCCCCCTTCGCAACCCCATGCAGCTGGCTGTAGATCCTCCCAGGGTCATCAGTGTCTCGACTGCCATCTCCATCATGTGCTCCCTGCACCTCCCCGGCCATTCCGTGTTGTCACCCACTACATTGTTCCCGTTCTGGACCTGCTGCTGTTCTGCCTCCATCTGTTTCCTCCATGCAGATTCACTCTGCCGGTCTGCCGTCACCCCGCTGTCATTAGTGTGGCATCGCTTCACCATCTGTACCCATAAGGTTCATGTCCATCACCCACCCCCTATTCTGCTGTTGGGTGCTATCTGGCAACAGCACCGGGAATCCCTGTGGACCCTTGCATCCCTTGCTCTGCTGCCTCCCCGACTGTGTCAGTGACCTGTGCACAGCCCCACGATGCCTCCATGACTTTTGGTGTCTGGTGTTCACCTGCTCGCGTCACTCGGCTTCCCCTTGTTGGGGGGGGGAAGTATGAAATATCAGCTGTCCGCGGCTCAGGGCTCAGTCCCTTCATGGTCGAGCATGTTCATCTGGGACAGAGTGTCGTGCTGTTGGAACCTGCCTTGGTCCTCTCCAGTGACTTCATCAGAGTGGTGGTTCTTGCCCTGTGACACTGCTCTGTCAGCATGGGAACCCCTGTCGATTCAGTGCCCAGTGTTGCTGTTGGGTACCCCATGCTTGCCTGTGCTATCCCTGGGGTATTGTGTGCCTACCCCCGTGTCCTGCTCTGTTCCAACACCTTCCCCCTCCTGTATCCTTACCCATTGGTGATGTCTCCCCCCCCTTTCTTTGGCACTCTCTGTTGGGATTCCCGGTGTGATGCTCCCCATTTTCCCACTTTGAGCAACTGCTCCTAAGTGTGTGGGGTGCCCTGTCCCCATGTCTCTTCTTGGGTGTCTGTCTGTTCCTGTACCATTGGTTTTCATGCTCTTGTGTGCCCCTGTGAGCCTCCCCTGAGTTAATTTCCCTTTTGGCTGTGCATGAGCCCGCTGGTGTGTAAGTGCGGTTTGTGTAGTGCTCTGTCCATGGCTTCCTTCTCCCTGTTTTTGTGTGCAGCTCAGCCATTCTCCTCCCCTCCCTTCCCATTTCCCTGGTGTGGGCAGTGACTTGTGGTGCTTTTGGATTCCTTTGCCCTCAGTCGGCCATGTCCGTGTCCTGCCTGACCCTGGTGGCTTCTGGGGGTTCTTGCCATGGTCTGGGATCGCTGTAACATCTGTTGCACTGTCCCGTTTCATGGCCTGGCTGTCTATTTCCATGCTATGGTACTGCTCCTGTCATGTCTGTATGGGGCCTGTCAGAACCATGGGTGGGGGTTAGGTGGGTTTCCACAGTTAGGGATCCACTGTAGTGACCTGGTAGCGCATAACATCTGAAATTACCCATGATGGTGGCCTGTTTAGGCCTGCAGGCCACTTAAATGTCTGGTTTTGCTCTGCCAGATGTTGGCCTGTAATTGCCCCAGACTGTGTCCAAGGCTAGCCTGGGCTCTGACCTCAGGAAACCCTTGAAGTCACAGTCCAGACTTAGGCCCACCCAACTGGGCCAAAGTGACCCACAGCAGGCTAGCATGATCCAGCCCACCGCTATGGACAGCCACTATGGCTGGGCATCATTGGCCACCATGGGTTCCCATCATGGCAGGGGGCAGGACTTTGGGAGCAATGTGGGGCAGGGCTTGACACCGGCCTTCTGTTGCATCCCTCCCACTCCCCAGTCCACACAGTTGGAAAGATGGTGGGTTAGGCATGGGCACACATGGACAGTGCCCTGACATGGTCCGGACCATGTCCACCATGTATTTCTGCCCTGGGTCAGGTCATGACAGCAGTGTACCATTGTCAGGTGTGGTTTACCTTTTTACCCACAGTCTTAGTTATCATATTCCTATAGATCACTAAACTTTGGGACCACACTTAGCATACAGTAATAGTTCTCTCCAAGGTTTCCCTTGCTCCCCTCAGCCTTGGGGAGTCCCACTATCTGCAGGGAGCAGCCTCCAGTGCTCACTAACCCACCTGCAAATTTCTTCAATTGGCTCTTGCAGATTCAGCCCCTTCCTTTTCAGCCACTGTTTTAGAATTTCCCAAACTCTATAAATTTACATTAGGCCTACTGATTCTTTTACCACAGCTTTCCAAGTGACTGGGTCCTAGCTAGTCTAAGAGTAACAACAATAGGGGTGTGCATGTCATTTTCCTTATTACAATAACAATAATTAATATTGTCATTTTCAATATCATTATTGCAATAACAAAAATGACAAATAATAATAATGAAAATAGAAATGAAAATGACATTGTGTTTTTGAAATAAAGGAGAAAAAATGAAAAATGTATTTCTGGCTATAACTTGATTTTTCTTATTCCATTGTGATGATATTTGGGATGCTTGTACGCCCCCAATGGAGGGCATTTTGTGTACCAATTTTCAAAATGATTCAATAAAGGAAACAGATATTACAAGCAATTGAATATTGTGATTTTAAGAAAAGCTCCATACACATTAATGGCTACAACTTCTTTGTCTTCCATCTAATGTTCATGATACCTAAGTATATTGTGTCCCTCCATAAGCTTAATACACCTTCAAATTTTCAGAATGATTGCATAAAGGATCCTGATGGTATAAGACATTAACTTGAAAATACATTTCCAGCTGTATCACTTGTATATTCCATCCTGTTTACAACTTATTTGGTAGGTATGTATCATATACATTCCCTGTCATCTCTGCCAAACTACAGGACAATGTGATAAAGGGAACTAATTTTATAAGCAATTGAAGTTGTCCCCTTGAAGAGCATTATTCAGATAAATAGCAGCACATGCAGTGCCGTCAGAGGCAGGCATCTAGTATGGCAGGGGGAGAGAGGTTGTAGGATGGAGGATGTGTGGATCAACCCAAAATACTGACAGACACATTAACTGGCCAATTACTGCATGCCTCTAGCTTTACAGGACCAATCAGTAGTGGCTTTGAAGCAGGCATAGGGGGTAGCCCTCAGGTGGGCATAGATGAGACAACTGGTACTTTGGGGATAGCATCCCAGAAATCAGGAGACATAGTTTACACATCCATGCTGACCAATTATCATTACAATCACATTCTGCAGCACTGTGACAGAGGATATAAGAGAATCTCTATTGGCTCTTTCCTAAACAGATGTTTCTGACTTCCCAGTAACATGTGTGGGATAGATGTTGGGATGGTCACAGCACAGAATGAGGATATTTGGTTGACATTTCTGCTGGCCAATTGGCATCACAAACCGATCTTATATCACAGTAGTGACACGTAAGAGAATCCCTGGCATAGGCTACTTCTCTTCACATGCTGTGCAGGCTTATAAAATTGGAACCCTTTATCACATCTTTCTGATATTTGGCATAGATTATCATGAAGTTATTATATACATCTCTGCCAAATTTTATGTATACTGGTTGGAATACAAAGTTGTTACAGTCGGACATACATTTATAAGTTAATTGCTTATAACACCAGAACCCTTTATCCAATCTTTCTGAAAGTTTTCACAGGTAGTAAACATGGGAAGGGGTATAACCATGCCAGGTGTCCTCTACATTAAATGTGAGACAAAGAAGTTTAACCTAAAAAGGTATATGAAGTTTTCTGCAAAATAAATTAATTCAACTGCTTCTAAAATTGAATTCCTTTATCCAATCTTTTTGGAATTTGGTACACATAATGCCTTACATTGGTGGTATAAGCATTACAAGTTCCAGCCAAATATAGTTGGGGAAAAAACCAGTTACAGACATAAATGAGTTTTCAATTGAAATCAATGGAAAACAAAAACAAAAGCAAAAACGAAAATGACAATTTGATGTTTATGAAAACAAAAATGACAGATTTAAATAATGAAAATGAAAAAACAAAAACAAAAATGGCATAGGCCCCTAATGCACACCTATAAACAACAATACAAAAGGACCCCAACAATCCAAAGACCAGAAGGTACTTTATAGAAACAACCATAAGGTAAAAAAAAAAAGTAATATATTGAATGTCACAAAAATTAATAATCAAAAGTTGTAGTAGAATTACAAACAAATGTTCTTTAAAAATGTTAGGAGGCTGTGCTGAGGTAAAAACTAATAAGTTGTTGACACATTTCAAAAAGTATCTTCATCAGGGCTGATTGTTTTCAAAACTCAAAATAGTTCAGCTATGTGCAATCATAAAATGTGAAGGACTGTAAAAGAGAAATGTGAGAAGGAGGGATATGTTAGGTAGGAAATATAAACAGAAAACCTAAAAACAAAACTTTTAAAAAAAAAAATCTTACTGGGGGAAAAAACTGCCTCCAAGTCCTAATTTTTCTTCATAATTGAAGACCGAAAAAATTGTATCTGAAAGAACATTAATAAAAGATGAATCCCTTATATAAAGTCTATAGTGGTGGTGATATAAAATTCATCAGCTTTTACTTACATATCGATCAAACCAGGACAAATATACTTCAAGAAGTATCCAAAGAAGTTCCCATTATATTTAAAATAGTAATAATATAACAAACTGTATTGAAAAAATCTCCAATGAAAAAATATACATGAGCACAGAGGAAAAAGAAGAAAACTCACTACTGTTAGAACTGAAAAACAAGCATGCCCTTCCTTCACCAACAGAGCCATATTGCAAACTGAGGGAGTAAATGGTCTGCTTATATATTGAACAACAACATCCAGGTGTCACTTATATCAGATAATTGTCAATTAACATTGTTAAGAGCTCAAAGAAACCCACATTGCAAGATAAACAGCCATAAAAAATGAAAACAAACAAGGAATCTCACATAATTCAAAATTGAAAAGAATATGTGTCAGTAATACAATTTTTTAATGTATATAACCAGCATTCTCCAAGAAACTATATTTACAGAAATACTGATAAATCCATTTCTTCATTGAGACCATTAAGTGCCTTAGTACATAATCTAAAGATACACTAATATTCCTTCTAAGAAAGTAATGATTGAAATCACCATATTTGGGAGAACATAATTCCACACCTCAGAAAATAAAGTCAGTAGGGGAGTGATTATTGTCTAAACATTTTTAACCTATGGTGCTGTAATTGTCCTACTTTTTATATCTATATACGATATAGATATATCGTATATATATATATATATAGAGAGAGAGCCTAAGCTATTGATAGTTAGAGGCTTAACTCTCACAGGCTATTTTTAGTGCTGCTCGGTGTTCAGGCGGATGTGCAGCAGGGGGTTAGTTCATGTACACATGGGTGGATGGGTGTGGGCCTGTGTAAACACCATGGGCGGTGGGTGTTTGTGCATGAGTGTGCCCAGCGCACACCCACCTACACCTGCAGAGCCCTCTGGTAAAACGGAGGAGGCTCTGTAGGTGTAGGTGGGTGTAGATTTCATTTCATTTTTTCATTTCACCTTTTATTTATATCCCGCTCTCTCTCACCTATGGCGACTCGAGGAGGCTAGATGGGTGTAGGTGGGTATGTGTCCGTGTAAACGGACACACACGCAGCTCCACCCACCGCGCCAGAACACCCACCCCCATCCATGTATTGACGACCAGAGTTGCATTATGAAAAGGGTGACATATATGGTACTGAATTAAAGCTGATGACCTGTAGTTTTGTAGAAAAATTACAGAATGTCAAAAAGTTTATTAGTTTAATCACAACCAAGGAAAGAAAACAATATAGAAGGCAAGAACTCTTCAATGGGTAATTTCAGACGTGAGAGGCCTTTTGACCCACCATGCTGAATCCTGGACCGGGATCTGTCTCGGATCCTGGTCCGTGATCAGACCGGCCATCCTTTAGATGTGCCGACCTGATTGGGGAGGGGAATCTGGGTGGGAGCAGGGATGTGCAGTGCGAATCTCCTCCCCCATGCTCCTCCAGCCGCCCACCCTCGGGGAGACAGGTGGTCACAGCGGTCAATATGGCCACCGTGCCTGATCCCATAATGCAGTCGGAACCACAGTCCAGAACGGGGTGAGGTAACAGACATTGTCTTCACCCCATTCCTGATCGTGGTTATCTTTGAACCCTGCCAGGAATTCACTGTGGTGAACATCTGGCAGGACTCAAACAGATGTTCGTGCGATCACAGCCACCACCATAAATCCACTGTGATTCAGGGTGGTTGACTGGGGGTGATTTCAGACGTTACGGGTGCCCGAATCACCACAGTGGATTCCCAGTGATGGCGACCCGTCTAACCACCCCCAGCAGTCAAGAAAGGCCCCAAACAGATGTGACGGGATTGGAACCATGGCAGGGAATCTGGCCGCCAGACCATGGCCCGGGTTGCGCAACAGATGTGACGCCCATCCAGGGCCGTGTTCAAAACACCCGGAAGGCTCTGGGGAGGGGCGGGACACAGACATGGCCAGCTGAGGGCAAACGAAGTCAACAACGCCTACAGGGAATGCCCACACAAGGGAAACGGGAAGGGAGGGGGAAGAGGGAGAACAGCCACCAAAGCAGCACACACAACAGGCACAGGAAATACGAACGAGGTCACAGTGGAACACACAGCACATACACATGCCCGGGCACACACACATCCGCATGGGAAAGGAAGGGAAGGGGGCACACAGCGGGACAGACAACACACATGGCACAATGGGCACAGCAGGGAAGGGGGGTGGGGACAGGGGGGTAACCGGGCCAGGGGCCAGGGCAGGACACAGGAAACGGAAACCAGACCCCCACAACAGTACAGCCTGCACGGACACCCCCACAGCTACAATGCTACTCCCAGAAAAGGGAGACCCTGCAGGGGCACAGGACAGGCACAGGGATAGGCCACATGGTCCAGGGAGCAGCCTGGGAATGGTCCAGGATGCAGTCAGGAAGCCCATGCACCATCCAGGGTGCAATGGATGGGACGGAGGTGAGCCGAGGCCAAAGAGTGGAGCAGACCTTTCAAAAGCCTGCCCCCCCAGAGGATGCCGGGAGGTGAAGTACGGGGGACCCAGCACCCATCAGTCACAGAGGCACCCATGGGTGGTGGGAGGAGGGCACAGGCACAGGAGGGATCGAGGTCAGACCAGGAAGGACAGCAGCACCCGGAGCGCTGGGGAGCCACCTCAGCATGCATGAAACAACCACAGGAGACAACAGCCATGGAGTGGAACACCAGTCACAGAGGTGGATGGGGGGGTGCGGAGGGGTCACAGAGCCACAGGCAGGGGCAGCGGGACCCCAGGCATCAGCCACCACAGCACTGAGCCAGGGACAGCATGGAGGGAGCGGGCAATGACTCATGGCAATGGAGCGGAGCCAGGAGCCAGCATCCAGGGCCCGGAAGAAAAGGGCGGCCTCACAGCCAGCTGCAGGGAGCCATGATGGGGCCTGGGGCCGGGTGGCCNAACACCAGCCACAGAGGGGGATGGGGGGGTGCGGAGGGGTCACAGAGCCACAGGCAGGGGCATCCAGGGCCCGGAAGAAAAGGGCGGCCTCACAGCCAGCTGCAGGGAGCCATGATGGGGCCTGGGGCCGGGTGGCCTGCCAGGTGCACGAAGTGGGGCCACTGAAGCATGCCCCAATGGTACCCCAGTGCAGACATGTGGTGAGCAACCAGATAGTATGCCTTGAAGGGATCCTGAGTGGTGAGCTCCACCTGCACATAAGATTGGGATAACACACCAGCCAACACTGACACCTCTGCTTCAGAGGGCTCTGACAAGCCATAGTCAGCAGGTGGGGACCGCAGAAGGTGACCCAGCTCCAACAGGCAGTGAAAGATCACCCCACAGGACCGCTCTTAACCTCAGGTTCCGTGAACACAGCCAAAGAAGGACACAGCGAAGGCAGGTCCCCCCTCTGCCGGACAGGCCATGTAGGCAGCCAGGTTGCACACAGAGAGGGCAGACATGGTCTCCACTGCTGACCACCTCACATGCGAGCACCTGACCTCTGGGATGCACCCATTGGGAAAGGGACACAGGCCTAGCATATCAGCATGCAGCCGGCAGTCGCGGGCGCTCACCACATAGCTATAGTACCGCAGCCCAGAGCTCATACTCTCATAGGCACCTGTGAGGCTGTCTGGGAAATTCAGAAGCAATTGCATGGCTGGGGAATTCCACAGGTCACACAGGGCCATGGTCTCACGGAAGGTCCAGCTATGGGGGGCCCCCGGCGCGCTGCGGCCTGGGATCCCTGGGGAAGAGTGGCCAGCCATGGTCCAACAAGCAGCGGATATGAAGTGCAAGGAAAGGAGGGCCCCACAAGCCGTGGAGGAACGGGAGGGGAATCAGGGGATCTCCAATCCCAAGCGATAAGGCCACAGACTGCAACATTGTATGGCTACAGAGCGAGGCATGGGGTGCGGACCCAGCACAGCTGCTGGAACAGAGCACACAGACATATCAGCCTACAAAGTAAGCGGGGCCCCAAGGACAACAGGCAGCTGACACCGGGAGCTGGGGGGTGATGACAGCAGGAATGCAGCTGCTGCCCGTATGCACCCGGCCGAGGGCAGGACCAAGCACGATGCCCCCTTCAGGGAAGGCATGTGCACGCATTGGGCCTCCTGCGGCCTCCACTCCCCGCTCGCCCTGCAGGAGCCAGGTCTGCTGGTGTGGGGGCCGGCCAGGGCGACCGGGGTCTCTGAGCCCAGTTGGCAGGGCATAACCGGGGGGCGGGACAACACAGGTCCCAACCTACAAGAGGTGCGGCCCGAACCACATGGGGCACTGGTCACCATGGAGCTGGGCCAGTTGGGTGCCTACGGGATGCACCTAGTCATTTGCGCAGAGTGGTACCGCTTTCACACAGACCTCCTGTGTATCCAGACCGCAGAGGTGCACCTGGCTGCGCATGTGCATGGCCAGGAGCACTTCCAGAGCTCCAAGAACCCCCCACAGGCGCAGGCACTCCCTGGCTCACCTCAGGTTCCAACAGGTGTCCGGGGCAACCTGACAGGCCCTCCTCCATGCCCAGGGCCGGGCTGCTGTGCTCCTCAAGATGGCCGTCTGGCTCCAGTGGCGGAGGGAGACCATGGGGCACGCTGCCCTGCTCACAATGCCCATTGACCAGTGGGTATTGATCACGGAGTGGGTACTAGGGTGGTGGGCCAGGGCACTAGCCCAATTGGAGGGGACCACCTGGAGAGCGCACTTTTGGATGGACATGCGCGTCCTTCTGTGACTTGCGGAGCTGTTAAAACCCTGCCTGGAGCATCAGGCCACCTCTATGTGGGCCCCCATACCCATGGTCCAGCGAGTGGCCATCAGGGTCTGAGCCCTTGCAACACCCGAATCCTGCCGCTCCGTCTCGCAACACTTCGGCATTAGGGTGAGCACCGTCGCGGGATCCTGTGGGATGTATGCGAGGCAGTGGAGGGTGTGCTCCTGGACCGAGGAATCCAGCTGGTGAACCAAGAGGCCGTGATGGCCGGCTTCATGGCTGGGGGATTCCCCAACTTCATGGGCACCATGGACAGCTTCCACATAGAGATCCTGTGCCCATCTGATGGGGAGGCCTCGGAATATGTCAACCGACACGGGTACCACTCCCTGCAGCTGAAGGCGGTCATGGACCACCAGGGTCGGTTCATAGACATTTACAGGGGCCACTCTGGTTGCTGCCACAATGCCTGGATCATGACCATCTCTCCCTTCTATGCCCGGATGTACTGCGGAGTCTTCGCAGACATGGGGATGACCCAGATCGAGGGGGTGATGATGCCCCCCTGCATCCTGGGGGACCCAGCCTACCCACTTACCCGCTGGCTGATGAAGGCGTACCCGGTTGCCAGGCACCCTGTGGAGGCGCTCTTCAATACCCGCCTGTGTGCAAGCAGGACCGTGGTCGAAAGGGCCTTTGGGGCCCTTAAGCAGTGCTGGAGGAGCCTCGCGGGCCACCTGGACTACACGGTGGAGACCTCCTCCCCTGTGATTGGAACCAGCTGTGTGCTGCACAATGTGTGCGAGACCGAGGGGGCCGCCCTCGACTATCCTGTGCCCCGGCGCCCTCCTCGCCTCGTGCCTCTCTATGTGAACGCTGAGAACCCGCAGGAGTACTTATATGCAAAGTGCATCCGTGCCACCCTGGCCAGGCAGCTCAGCTGGGAGGGCGAGGGTTGAGGCCACGCATACCCCCTACCACTTCAGGGCCCCCAGCAGCATGCTGGTTGCACCCCTACACACCTATGCTCTCCCAACCCCGGGCCCATGAACAGATGCACGGAGGAGACTGTGGTGCCTGTGCATGTATTGTTTCACCCTTCTACAAGTGCTCCCACCACCTCACCCACTCCCCACCTCCCAGTGATACCCCCCTCAGGCCGTCCTCCTCCTTCCCCCTCTTCCCCCTCTTCCCCCCCATCTCCAGGGCCTCCCTTGCGACCACCCGATGGGCACCGTGGAGCTCTGGGAGCTCCCCTCCCCCCCGCCGTCTGTGTCCCCAACAGTGTCCTGGGAGGCCTCAGTGTCCTGAGTGTCCGACAGTGGTGGGAGGGCAGGCGGGCCTGGGGATGGAGGGGCCCCCCCTGCATGGTATCTCCCTCCGAAGGCCTACAGGTACCAGTAGGCGGAAGCGCCGCCCCAGTGAGCGCGTCGGCGGCCACCTCCTCCTCCGCCTGTGCCTCCACCACCTCCTCCTCCTCCCTCTCTCACCGCTCTCCTCTCCCTTCCACCTCGCTCCATCCCGCCACGTCCCCCTGCTGCTGTGTGCCCTTTAAATCTCCCTCCCCAACCTGTGTTGTTGCTGGTTGCCTGGCAGCGAAGCTGCGTGCTTTGTCCCTGGCTGGGAATCATTTTTCTTGATTCCGGTCAGTGGTTGCCATTCAGATGTTACTTTTTGTTGTTTCCTGGTGGGAATCGCTTTGACCACGCTTTCGAAGATGGTCCGGGCCGGAGCTCTTGAAGCATGGTTAATTTTGACCCCTGGTGGGGATTGATTGTGGTGAACATCAGGCACCCGTGAAACCGATGTTCAGGGTTCTTTGGTCCTGCCGCGGGATTGGCCGTGGTTCACTCTGATTGACTGTGATCTCGTAATGTCTGAAAATACCCTGTGATCCTGTAACGTCTTAAATTACCCTATATTTCCCTGGTTGAAAGAGGAGCCCTCTGTTGCTCGTGAGTCAGGGTAATGATCTTGTTCACCCTGCAGTCCTCAATGACATGAGCCTTTTTGGTGAATTTTTCCAGTGGTAGTACAGCTGCAATGATTCATGATTGTCTGGCATAGCATAACGTGTGGGAAAACTAGTTAATCCTATTTTTGGAAATGTGTGTTCTTAAGGGTCTGATTGTTTTCCCACATATAGTTTGTTATATATACATTTGATGACATAGATCTCCCCCTTGTTCCCACAGGTGTTAAAACTTATTAAGGTATATTTTGTATCATCAAGTGGATTGAAGAAATAATCCATAGAAAGAGGAGTAGTTTAGTTTATTGTTTATAGCACTAGGCCATCACAATTACAATATAAATAAAAGATGATCCACATAATAAGAAACACAACTAAAACAAAATTCTATTTACAACATCTTAAAATAATACCAGGAGGTGCATCAACAAGCGTTCTACTCGTCCTGAGAACAGGGTGATGATCAGACTGAGTTAATTAGCATACTTGTAGAATAAAGATAACAACATCCAAGAATCTATCTTCCCATATCTTATAATCATAATTAGACCATCAGAAATATCTGATTAAAATACCAGAACAGACATAAGACAGAGAGAGGAACCTTAAAAATCATAGCAAATTTCTTTGCTATACTAGTATTACTAAGAACCAATTTGTCACGAAGATTCATGCTTTTCTTAAAGGCAAAAATATATTGCTTTTGGCACCAATTAATATCTTGTACAATATACCAATACTTTAAAATAATGCTTAATATTTTTTACTCATATAAATATAGATCATGCTGCAAATTATTCTATTTTTATTGTGTCTCTGACTGAGACCGTTTTTAGACGAGGCGCTGCAGAAGCACCTCCCAAGTCACGCGTTAAGACAGAAGCCGGCTGCGCTGCTGGAAGTGACCTTCTCCCCGTTGCTGGCAACGGCGGCGGCCGGGGATGTGCCGCTTTGCAAAGGCGTGTTCTAGAGACCTGAAAATTGAGGTCTCTAGAACGCGCCTCTGCAAAGCGCCACGTCTCCAGCCACCGCCGTTGCCAGTAACAGGGACAACGTCACCTCCCGCAGCGCAGCCGACTTCTGTCTTAACACGCGGCTTGGGAGACACTTCTGCAGCGCCTCGTCTAAAAACGGTGTAAGTTAACAGAAGATTGTTTCACGGGATAGTCAAGGCTAAGTATTGAGTTTCTCTTAATAATTTCAGAGGATATTAATGATTTTAAAAGCCAAACAATTCCTGTAATTTGAAAATTATAATTCCTCATTCTAGTACAATTTCTCCCTTTTCTAAGGAAGTGCCCCTTAGTTATATTTTCTACCATTCTTTGGGGATGACAACTGTCAAAATGGAGAAAGTTATATTTTTCTGTGAGCTCTTTATAACTATGGGTAATCACTTGATGATCCAACTTAGGATGTTTTTGCTTATTTGAGATTTTTAGTATTTCGTATTTTGTGTTGAATTTTATGATGTATTACTACCTTTTGTTTCTGGCTATGACCATTGGTCATGCCTAATAAATATGAATTTGAATTAAAAATAAAAATGTCCATCAAACTTAGGATGTTTTTAGACAGGCACCTCCCCTAGAATTGTGAACCAGGGGCCCATGTCATTTTAAAATTATTATTTTCATTATTTAAATCTATTGTTTTCATTTTCATTTTCATAAATATCAGATTGTCATTGTCGTTTTCATTTTTGCTTTCATTTTTTCCCCCATTGATTTCAATGGAGAACACATTTTTGGCTGTATCATTTTTGTTTTTTACTGTATGTGGCTGAAACCTGGTGTTCTTATACCTCCAATGGAAGGCATTATGTGAACCAGAATCCAAAAAAGATTGGATAAAGGAATCCAATTTTAGAAGCAGTTGAATTAATTTATTTTGCAAACATCTTTATATACATTCTTAGGTGTAACTACTTTGCCTCACATTTAATGTAGATGAAACTTGGCATGTTTTTACACCTCATACTTACTATATCTGCCAACTTTCAGAAGGATTGGATGCAGGGTCCTGCTGGTATATGCAATTAACTTATAAATGTATGTCTGACTGTAACATCTTTGTAGTCCAACCAGTCTACATGACATTTGGCAGGGCTGTATATAATGCTTTCACAATCATTTCTGCCAAATATCAGAAAGATGTGAAAAGGGTCCCAATTTTCTACACCTGCACAGCATATGCAGAGAATGAGCTGATGCCAGGGATTCTCTTATTTATTTATTTATTTATTTATTTATTTAAATACATTTCTACCCCACTCTTCCTGCCACAGCTGTCCCAGAGCAGCGAACGACAGTAAAAATATAAAATATAAACTACAAATACAATATAAAACAATTTAAAACATTTAAAAAACTTTTAAACAAAACGGGGGGGGGGGAAACCTACCACCACCCTCCCCACCCACCCTTTACCCATCTCCCTCACTGAATGCCTGGTGGAACAGCCAGGTCTTACAGCTCCTATGGAATGCTGGGAGGTCAGGGGCCAGATGTGCCCCCACCGGGAGGGAATTCCAAAGGCGCGGCACGGCCACCAAGAATGCCCTGCTTTGTGTGGCCCCCCCTGGGAAACCCAGGGGACCTCTAACACGGCATGTCCAGATGATCACAGGGGCCAATCCAAAACCTGGGGCGTGAGGCGATCTCCCAAATAAGAAGGGCCCAGGCCATGCAAGGCTTTTTAGGTTAAAACCAACATTTCAAATCGGGCCCAGAAGATTATTGGCAGCCAGTGCAGAGACCAGAGCACTGGTGTAATGTGTTCCCAACAACCCAGCCCCACCAGAAGCCGGGCCACCACATTCTGCACCAGCTGCAGCTTCCGAGCCATCACCATAGGTAGCCCCACGTAGAGCGTGTTAAAGTAGTCTAACCATGAAGTAATAAAAGCATGGATGATCGTGGCCAGGTCCGGAATCAAAACCAGTGGTCGAAGCCCCCGCACCGGATGTAACTGGCGGAAGGCAGTCCTTGCCACAGCCTCAACCTGGAGATCCAGGCGAGGCTACGAATTGAGGCGTACCCCCAGGTACTGCACCTGGGAGGTCAGCAGAGGGCAAACTACATCAATCAATGGAGCGGTCAACTCCACCGACCTAACCACTAACATCACCTCCATCTTGTCAGGATTTAGTCACAGTTGGTTTGCCCTCATCCAGTCCCTCACAGTTGCCAAACACCGGGTAAGCACCGAGACAGTTGGGCCTGGCTTGGTTGAAAATGAGAGATACAGTTGGGTGTCATCCACATACTGATGACACCGCACCCCAAGCTCTCTGATCACCTTGCTGAGTGGCTTCATATACACATTGAACAGGAGAGGGGACAGAACCAAAGCCTGCGGGACCCCACATAGAATATCTCGATAAGATGAAAAGGAATTACCGAGTACCACCCACTGAGTTCTTCCAGTCAGGAATGAGCGGAACCATTCAAGAACAATCCCGCCCACCCCTGCAAAGTCCCGCAGGTGCGTCACCAACATATTGTGATCAACAGTGTCAAATGCTGCCAAAAGATCTAAAAGGACCAGTAGGGTTGATCGATCCTGGTCCTTTTCTCAGTGAAGGTCATCCACCAAGGTCACAAGTGCTGTCTCAGTGCCATGCCCCCCACAAAAACCAGACTGCGAATGGTCAAGATAACTGACGCGATCGAGATGCCCCTGGAGCTGCTGAGCCACCACGCATTCAATAACCTTCCCTAAAAAGGGAAGGTTAGAGACAGGCCGATAGCTGGCAGGGGAGTCAATGTCAAGTGATGGTTTCTTGAGCAGAGGCCTCACCACTGCCTCTTTGAGACAGCTCAGCACCCTTCCCTCCCGCAGGGAGATATTGACCACCCCGGCCAGCAATGGCCCCATTGTCTCCCGGCAGCTCTTAACCAGTCAGGATGGGCATGGATCTAATTCACAAAAGGTGGCTTGAACAGTCTCCAGAACCTCCACCATGTCAGCAGGTGTCACCGACTGAAAGTGGTCCCATAAAGTCAGACAAGCTGGGGCTTCTACGGCCTCTTCCTCCTCCACTGCAGTAAGTGCGCCATCCAGGTCTTGGTGAATATGAGCGATTTTCTCCACAAAATAATCTGCAAAAAGGTCACATCAGGTGGGAGATGACTGAACCCCGGGTTGAGGGAGGCTGGACTGACCAACCCCCGTGCAACCCGGATCAGCTCCGCCGGACGGGATTTTGCGGATGCTATGAGAACAGAAAAGAACTCCCTATTTGCTCTTCACATAGCTACGGCATAGGCTCGTAAACTAGCTCTATGTCGCAATCTGTCAGCTTCAGTTTAAGATCGACGCCACCATTGCTCCAGTCATCGTCCCTTTTGCTTCAGGACCCTCAGTTCCTTGGAAAACCAAGGAGGTCTACGGATCCATCTCCTGGGCAACAGATGCCTGGGAGCCGTACAATCGATGGCCTCCGTCAGCAAGATATTCTATAGCTTGACGAGGTCATCAATGAGCTGGTCATCTAGGTCAGAGTGTAGCTCCCCCAGAGTGCCTAGAAACCACAACGGGTCCATCAGCCTCCGGGGACAGATCATCCTAATAGGTTCCGCACCATTCAGGGGGCAGACATGTGCTAGAAGAGAAGTATTTAGGCGGTAATGATCCATCCATGACAAGGGCACAATTGATATCTCCCCCATTAGCGTAGCACCCGCCTCAAGGCCAGTGCAGAACATGAGGTCCAAGGTATGTCCACCAAGATGTGTCAGGTTGGTGACCCTCTGGAACAAGGTCATGGTTGCCATGGCGGCAATGAACTCATGCTCAGCTCCCCCAAGCACTGTGTTGGCGTGCATGTTGAAGTCCCCCAGGACTGTTGTCCTGGAGGACTGCAACACCACCTTCAACACAGTCTCTGTCAGAGCATGCAGGGAGGCCGCTTTACTGGTAGGTGCACAGTATACCAGCAACACTCCAAAACTGTTCCCTGTCAAATCAAACACAAGATGGAGGCCTACAATGCCTGCCATGGTCTGCATTGGATACCTCCTAACAGACCACCCCTCCTTAAAAATAGTAGCTACACCCCACACCCCGTCCCTCCAGCTGTGGCTGGTGCTTCACAGAATACCCAGCCTGAACAAGATCAGCCAGGATAGGCCCTGATTCATTGTCCAGCCAGGTTTCCGTGATACACGCGAGATCGGCGGCACAGTCCAGGATCACCTCCTGGACTGTTGTTGCCTTATTCGCCACCGACCTCGTGTTTAACAGCAACAAAACCATGTCATTGTGGTATAATATTGGTTTGTGATGCCATTTGGCCAGCATAAATGTCAACCAAATATCCTCATTCTGTGCTGTGAACATCCCAACATCTCTTCCCCCACTTGTTACTGGGAAGTCAGAAGCATCTGTTTAGGAAAGAGCCAATAGAGATTCACTAATGTCCTCTGTCACAGTGCTTCAGGATGTAGGGATGGGTGAACAGAATGCGGTTCGGATGTTCGGTCATTTGGTTCGAAACCCGAGTTCGGGTTCGATGGTTCGGTTCAGCTGAGTTCGGGTTGGCTGAACTTGGCCGAACAGTCAAAAATAGCACTATCGAAACCGAAACCGAGACTGACCCGAACTAGAAACCGAAACTTAGATTTTTTTTGGCCCTGAAAAGACGTTTTTCCTGCCCCCGAACTCATCTGAATACAACGGAACTGTTCGGTCATTTGAGAGTTCGGTTCTGATGTTCGGTTCGGACGTCCAAACAGACCGAGTTCGGTCTGAACTCCAAACATACGAACCGCGTGCGCCCATCCCTATCAGGATGTGATTGTGATGATAATTGGCCAGCCTGGATGTGAATAAATGAATAAAATGTATTAGTGGCACTAGCTCTCGCCTTGGCCAAAGACAGTAACAATAACAATACTGAAACAGAGAGAAAACAAGCATATAACATATGAGCAAATAGAACAAATAACAAGATATATAATGAGCATAAACAGAAAAAGTCATCATGCCACAGTCAATTTAATAACAGTGAATCAACAAAACACTTTCCTAAAATGAATATCCATCTCAGATCATTGCAGGGATAAGTTATTAACATCCAAAATCACAATAACGCCTAATCTATGAGGGTCAGATGACAAATCCCCAGCCACTAGCAGAGTCTCTTACTTATGTCCAATACCACAATCTCCCAACCTTTAAGATCTTATAGGCTTCCTATACACTTCGCCTTCCAACAAATAATATCACAAGATAATTTAGTTACAACCCGAATTAAGTACAAACTAACAGCCTTCCGATAGGGTCCCCTCTCTTAATTTCATCGCCAGGAACATAAAGGAGGTTACTGCCTGCATTACTGATTCCTCCTGAGTGGCAAGGAGGAATTTCATTTTACTTATATCGAACCCATCCTTTTCTATACCATATAATGGTTTCAACCAAATTGTCCTAATCTCAGAGTACACCGGGCAGTAAAATAATACATGTTTGAGATCCTCAGTCTCCATTTCTCCACAATAGCACCATTGCTGTTCTCGTGGAGTATTATTGTATCTTCCCAAGAGAACAGCTGAGGGAAAGAGCTGCAGGCATAGAAGAGTAAAGGTCCTTCTAGAAGTTTGATCGCCCAACTTATCCAGATAACATTCAAGGCCATGTTGCAGTTTTATATATTTTAAACAGGGGGCAGCGTTCCATTCCACAACTATAATCATATCTTCCTGTTTTGCAATATCCAGCATTCTGGTCTTGACTATATTCCGCTGCCATCTCCTACCCTTCCCACATAAGTAGGGGAAAGAGAGGTCAAATTACCCCATATAAGATGCCACTTGAGATAACCAGGGATATTTCAAAGCCCCTTGGTACAGCAGTTCTTCTTGCAAACATAATGAAGATCACTATTGATTACATCTCCCCTTGTAAACATAAACGGGACCAATATTCAATTGCCGCCTGCTTAGCCAAGTGGGAAATAGGGAGAACTGCAGCTGGAGTTCCCTGCAGGACCAGAAGCAAACTATGAAGAAATCTATTTTGGACAACTTCGAGTAGTTGTAAAGACTGGACTGCCATCAATTCTGTCCCAAAAAGCAAAATGGGGTGTACCTTCATCTTAAATACATCTAAGACAGCTGAGATGGCAGATCTAGCAGTTAGCCTTAAGATCCCTTTTGCTGCTGCCAATGCCTTGGCAGCTATTAATTTTTGGTGCCTTTCCCAAGACCCAGTTCTGGATATAGTGATCCCCAGGTAGACATAAGAGTCCACCTGTACAAAACTCTTGCTGTTTATATTCCAGTTACCCTTAAGGGATTTCCCGCCTATCACCATTACCTGAGACTTTTGACAATTAATATTTAAATCCTTATCGGTACAGTAGTTGATTAATTTTCCAAGCAGCTTGCACATCCCCTATTTTGTCTGAGCCATCGTAACCACATCGTCAGCATACATAAGAGCGGGGGTAACCTGGTCTTGAATCCTTGGCGGGTGACACTCATCATCCGCCAGGATTTGGGGTAAGACATTAAGATATAAAGCTAAACAATAAGGGGGACAGCACACATCCTTGCCTGACCCCTCTTCGTATAGAAAAAGGCCTAGACAATGAGCCATCCCCACCCAAATGGATTCTTGCCTGATTACCAGTATGGATGCTTATCAACAGGCTTAATAGACCATCATGCAAGCCAAGCCGGTGTAGATGGCACCATAGTTTGGCCCTAGGGACTGAATCAAAGGCCCTCTTGAAAATCTATAAAAGCCATAAACAGTTTTCCAGCCCTGATCTTTGTATACTTGGTGATAATATGCAAAATGGTAAAGCCACTGTCAGTAGTAGATCTATTTCTACGAAAACCAAATTGCTCCTGCGGAAGCAGGTCCTGGGCCTCTGCCCATTGCTCTAAGTGTTTTAACAGTACTTTGGCGTATAATTTTCCTATGACTGGCAGGAGACTTATTGGGCAATAGCAACTGGGGTCCTCTGGGTCTCCCTTTTTGAACACTGACATAATAATTGATAAACCCCAATCCTGGGGGACCCTCTTATGTCTGTTAATCTACGAAAAGAAACCTGCCAGCATAGGGGCCCACCATTCTGGGCTTGCCTGTAACACCTCAGTGACTATAAAGTCAAAACCCAGGGCTTTGTTAGGCTTTAACATTAAGATCAGATCCATCATTTCCTGGGTACTTACTGTATTGTCAAAACCTGACACATGAGATAAGAAAGGGATATCCCCTAACTCCTCCCCTTCTATTACAATTTCCTCCTCTTCCTCCTCTTTCAATGCAAAAAGACCCTCAAAAATACGATACCCATCTATCTTCAGCCTTAGATGCCCTACTTACTCTTGGCTGTAACACACAGTTAATCAAGTACCAAAACTGCCTGGAATCTTTTAGCAAGGTTGCACATTTAAACTTTGGCCCATGCCCTCCGAACAACATTCCGCTTTTTTATTTTAACCAAGTTCTTATACCTTCTCCTCACTTCAAGGAATTGAGCCTGTGTAAATTCCGACTGCCTCTTAACCCAGAGAAGTTTTGGCATGAGCCAAAAACTTCTTAGCCTCCCTGCACTCTTGGTCAAACCATGTCCTTGGATATAAAAAACCGCCTTGCTTATTATATGACAGTACATTCCCTAGAATGGCTAATACAGAAGCATAACATCTGGAGATTAGATCAATATCTTCAGGCCCGTCAGCAATCACTTTCTCCCTCAACCAAAGACATTCACTCCCCCATAGATTATCCAAAAGTTCAACCAACAAGGAGGTAGACCATCTTAACAACCATCCCTCCTTCCCTGGGGCGGGGGGGAGGGTTGATACACAGCTTCTCCCCCTTCCTTCAAAATAATATCTATCTTCAACACAGCATGGTCAGACTCAGGACGAACCACTACCTCAAAATTTTCCATTCTATCCTGATGGCACATCCTAGCTATTACGTAATCCACCACGGTTCTCCCATGGGAACTAATACATGTAAATTCACCATCCGGATCCAACGGACCTCTACCGTTCAGCACCAGAAGACCATTGGTCTCAATCAGGTGACTCAAACATTCACCTGCCTGGTTCCTAATCTGGTCCCTTGATCTTCTCTCCATCCTGGCACCTCCATGTCCCAGCAACGAGCCATTAAGAGGATCTCCTGTCGAGCCTATTCTGGCATTCCAATCTCCTGCCATTAATAACATTACAGAGGGATATTGGGTCTCAAAATCTTCCAAAATATCTTCCAGGGCAGTTCATACACTGGAGTCAAAATAACAGGAGCCCACTAGGGGTATATATACATTGAGCAGTAAATCTTGCTCTCCCCCAAGTACACTCAATAGTCCAATTTGGATTTCATGCCTATTCTTACAAATTTCCAAAAAGGATCCATTACACCCCTCTGATAGCCAAATTACCAGTCTCCCAGAAACACGCTCTTTTGATTTACTTCTCACCCCCAGTACGGAAAACACCTGAAACCCCTGGATCTCAATTAGGGAGGAAGCAGAACACCATGTTTCTTGCAGGAATAATTGATCATATCTATGCAGGTAAGAAAGCCAGTCCAAATCCCTGCATTTAGCTTTATATCCTGCAATGTTCCATGAGGCAAATCTCAAGGGTCTGCTACAACCACTATACACTTTTTAAGGAGGGTCAATCTCTAACTCCAGCTCCTTTACTTTTTCCACTAGGAATGCTCCAGGGGATTCGAGGGGGGGGGAGGGGGGAGCCAACTTGTACATTTTCAATCAATAAACCCTGCAGGGAGGTTATAAAGACACCCTCATCAGGGGTCACTTCCAGGGTCCCCTTATGCCATTGTACACTCTTTACCAATGCTTCCTGTTTAGCAAATGAGGTCGAGTCCTGCCTAACACCCTTCACAACCTCTCCTACTGGGGAGGATATTAGCCCTGTCTGTACCTCCACACAACCTAACTCCAATCCGTTACATTCAGTGACAGCTATTATACCCGCCATTTCTGCTTGATCCATTACTGCAGGGCCCATCGGAGCCCGATGGGGGCAATCACTAATAACCTGAGCAGTAGGGTGGATTATAACTGCCAATTCATCCTGTGCACTTTCCATCCTAATCCTAGGCACAAGATCCTTATTGACAGTCCCCAAATTTTTGGCTTGATAATCCAAGGAATGGCAGGAAAGGCTGTTCCTAACCCTTTCTATCTTTTGGATCACAATATCTTGTTCTAGAATGGAAAGCACAGAAAAAACTGCCACCGTATATAAATACTCAATCCCTAATGATTCATTTTCTAGCCATTCCTTCATTATATTTGAAAATGAGGCAAGACCCTTTGACTTTACCACGGCAACTACGTTCTGTGGGTCCAGAATTGATTGGGCTCTACCCACTTCCTTGGCCGGATCTCTATCACTTTCTAGCACTATTGACAAGTCTTGGGCGACATTAGCTTCCATTCCTTCCTCTTCCTTATAACCTCCTCCTTCTGCTGGTACATTCGTATGGGCAGTACAAGGTTTTTGATTTTCTGTTATAGCAATACGATTGGGTGATGAAAGAAGCGGAGGGAGCTCAGCAGGATAATCGTACCCAACCCCTCTACGGGATCTACTAATGAAAACTCTATTTATTGAAATAGCTCTAGAAATTAATTACTTCCTAGCATTAAATAATTTCTGTACCCAAGTGCATGGAAAAATATTTCTACACAGCTACTGTGACCATCATGGCGTAGTAATTCAAAATCCGCAATATCCCACATATTTATCTTTTCACCTAAAAGGAGATATATATTCCTAGCTGCGTTAGTAACATTATTCCAACTTGGGAGCAGTCCATTGCTTAATGGTTTTGCTTTTATCCAGAAAGCACACTCATTAAAAAACAGAGCTTTGGGCCCAGTGGCTAACAGGTTCTTTTGAGCTCTTTTTACTCCCACAGGAGGAGTACAGTTACTCACTTTCTCCAGTTGAGACACACAACCCACATCCACAGGCCCGAATTCTGCACATTATTCGGACTTAAGAGCATAAAGATAATCAATCTTAGTCAACAGTTCTTTCAGCTGGGATCTAACCCATAAAAGTGACTAGCCCATATCCGTAATATTCTTAAACAGCAAGGAGATTGTTTTTGCAATAAGATGACACTGCACTTTAAGAGCATCACCAGTTTCAGTGTCATAGTGATCCCTCATGTAGTTGGAGGGGTCAGCATTTAAGGACAGATTAAATGCTCCCATGTCCGTGCTCAGGCAAGCAGTAGGTAAAGCAGAGGCACTAACTGGGCCTTCCGGCACATCGATATCAAGCAAAGGCAAAAAGCGATTCTTAATTTCAACTGCTATACTCAAATCATCCCCCAGGTCGCTTCCCCTAATATGCTTGCATTCTCGGGATTCGGTCTCTGACATTTCTTCTCCATAATTACAAAATCCAATAGGACACCCCAAAGGGGTCCCAAGTGGGCAAACACTCACAAATATCCTAAACGTTAAATACTACTAACAACTCTCCTCATTAATTCACTATTAGTACATCTGCTCCACAGCAATAAAAGGCCCCAAGAGCATAAGTCACTAATATCCCTGGATAAAAACTTCAGGCAGCCGCCTCTCTGGTGATCCCAAAGCCAGCATGCTGTTCTGCTACTCTCTGTATTCCCAATGTTAACTGAGAGCTCAAGCGTCATTCCTAACAAACTATAAGGAGGGGGGGGGCTCCTCTGCTTCAGGCGCTCCAAGGGCAACTTCCAAGGGAAAGAGCCCTTGTGCTCGTGCCCTTAGGCTCATGCATGTGGCTCGCGCCAACAGGACCACCACGACTTGTCTTTCTTTCAGGTGCAGTGGCTCTGCCCCTGCTCACCAACAACCCCATTCTGAAATGGCTCAGGTAAGGATTTCTGGAGTCCCGGCTATGCTCTGGGGCTTCCTCCCAGCCCCCGCACTCCTCAGCTCCACAACATCTACTGCTCACCATGGCTTTTCTTTCTTTCAGGTGCAGAAGCTCTGTGCCTGCTCGTGGACAGCCCCACTCTGAAACGGCTCAGGTAAGCATTTCTGGAGTCCTGGCTACACTCTGGGGCTTCCTCCCAGCCCCCGCACTCCTCAGCTCCCCCCAGCCTGGATGTGTAAACAAACTATGTCTCCTGAATGCTGGGATTCTCTCCCCAAAGTCCCAGTTATGTCCTTTTTATGCCCACCTGCAGGCGACCTCCTATGCCCACCTCGAAGCCACTACTGATTGGTCCTGTAAAGCTGGAAGCATGCAGTGATTGGCCAGTGAATGTGTCTGTCAGTCTTTTGGTTTGCTCCCCATCTTCCCTCCTACAGCCTCTCTCCCTCTGCCATGCCAAGTGCCTGACTCTGACTGGCACTGCATGTGCTGCTATTTAGGGATGTGCAAACAGAACAGGGTTCGGATGTTCAGCCACCCAGTCCAAAAACTCAGTTTGGATTCAAGGGTTTAGTCGAACAAAGTTTGGATGCTCCCCCTCCCTGAACATTTGGAAAATTCAGCTGCAGCAGAGGCTTGGGGCATTCCAGGGGTGCCCGTGGGGATATGGCAGGCCATCGGAGACATAACAGCAACAGCAGCATCAGCAGCAAAGACTGGGAAGGCTTGGGGCTTGGCACCCCAGCTTTCCTGGGCAGGCAAGCTCAGTGCTTGGCCCCTGGGGGTACCCATGGCTGGCCATCTATGACCCAGCAGCAGCAGCAGAAGCAGAGGCTGGGAAGGCTTGGGGCTTGGTGGCTGACCTGGCATTGGCACCCCTATTTATTTATTTATTTATTTATTTATTTTGTTACATTTATATGCCACCCCCTATGCCCACGGCATCTTGGGGTGGCTTCCAACACAATATAAAACAGTTTTAAAAACAATCTTTAAACATAAAACAAATTTAAAACACCCCCCACAAAAATTAACCCACCACCCCACCCTCCCCTCTGAAGGCCTCGGCAAACAGCCAAGTCTTACAAATACATCGAAAGACCAAGAGGCCAGAGGCCAGGCGATCCTCCTCTGGGAGGGTATTCCACAACCGCGGCCCAGCCACCGAGAATGCCCTCTGCACTGTGGCCCCCCGTCTTACATGGGGGAACTCCAGAAAGGCGCCCCTGGTGGACCAAAGGGATCGCTCTGAGGCATGGAGGGTGAGGCAGTCCCCGAGATATGAGGGGCCCAACCATGCAGGGCTTTGTAAATCAATACTAACACCTTGAATCTGGCTCGGTATGCTATAGGCAGCCAGTGAAGAGCGCAGAGCACTGGTGTTATGTGCTCTCGCCGTCCCGTCCCCGTCAGGAGATGGGCTGCCTCATTCTGCACTAGCTGCAGCCTCTGAACCAGAAACAAGGGAAGCCCCACATAAAGCGCTTTGCAGTAGTCTAGCCTGGAGGTGATGAAAGCATGGTTGAGAGTGGCCAGATCGGGTCCGGAGAGGTAAGGTCGAAGCCCCCATACCAGATACAACTGGTGAAAGGCAGCTTTAGCCACTGCCTCCACCTGCCAATCCAGACAGAGACCCGAATCCAAAACCACCCCCAGACTCTGAAACAAAAGGGCAACAGACGGGCGAACACCCCCTATCAGGGGGCCAACACCTCCCCCGCCCTTCCCACCACCATCACCTCCATCTTATTGG
>QEPC01005277.1:1278639-1293396 GCA_003113815.1 Sphenodon punctatus
GGGGCGGAACCCGGATTGAAAAGGGTCAAGGAAACCGATGCTGTCCAAATGCGCCTGGAGCTGCAGTGCCACTGCCCGTTCAATAACCTTCCCTAAAAAGGGAAGATTAGAGACAGGTCGGTAGCTGGCAAGTGCGTCCACATCCAAAGATGGCTTCTTCAGTAGGGGGAGCACCACAGCCTCCTTGAGACTGGGTGACAACCGGGCCGCATTCACTACCCTTGCCAGCACTGTCCCCAAGGTCTCCCTGGAGGCTTTCACCAACCAGGATGGGCACAGATCTAATTCACAACTAGTGGCTCTGACAGACACCAGGACATTCACCACATCAGCTGACGTCACTTCCTGAAACTCATCCCAGAATGATAGACCAGACGGTGCCTCCATAACCTCGTGCCCCTCGCTTACTGCTTCCAATCCGGTGTCAAAGTTACTTTGGATCTGAGTGATCTTGTCTGCAAAGTAGGTGGCAAACTCCTCACGATGGGCCTGGGACAAGTCCCCGTCCAGGCGGAGGGAGGCCAGACTAACTAGCCACCACCACCACCTGGAACAGCTCCACTGGATGCGACTTCGCAGATGCTATGAGGGCAGCAAAGAACTCCTTCCTTGCTGTCCTCACAGCCTCAACATAGAACCACAAATGGGTCCTCTGGAGAAGTTGGTCAGATTCAGAGCGAGTCCGATGCCAGCGTCGCTCTAATCTCCTACCTACCTGCTTCATACACTGCAGCCACTCAGTAAACCAAGGGGCCCTGTGGTGACGAGACGGAGGGAGAAGATGTCTCGGAGCCACACTGTTGATGGCCTCCCCCAACAAGGTGTTCCAATACTGGACAAGCTCATCTGCAGAGCTGCCGTCCGGGTCTAAGGTTAACTCCCTCAAAGCCTCCTGGAACCGCTGCGGTTCTATCAGCCTCCAAGGGCGGACCAACCTAACTGGTCCATTCCCCTTCTGGAGAAGGTGCGCTGGGAGGCTGGCCTGTAGGAGATAATGATCTGTCCATGACAATTACCATCCATACATGACAATTCTTGGCCAGGCATTGCAGGCTGCCAGGCATCAATGGAGCAGCGGCATACATTGGATTGCCCAATAGCAGAACCCATGGCACAGGAGAGGCAGTAGCGGCAGCAGCAGCAGACACGCAGCATGGCATGAGTAGTGGAAGACAGGCTGAGGCAGGGTTTGAGGTTGGCAACCAGGGCGGGCAGACAAGCAGCGTTGTCATGTATTTTCAATTATAAACCTAAGATATTATGGCTATCTGTGCTTAAATGTATTAACTTAGAGCCTTTATATGTTAACTTTCTGTTTTAATGTAAGCTAAATTGTGACTTACATTATAGATTTTTTAGAATCAGCTAGATCTAAAGAGGGCCCCATAAAAAGCACATTCCTTTGTGTTTTTTCTAAACTTCCCAAATGACATTTGGCCGTTGCCAGGGAGACCACCAAATGGAAGAGCCATAAAACAGGCTCTCTGAAACGTTCCCTTTGGTCTAAGCTAAGGCCATATAGAGGCCCATTCCTGTTTTGACTTCTTTTGATTTACTTAAGATCTTCTCCTAGCCTAAGAGTCTGGAATGTTATCTCTTTTTGTCTAATTGACAGATAGTTCTATTCATAAGATATCTCCTAGACTAAGAAGGAGGATTTGTTAGTTCTTTCCAGCCAACATATTTATTAAATTTATAGTTGAGATAAATATTGAAAGGTCTGGATTTTCTCTCTGTTATCTGACAATTATCTCTGATAAAAAATACAAAGCCTCTCTTCATTTCAGAGCTTGAGGAAAGTCAAAACTTTTATTGGTCTCTTTACAAGAGCCAATTAGAATCCAGTGTATCTTCTTACTGACTGACGTGTATTTTGTGTCAGCACGACAGCCTAAGAATGGAAACTCCCCTTGTAACCAATCCAATAAATTGAAAGACACAGAAATAATCCTGAGACTGAAATCTTAAATATTATTGGGTTTCTTTCTCATGGCAAAGGGATGAATCTGGACTGTATGTATGTATAACTTCTTGATATCTTTGAGCCAATGAATTGTGCAAATGTTAAGCTTTTACAAGCTTTTTCTTAAGATAGAAATATCTTAAGATCATGTAACTTTGATGTTTTCTATTTATATTTAAGTAAACTTTGCATATATTTTATAATCCAAAAGTCTCATGTTCCCTTCTTATAAATGTATTGTCGTTTACGATACTTCCTTTGTTAGCCAGACTTCAAAGTAAGTGTAAAACTCAATTTATATATTTAGGAGAGAAAGGTCTAATTCAGTATGCCTAGTGCAACTGAGCAACTAAGCCTTTCTTCCTAATTATGAAAAGAGTGACAGAAATGTGACAGCGTGGCATGAGAGCCATAGGGAAGGCAGGGTGGGATCTTGGCAGGGCGCTCAGATAGGCTTGCGAGGACTGCACAGTGAGAGAGAGAGCCAGTCAGATAGGCGGACTGAGATTGTCTAGTCAGAGGCCGGCTATCAGGCTTACAGCTTCCCAATGACACCTGGCATCATGAGGTCAGTCAAATAGGCTGGCCTAGGCCATCTAGTATGAGAGAGAGAGGCAGGGTGGGTGCCGGGAATTGGGAGGGAGGGACAGAACCTCAGCAGCAGCAGCCCAGATTGAGGAGGCGACTTGTCCCAAGACTGCCCCTGGCATGGAATGGCGTGTGCCACTCCACCATCACTGTCCAGATGCAGCTTGGGGAATCCCAGCAGTGGAAGGTTCACCTTTAGGAACAGCAACTGCTCCACCAAGTTGGCCCCCAGTCTCAGGCGGTACGGTGAGCAAATGTCCCCCGCCATAGAGAACACCCGCTCGCTGGGGACACTCGTTGGTGGGCAGGACAACAGAGCCTTGGCCACTTTGGAAAGGGCCAGCCACACATTGGTCTTGCCGGCCCAGTAGGCCAAGGGATCACTGCTGGGTTATTTGCACGCCTCCTCCTCTAGGTAGCTCCCCACTGCTGCTGAGGCGCTGTCATACTCCCTCATGTAACTTTCCTTTGGCACCACCTCCACCACTGCCCTCAGTCATGCTGCCTGCCCTGCTGTGCACAAGCCCATGCTTGCCAGAGTGCCCTGCACATATGAGCTGCTGCTGGCAATAGGGATGCTGCTGCTGCTCTGCCTGCTGCTGGTGCTGCTACTGCTAGGGCTGGGGGTAGGGATAGACTCCACCGACTGAAAGGGGTGGCTGCTCCCACTACCACCATCCCAAAGGGCAACTGCTGCTGCTGCCACACACTCTTCAGAGCCTGCTCTAACTGCCGGTCCATCTCCACCAGATCACCCTTCCAGTGCTCATAGAGCACTGTCTTCCATGCCATGCTATCCTTGACCCTGGGGTTCAGCATGGTTTCCAGAACATATTCCTCCTGCTTCAGGAGTTCATCGAGCCAGCTTCCTGCCCTGAGGGCCACAATCCCATCCCTGAAGAATCTCCTCCAGCCTCCTGAAGAGACTCTGGACCAGAGGGGTCACCTGGCTGATGGTCTCCATCACGGCCAGGAACGGTCTGAGGATGATGAACGTGTGCACCAGGATCTCCCCTTCTGCTCCATTGTACCATGGAGGTGACCCACTGTCCATCTCCAGTTGTACCTGATGCAAGGCGGCTTTCTGCTGGAGAAGTCAGGGACGCTTTGGGCTTGGGGGAGAAGGGGCTCATGTAAGCACCCTTAGCTCCCTGATTGAGTGGGGGAGGAAGCTGGCCAATTTCTTTAGCTGGAGCGTGAATGGCAGCGACCTCCTCTGGGTGAAGCAAGCAGAGCAAGGATCCCCAGTGCACCAGCTAGTGCAGGATGTGACCACCAGGTGGAATTCCACATTCCTGATGCTTGAGTGGCTTCTAGAGCCTTGCATCACGTTCAACTGGTGACAGACAGTGCAGCACCTCAAGGGTACAATGGGGCAGAATGGGAGATCCTGGATCACACTGTCTTTGTTCTGAGACCGTTCCTGGCCATGACGGAGACCATTCACTCCTCCATGGCCACCATCAGCCAGGTGACCTCTCTGTTCCAGAGTCTCCTCAGGAGGCTGGATGAGATTCTCAAGGGGTGGACTTGTGGCCCTGAGGGCAAGAAGCTGGTGGCTGAGGTGGTTTCCCTGGTGCGGCAGCTGAGGGCAGGGCTGAAGGTGCAGTTTGATGAGCTCCTGCAGCTAGAGGAATATGTGTTTGCAACCATGCTGGACCCCAGGGTCAAGGGCAGTGGGGCACACCAGACAGTGCTCTATGGCCACTGGAAGGGTAATCTGGTGGAGAGGATACAGCAGGCAGAGACGGAGGGCTCTGGAGAGTGAGTGGCAGCAGCAGCATCATGCCCTTGGGGATGGTGGGAGTGGGAGCAGCCACCCCTTTCAGCCAGCGGGGTCTATCCCTGCCCCCAGCCCTAGCAGTAGCAGCACCAGAAACAGGCTGAGAAGCATCAACGCCCCTGTTGCTTCTGGATGACGTGGATGAATAGCCCTTCCTGCCTGTAACGTAGGCCCCAGAACCCTGATGTTGGGTCCTGGGACTAGAATGTCTCTTTCTTGATGCCGCAGAATGATGACTCCCCTTGACTGTAACGTAGGCCCCAGAACCCTGATGGTGGGTCCTGGGGATAGAGAGCCTGCTACTTGATGCCATAATGACAGCTCCCCGTGAGTGGAATGACTGGGCCAGAACCCTGAAGGTTGGTCCTGGGGCTGGAGTGACTGGCTATTTCTTCATGCAGTTGAATGACAACTCTCAGTGAGTGGAAAGAACCCTTACGGTGGGTCCTGGGACTAGAGTGGCAGCTTCTGGATGAAGTGGAACGACAGCCCTCCCTGCCTGTAATATAGGCCCAAGAACCCTGATGGTGGGTCCTGGGGATGGAGTGGCTGGCTGTTTCTTGTTGTGGTGGAATGAAGGCTCCCTATGAGCAGAATGATGGCCCCAGAACCCTGATGGTGTGTCCTGGGACTACAGTGGCAGCTTCTGGATAAAGTGGAAAGACAGCCCTCCCTGCCTGTAATGTTGGCCCCAGAACCATGATGGTGGGTCTTGGGGATGGAGTGGCTGGCTGTTTCTTGATACAATGGAATGATGGCTCCCTGTGAGCGGAATGATGGTTCCAGAACCCTGATGGTGGGTCCTGTGGCTAGAGTGGCTGTCTGTTTTTGATGGGGTGGAATGATGGCTCCCTGTGAGCGGAATGACAGCCCCAGAACACTGACGGTAGGTCCAGGGATTAAAGTGGCATTTTCTGTATGAAATGGAACAACAGCCCGCCGTGCCTATAATGTAGGCCCCAGAACCCTGATGGTGGGTTCTGGGGATGGAGTAGCTCACTGTTTCTTGATGACCACCTATACCATGCTTCGGGGCCCCTCCTGCCACTGCCAAATACTGCCTCTGGGTCCTGTCACCAGTGCACCGTCACGCCCAGGTAGGCGTGCTGCGCATTCCTGCTGACCACAGGTCGGTGGTGAAGTGAACAGTTGCACCCCCAGCCCCTGCCAGCTGCTCGCTCACCTGCTCCTTTAAAGCCTGGTACGAAGCTGGCACCAACTGCCGACTCAGGGTGGTGCATGAGGGCAGCTTAAACTGGGGGGGCCAGGAAGTCAATCAGGTGCCTAAACCCCATGTCCCTGACCACCGAGAAGGGCTGCCCATCCAGTGTGATCATTTCCCCCAACATGCACATGACTTTTAATTGAAAGCCACACCTCCATATCCTGCAGCTGCTGATGGACTTGGCAGCTGCCCCCACCCCAGCTCCTCCATGGTGCACTGCTGCTGCTGCTGCTGTTCCCCACTAGCAGCAATACCAGCGCTCCTGCTGCTAGAAGTAACTGCTTGAGGATGCTTGCCTGCTGATGGAGGTGGACAACTGACCGCTGCAGTCAGGAACCTTCTGGGGTTCACTGCCGTTACCTGCCCGCTTAGCAGTACAGTGCTGTGGCATGCCTTCAGATGCCTCTCCATGGCAGTTGTGCCAAGGTTTGTGAGCACCTGCCCATGCCTCACCACCTTCTGGCACAAACTGCACTGCACTTGCATGGGATCATCTGCCCGCACCAACTTAAAATGCGCCCAGATGGAGGATTTTTTGCTCCCTCTGCCTTCCGGCCTGCACCAGGTGACACACCACTGACAGCGCTGATGGGAGGGGCAGAACATGGTGGTAACTGGCGACATAGCTCTCAGAGGGAAAGCCATCACCTCAGCACCAAACATCTCCTCCAAAGAACTATTGTCTGCCTTGCTGTCCCTAATCTGAGATAGGTCCTGCGAAGGGGAGTACTGGGACCCTGAGGTTGATCGACTGCCCATGCTGCTGCCACTCTCCCTGTGGCCCCTATAGCTGCTGCTGCTGCTTCTGCTGCTTCTGCTGCTACTGCTGCTCCTCTCCCTGCTATCATTGACCAGGGATCAGGTCCTTCCTCTAGCAGCTGGGGTGGGATCCACCAGCCCTGGACTGCTGGGGATCACATCAATAAAGGGGGACATTGGCGGCCCATGATCAAAATCCGACCCTGAAGCAGCTGCATATGCTCCTGCAGCCGCAGCAGAAACGGCCACAGTCTCCTAGACTGCAGGCCTTCCAGTGCAGGAGGCAACGCCAAACCACATCCCTAGTGCCACTGCTGGAAGCCTCTGAAGTCTGTCTCCCAAAATCAGGCTTGTCCAGTTTGGGGCATGGTAATGGGCTTGGGCTGCTGCTAATGCCTGCTACCAATCCACTGGCACAGTACCAGCCACCTCTGCCACGTGACCCATTGCCTGCCTTATGGGCAGCAGACCGGCCTCTCCTGCTTCCCTTCTCCATTTCTCCCACCCAAAGAATGCACAGGAAGATTTTATATGTATTAAATTTATTTATTAAAAACTGTAATCTAATATTATAATATTATATATATCTATACTAACTCTACCTGCTATTAACTATTCTAAAACCTATGGAACTAAATCAAATATTATCTAATATCTACAAAGACCTAGTCCTACAAACACAGTATAAAATATTATAACTGAATCACTACACAGTATCTCTATCTATCTCTTTAACTAAGCTAACTCCTATATCTATCTATCTATCTATCTATCTATCTATCTATCTATCTATCTACAGGGATGGGGGTGGGGACACAAACAGTTCACAACAAGTAACACAGGGAGGGGTACAAAACTGAAATGAAACCTAAATCAATCTAATGCTACTCTAAAGAAATCCCAAAACAGGGAAAGGGAATCAGGGATGGAATATATACAGGGAAGAGAGAAGGATTCAATGGAGGGGAGCAAGAAAGAACAGGGAGGGGTAAAAAATAAAAATGACACCTAAATCTGTCTAATCTAATCTATTATCAACTAAACTATTGAGGTAAATGTGCAGGAATGGGTGAAATAGGAGGAGGATGGCAATGAATTGGGAGGAACACAAACTGCTAGGTGAGGGAGAGTTCTGAAAATGCCTACTGACAGGATCAGTGACTAGCTCAGAATGATATGGAAGGGTGGGGGGAGACAATTACTTTTGTTACTTGCTGTGCCTGCCTTACCACAAGCCCCATTGGCTCTGTTCAGCCTAACCCGTGGCCAATCGTAGACTGCCAAGCCAGTGGTCTGAGGAAAAGAGGGATGGTGATTGGGCAGGCTGGCTGCTAGTCCAAGCCTCTCTCCACTCCTGGGGCCAGGAAGTTCGCCCCTCAGCTCCCCCCCCCCGGTCCTGCCAGCCAGGTTTTTCCCACCCGAACGCTTCCAAACTGTTCAGGGCTTTGGGTGTTCAGTTTGGCCATTCGGTTTGGCCATCAACACTGCCTGAGTTTGGGCCAAACCCCAAACGTTCAAACCATGTTCACACATCCCTACTGCTATTCATCTGAATAATGGTCTTCAAGGGGACAAATTCAGTTGCTTATAAAATTGGGTTCCTTTATCAAATTATCCTGTAGTTTGTCAGAGATGACAGAAAAGATATGTGATACATACCTGCCAAATATCTTGTAAACAGGATGGAATATACAAATGTTACAGCTGGAAATGTATTTTCAAGTTAATGTCTTATACCATCAGAACCTTTCATCTAATCTTTCTGAGAATTGGTAGATATATTAAGCTTGTGGAGCGACATGATATGCAAAGGTTTTATGTAAATTGGACAGATGATAAAGAAGTTGTAGCCATGAATGTGTATGGAACTTTTCTTAAAATCACAACATTCAATTGCTACTAAAATTGGTTCCCATTATCAAATCGTTTCATACATTGGTACACATAATACCCTCCATTGGGGTTAGAAGTACTCCAAATTCAATCACAATTGAATAAGAAACAAAAACTTTACAGCCAGAAATCTGTTTTTAAGTATTTTCCCTTTTTAAAAAAAATATAAATGATGTTTTCGTTATTAGCTTTTATTATTTTCATTTTTGCAAAAACCATAATGAAAATGATATTTTTTTGTTATCATTATTGTAATAACAAAATGATATCCTCCCCCCACCCACGATCACCCACTCATCGTGCATGGCATCATGCATATTTATATAATCAATAGAATTATCATGGTACAGTATTTCAAATTTCAAATTGAATATTATTTTTAGTGGGTAAAAAAAGATGTGATGGTGGCCTGCAGGCTACGGACACATCTGTTGTGGTGCCGCCAGATGTTTGCCCTGGATTTCCCTGGGCCGCGTTGCTGGTGAGTCCAGGCTCTTACCTGCGAAAACCTCTGAGGTCAGTGCCTGGGCTAGGGACCACCCCTCTGGGACAAAATAGACCTAGCAGGCTATCATGTTTGTTGTGGTCTGCCATGACATGGTCTGGGGGTGAGAGCTGCCATGGTCAGATGCCACTGCAGGGCATCATTGGCCATCATGGCTGCCCTTCATGGTGGGAGCAGGATGCTGGGTAAAGTGCAGGCACAGGGCCACCCACCCACATGTCTACTGTGACCCTCCCCTCCTTAGGTCACACTAGTGGTGGGATGGTGGCACGGCTATGGGAACGTATGTCTGGTGCCCTGAGCCACACTGGACTGTGTCCATTGTAGATTTCTGTCCAAGGCAAAGTTGTGACAGCAGTGTACTGCCATCACGTGTGGGTTTTTTTCTGTTGTTCAACCATGTGTAGAAAACCATCAAACTACTAGGATCACCACTCCATAATAAAAATATGTCAACTGATCTTATCTTGAAAATAATTTGTTTCTTCATGATTAATGAACGTATATCCTCATCCATATATCAGCAATATCTGGGGCCATAGATGAGCCTTTGATCTGCCAATAAAAAGCATAATTGATATTTTTAAAAACAAAACAAAACAAAACATTTTTAAGGGCTATATTGGCCAGACAGACAAAGAAATGAGTGTTGGGTGTCATAGGTAGTGACCTCCTGTCTAGAACATTCTCAACAATATTTAAAGCCTCATCCTAAGGAATGTTGTAAAGAGATTTCACATCTGAGGTGACAAAAAGATGATTGGAAACATTAAGGTCATAATCCTACAATTTCTGATAAAATCTGCAGTATCTCTAACATATGACTTTAAATGGGAAAGAAAAGGTTTCAAAAAGTGACCCACATATCCCCGGTCATTCAGGGATGCCCTCTTGGAGGTTCCCCCAGGTTTTCTGGGTGGCAACCTCTGAGAGGACATTCTTGGTGGCTGCCTCTCAGCTGTGGAACTCCCTCCCACTGGAGATCCGCCTTTCCCTGTATTGCAGATGCAAGGCTAAACAACTTGATGGAGGCAGGCTGGCTAAATGGGAGGTCTGGAGGTCAGAATCCGAAAGCTCACGAGAGTGCTTAGAGCATGGGACACTATGGGTGATTTCAGACATGATGGGCTCCCAATTCACCACAGTGGATTCCCAGCGTTGGTGAGCCGACCAACCACCCCCTGTGGTCCAGGAAAGCCCCGAACAGACGTGACAGGATCAGGACCATGGCAGGGAATCAGGCCGTCAGACCATGGCCCGGAGCAGCGCAAAAGATGTGATGCTGATTCCAGGCCATTGTCAAAACACCCAGAAGGCACCGGGGAGGGGTGGGAGGCAGTCATGGCTAACAGAGGGTAAACGAAGCCAGAAGGGCCAAAAGGAAATGCCCACACAAGGGAAACAGGAAGGGAGGAGGGAGAAGAGCCTCCGAGGTGCTAAACACAACAGGCACAGAGATAACGAGGTCTTAGCAGAACACACAGCACAAACACACGCACGCCTGAGGCTGTCTGGGCAGCTCAGGAACAATTGCATGGCTGGGGAATGCCACAGGTCACACAGGGCCATGGTCTTGTGGAAGGTCCAGCTATGGGGGGCACCATGGGTGTTGGGACCTACGAGCCCTGGGAAGCGTTGCCAGCCATGGTCCCGCAAGCGGTGGATACTAACTGTAGGGAAAGAGGGGGCCCACAATCCCTGGAGGGACAGGAGGGGAAGCAGGGGACCTCCAAGGCCAAGAAATAAGGCCATAGGCCACAACATGGCACAGCAAATGAGCGAGGTGTGAGGTGTGGACCCAGAACAGCTGCTGGAACCAAGCACACACACAGGACAGTCTACACAGTAATCAGGGTGGCGAGGACAACAGGCAGCCAGCACAGAGAGGTGGGAGGTGATGACAGCAGGAATGCAGCTGCTGCCTGCACACCCGGGCGCAGGCTGGACCATGCTCCAGGCCCCATGCAGAGACCACATGTATGCACGATGGGGCTGGCCACTGCCTCCCCGTCCTAGTCACCCTGCAGGAGCTGGGCCAGCTGGCCGGGAGGGCATCCAGAGGCAACCCGGGGCCCCCAACCCAGGGTGATTTAGGACGTTACGCGAACACGGTGAACCACGGTGAATACCCACCTGTGGTCACCATGTCCCGTACGTCTGTTCACGGCGCGCCAGATGTTGGCCACGGTCAATACCCACATGGGGTTCATTTGAACCACGCTTCCCGGGCTAGCCGGGGGAAGGTCCGGGGAAGCGTGGTCAGACGGACCCCGGGCCGTGGCCAAGGAAACGTAACGTCTGGCCGCGTGCCACGGCCCGGGATCCCCGGTGGGATCCCAGGCCGTGGCACGAGCGGCCGGACGCGGCGGCCGTATTGGCCCCACCGCCCGCCCATCTCCTTGGAGGGCGGGCGGCGGGGTGCGTGGAGGGGGCGGGGCCGTGCGGCTGCACGTTGTGCCACGCGGCCCCAGCCCCTCCCACTTTACCCGCCCGGATCCCCCCGGCATGTCTGTTGTGCCGTTACGGGGTGACCCCGGCGGGGAACGAAGCCGTTGGTGCCGGTACGGGGCCAACGGCCAACGTATCATCTGAAAATACCCCCAGTTACCAGGTTGAGACCTAGGGGTGGGGCAGCACATGCCCCAGTCTATAACGGGTGCATCTCCAACCGAACTGGGGCACCGTTCATCATGGAGCTGGGACAGTTGGGTGCCTGCAGGATGCATCTAGCAGTCTGTGTAGAGTGGTACTTCTTGCACATGGACCTCTTGCACATCCAGACTGCAGAGGTGTACCTGGCCGCCCAACTGTGGGTGGCATGGCCAGGAGTGCTGCTAAAGCCCGGAGAGCCCACCATGGGTGCAGGCGCTCCCTGGTCCGGCTCAGGGCCCAGCAGGTGTCTGGGGTGGCCTGACAAGTACTCATCCGCGCCCGGGAATGGACTGCTGTGCTCCACGAGGCAGCCATCTGGCTGCAGTGGTGGAGGGAGACAATGGGGCATGCATCCCTGCTTGCTATACCCATTGCCCGGCGGGTATGGGTCATGGAGCGGGCACGGGGCTGGTGGGCCAGGGCGCTGGCTCAATGGGATGAGGCCTCCTGGAGAGCACACTTTTGGATGGACAGGCGCATCCTCCTGCGACTCGCTGGCTGGAGTGGCAGCACAACCCCATGTGGACCCCCATCCCCATGGTCCAGTGGGTGGCCATAGAGGTCTGGGCCCTAGTAATGCCTGACTCCTGTCGGTCCATATTTCAGCACTTTGGCATCGGGGTGAGCACTGTCACCAGGATACTGCGAGACATTTGCGAGGCAGTGGACGGCATGCTCCTGGACCAAGCAATCCAGCTGGTGGACCAGGAGGCCGTAATGGCCAGCTTCGCAGCTGGAGGATTCCTCAACTGCATGGGTACCGTGGATGGCACTCACATCGAGATCCTCCACCCATCCGATGGGGAGGCCGCGGAATATGTCAACCGGCATGGGTACCACTCCCTGCAGCTGCATCCTGGGTGACCAGGCCTATACACTCACCCAGTGACTGATGAGTCATACCCAGTCACCAGGAACCCTGTTGTGGTGCTATACAATACCCGCCTGTGTGCTAGAAGAGCCGTGGTTCGAGAGGGCCTTCGGGGACCTCAACCAACTGGAGGAGCATTGCAGGCCGGCTGAACTACATGGTGGAGACCTCGGCCCTGGTGATCTGAGCCTGCTCTGTGCTTCACAACGTGTGCAAGACCAATGGGGCTGCACTTGACTACCCCGTGCCCCGGTGCCCTCCCGGCACCGTGCCTCTCTATGTGAATGCTGAGAACCCATGGGAGTACCGATATGCAAAGCACATCCATACTGCCCTGGCTTGGCGGATCAGCCAGAAGGCCGAGGCGTGAGGCCGCACACCACCATCCCCACCACCCCAGGACCCCACCAGCACCCTGGGCGCACCTCTAGACAGCCACCCGCCCCCAACCCAAGGCCCATGAACAGAACAATGGCTGCGACTGTGGTGCGCGTGTATTTATTGTGCATACCTCCTACTGGTCCTACCACCACCACCACCCACCTCCCAGTGCCATTTCCCCCCCTCAGACCACTGGACCCCTTCCTCCCCTTCCCCCACATCTCTGGGACCTCCCTCTTTGCCACCCCATGGCCGTCATGGAGCTCTGGGAGCACCCCCTCCCCCCTGCTGTCCATATCCCCGACAGTGTCCTGGGATGCCTCAGTGTCCTGAGGGGCAGGTGTTGTTGGGAGGGAGGGTGGACCCAAGGCTGGAGGGGTCCCCATGGGTGGCTGCTTCCTCCGGAGGCCTACAGGAAATGGTAGGGGTATGCGTGGGCCCAGCAGGCGTGCCGGCGGCTGGGGCAGCAGCAGAGGTGGTGGGGGTGCCGAGGGGCCTGGCATTGGGGACGGGGAAGGCAGGTTGCCCGGCGGGGTGGCGGCCATCATGTAGTCACTCATGGTCCACACGTGCAACAGCAGCGAGGTGCCAATGTCATGGGACCAGTCCATCTTGGCAGAGTGCTCCCTCACCATCCGGTCAATGACCTGTTCCAGCCTTCTGTAAACCTCCACCTGGCTGCTGTGCTCTCGGTGTTCCTGCCTCTGTTCCAGTCGCACCGCCGCCTGCAGTCTCTTGTCCCTTGCCTCCACTTGCTGCATGGCCCTTTTGGTGGCCGCCTCCATGAGGTCGATGACTGCAATCATCCACTCGCTCTGCTCAGTTGTGGTGCAGTCTATGTCCTCCGCCTGGTGCAGTCTATGTCCTATGCTCCCTCTAGTGCCATACCCATTCATGGTGCTCCCTCATCCGCTGAGCTGGGGTCACGGGGCCAGCTTGCTGGGACCCAGCAGGTTGCCCTATTGGGGTGCACAGTAGGGAGTGGTGAGGCACCCCAGCCACCCCCCCATCCTGTGCCATGGCTGGGTGTGTGTGAGTCCCCCCCTTCGATTGGCTGGCCAGTGCCCTCCCCCAGCATTTCCCTGTGCCCAGGTCCCTCCTCCCTGCACCCCATGGGCCGTGTCCCCCACCCGGGTTCCCCTGGCCTCCTCTCCCCCCACTTGCCGAGTTGCCTCACCTGGGACCTCTGGCTGCTCCTGGGGATGCTTGCCACCATCCCCCTTGCCAGCCTGTCGCAGGTGCCCGGGAGTGCCATGACCTGTGTGGAAATGGGAGGGGGTGGGTGGGTGGTAGGATGAACATGTCGCCCGGTGGCCCCTGGGCCCCCTTTCCATGGTCTGGGGTGTCAGGGGTTGCTGGGGGTGCCCCTGAGGCCAGTGTGCCCCCCTCCCTCCCTCGGCCCATCCCTTCCAGTCCGTTTCTCATCCCATCTGCTTGCTTATCCTCGATGTGGTCTCAGAACCCTCCAAGGCTAGTCCCTCCATGTTACTGGGTTCCCCCTGCATCCCCTAGCCAAGGGTGACCGGTGTGCCAGCCTCAGCTCCTCCCAGTATGGACATTGACTGGGGGCTCTTTGGGCTGGTGTGCGAGGGGGAGGGCTGCTGGTCCCCAAGGTCCCGGGGAAGTCCCGGGGTGTTCCTCTTGGGGGGCAGGGCCCCTGGAGCCGGAGCCTTCTAGTGGGGTGGGCAGGGGAAGGGGTACATCAGTCCATTCCCTGCCCTGCACCACGGCTCTCCCCACAAGGCATGGGGTGACTATGGAGCCCTTCATGTGGAGGATGTGGTCCAGGGCATCATAGTAGGAGGCAGTCCAGGCCCCGGGCCCTGACCACCTGTTGTTGTCCTTGATGGCCCTGTACCCCCTCTTGAGTTCCTTCACCTTTGAGAGGCACTGGGCCATGGTCCTGTGGTGCCCCACCCCCTCCATGTCCCATATGATCTCCTGGTACACGTGCTTGTTTCTCCAGTTGAGCGCTAGCTCCAGCTGGTGCTTCAGGGTCCCCCAGATCCTGATGAAGTCCTGGGTTTCCCTGTGCCCCCATTGCCCCCTCGGTGGTATGGCCATCTCCCACATGGCCCCTCCTGGTCCTGGTCCTGGTCCTGGTCCTGGTCCTGGTCCTGGTCCTGGTCCTGGTCCT
>QEPC01005277.1:1293414-1317026 GCA_003113815.1 Sphenodon punctatus
AGAGCCCTCCTGGTCCCGGTCCTCCTCCTCCTCCTGGTCCTCCTCCTCCTCCTCCTCCTCCTCCTCTGCATGCTCTCCACCCATCACCTCTGGGGGCTTGAGCTCCCGGGCCCGTTTCTGTGTCTGTGGGTCATAAGGGGGGGCAGTAGGTTGCCGGGTTGCCTCAGTCCCGTGGTCCACCCATTTCCCCCTCTCCTGCTAGCCAACCCACCCCTCATGGTGCCCCTGTGCTGATGACCCCCTCTCACTCCCCTTAACTATTTCTGGGATGCCTTGTCCCCCGGGCCGGTTGCCGGATCTGTGGCAGCTTGTCCCAGCGGCTGCTGTTGCTCTCCCTCCACCGCCTCCCACCTCTTCTGCCTGTTCCCACCTCTTCCACATGACCACCTCTTCTGCCTGTGCCTCCTCCTGCTCTTCCCTTGCTCGCTCACCCTCCGCTCTCCTCTCCTTTCCACCTTGCTCCATCCTGCCATGTCCCCCTGCTGCTGTGTGCCCTTTAAATCTCCCTCCCCGGCCTGTGTTGGTGCTCATTGCCTGGAAGCGACGCTGCGTGCTTTGTGCCCAGTTGGGAATCATTTTGATTGATTCCAGCTGGTGGTTGCCGTTCATTCGTTACGTTTTGTTGTTTCCCGGTGGTAATTGCTTTGACCACCCTTTCGGAGATGGTATGGGCTGGAGCTCCAAAAGGGTGGTTAGTTTTGTCCCCTGCTAGGGATTGTCTGTGGTGAACATCTGGTGCCCACCGAACAGATGTTCAGGGCCCTTTGGCCCTGCTGAGGGGTTGTGTGTGGTTCACTGTTGTTGACTGTGATCTCGTAACATCTGAAAACACCCATAGTTTAAAACTACAGCTCGGCGAGCTATTTAGCTACTACGGGGACTATTGTGTGGTTTATGTGATTCGGAGCTGAGCTAATTTCCCCAAGCCCAACAGTACCCTTTGCAGGATGAGAGGATACCCAGCCACAATCCCAATAGAAGATCTTCTACAATAATGGAGATCTCCTTTAACAATTATTTGGTGAGATCTTGACTGCATGGTTTGTAAAAAATAGGATCATTTATATGTTTCAAGGTCCCTCTTTCATAATCTGCTCTGTTCATAATAATAAAAATGGCTTTAACTTATCAGCTGAGTTGATTATAATGTTTTCATCCTTCATTAAGCTGTTTATAGCTAATCTTTCTTTTTTGCTAAAATTATTTCAATAATGAAAGTTCTATTTTTCCATAATATTTATGTCTCTTAATAGTAAACTGAACAGAAGGACTAATGTTGCCTGGTGAAACAAAAGTGGACTTTTTATTAAAAATACTATTTGTTCCCACAGAGCTCTAGAAGGCAACAGACAAAATGATTGGGTTAAACATGGCTGCAACTCTGGGGGGGGTGTGTTAATTTTTGTGGGGGGCTGTTTTAAATTTGCTTTTAATTATGATAGTGTAGATTTTTGATGTTTAAAAATTGTTTTATATTGTGCTGGAAGCTGCCCCGAGATGCCGTAGGCATGGAGGGCGGCATATAAATACAATGAAATAAATAAAAATAAATAAAATAAATAATTGAATCTAACTTCAGTCTGGTATATAAAAAAGTGGGGAAAACAAACAAAACAAAAACAGCCCCCAACAAACTACTGGGTCCAGTAACCAAAGAGAGACAAAGGGGATGGGGGCGGACACCACTGCTCCTGAACTTAAAATCTCATGAGAATCAAGAATCGTTACCAAGATCTTGGCATGATCTCGGAAACAGTTTGAGATCTCAGTTGAGAATGTTTCTAGATTTACCATTTACTGTTTATCATGATTTACTGTGTACCACTGACTGGGTACCGCGTTCGTCCTGGTAACTGCATGTGCAAAATGGCCACCACATTTGTTCTGCACACGTTCAGCCCTCTCCCAAGATGGTGCCAATAGTGTTGTCGCCATTTTGGAAAATGGCAGTTATTTTGCACATGTGCATAACCAGGATGAACGTAGTGCACGGTAAGCAGTACAAGGTAAATTGGTATGTGGTACAACACAAATCAAAGTAAATGGTAAATCATGGTAAACGGTAAACTGAGAAAAATTCTCAAAAAGAAAGTGTCGAGAACCGGGGTTTTCTCAATTATCAATTCTCACTGAAATCGAGTCAAGAACAGTGATTCTCAGTGAGTGCCGTCAGATATAAAGATCTGTGCCCCTGGGGAAAGGTGCACCCCATAGTCTCTATACAACACAGGTCTTACCCAAAAGATATTGCTGTGGTCAATTCAGCCTCAAACTTGAACAGTTTTCCAGGTATAAATTGCCCTGTTAACCCTTTTTTTGCATCCTGTCTACTTCATGGGGATTAATCACTCCCCTCCAAACCCTGTGTTGTAAGAGCTGGTTGAAAACGAAGTGCATGTGTGGTATTTACTCCTGTATCCCTTATACAATCCCTTTTCATGTTTTTCAGTAACTCCAACTCCAAAATTTGGCAGCAATCCAACTCCCTTAAGTGGATTGTAAGTAAGGGTGTGCACCAGGAAAAAAATCATTCTCACTTTATTTTTTGTTTTGTAAATATTATTTATTTAAGTTTTATAACAGAAATGAAAATGCCCATTTTTGTTTATGTTATTAAAAATGAAAAACATACAAAATCATTATCATAAAACCATTTTTTTTCCATTTCCACACCTTAAAAAATAGCTTCCAAAAGTGCCCCTCTGACACTGTCTCTTTCCTAAACTTCCAAGTGTGCCCCAGGGTGGCAGAAATATCAGCAAGAGATTTGGTATGCAGCAGCTGGGTAGAGGACACAGCAAACACTGGCATGCAGCAGGTGTTGGGCACTGAAGCAACAAGGCAGTGGCACAAGAGGAGATGGCGGTTCCCCAAGTATGGCAAGGCTTCAAGTTGAAGAGAAAGCCCCCGGGATGCAGAATGTACTGTGAAATTAGTATGCAGTAGGCAGACACAGGACAGAGAAACTGGCAGGCAAAGGACACTGGGTAGTTAAACAGCAGGGACTTGCAGAGGAGGAGATAGTGATGCCTCATTCTAGTTTAAGAGAGAGCCCCTGGAAGGCAGAAATATCAGTGAGAGACTGGCACATAGCCAGTGGAAAGGCATTTGAGCTAATGCTCTATGGGAGCAAGATGGACTACATTTCCCAGCATGCTCCCACAGCGCTTAGACTGAGCATGCTCAGAAATTCTGCACTCAAATACACAGCAGCAGAGTGCACAGTGGTGCACATGGTTTCTGTGGGTTTTAGGTGAGTTTCCTGTCCCCCTTTCATTTTCCCCTGCTGCCTCTCGCTGCCCCTTTCAGTGCCTCCTGATGCCACCTTCCCTGCCACCTTCCTCTGCTGCTCTCTGCCCCCCTTCCTGCTCTCTGCATCCGAATTCCCGAATATTCACCAAGTTCCCAAGGAGGGGCCCAAAAGCTTGGGCCCAATCCTTGGAAACTTGGAAATGCTCACAAATGTTTTTGAAACTATTAGGTACACTCCTTCTTGCAGTGGGTGGGCATCGATTGGTGCCAGAACCTTGGCATACTCACCCTGCAGCGGTGAAGCCTCCCTTGTCAGTCCAGTCATGTACCAGCCAATATCACTGGGATAATGTTGGGCAGACTCCGCCTAAGATCGGTAATAGGTCTATAGGCATCTTACTATATGCTGATGATGTCATCCTACTGTCCCATATGCAGCAAGGCCTCCAGTTATGTTTGGATCACCTACATGGATATTGTGAGGAAAATAATATGACAGTGAACCAACAGAAGTCTCATATTGTCTGTTTTGGTCATGATAGGAAAAATTATAATTGGACCCTGGGTAGGTATGATTTACCACAGGTCCTTAAGTTTACTTACCTGGGTGTGTGCTTTACTGCCTCAGCTTCCTGGACTGCACATAAGAAAGGCTTGAATGATAAGGCCACTAGTACAGTAGTAGCAATTCTGTGACTTTATAGGTCCCTTAAACCTTCAGGTGTGAGAACTGCTATCAAAATGTTTAAAACTAAAGTTGTGCCACAAGTTTTATATGCCTCTGAAATTTGTTTTTCCTGCCATCAAAATAGGACTGATATTGTCCAGAATAAATTTATACGAGGTCTGTTAGGTGTCTCTGCTGCTACACCGATTGTACTGCTGCATGCTGAAACTGGTGTATACCCTCTGTCTGTCTTGGCTATTTATAGGGCTATAAGTTATTGGCATAGATTATGGGTGATTTCAGAAGTGACGTATTCCAATTCACCATAGTGAATCCTACCCCGGTGTGAATGGATTCACCGCGGGCTGTGGTGACACGTGCAGCCCCAACAGAAGTGACAGGATTGTGGAAAACCTTTGGGAAACCTTTGTTATAGGTTTTTAGTTTATTTTTATTTGTTTATGTTTGTAACCCTGTGTATATAGATATATGGTGGCAAATGTAACCTATAGATATAGGGTGGCAAATGTAACCCTGATATTTAAAACCGGATCCAGAGGTGATCCTGGAAACTACAGACCAGTAAGCTTGGCGCCTGTGCCGGGCAAAATGGTGAAAACTATCATTAAAAACAGAATCGCTGGGTATGTTGATAAACATGGCTTAATGGGGAAGAGTCAACATGGATTTAGGAAAGGTAAGTCATGCCTCACTAATCTGTTGGAATTCTTTGAGTGTAAATAAGCATTTACCGGAGACCCAGTAGATATAGCGTACATGGATTTTCAGAAAGCATTTGATAAGGTCCACATAAAAGACCCTTGAGAAAATTAAAAAGTCATGGAATAGGAGGTAGTGTCTTACTATAGATCGGTAACTGGTTAAAGCATAGGAAGCAAAGAGTAGGACTGAATAGTCAGTTTTCAAAATGGAGAGATGTAAAAAGTGGTGTGTCCCAGGGATCTGTATTGGGACCGGTGCTGTTTAATGTATTCATTAATGATCTGGAAAAGGGTGTTAAGAGTGAGGTGATCAAATTTGCAGATGACATCAAGTTATTCAAGGTAGTTAAAACATGAGCAGACTGTGAAGTACTGCAACAGGATCTTATGAGACTGGGTACCTTGGCATCTAAATGGCAGATGAGATTTAATGTGGACAAGTGCAAAGTGATGCACATAGGGAAAAATAATCCAAACTATGTGTACACAATGCTGGGTACTAAGCTAGGTGTCACCACTCAGGAAAAGGATCTGGGAGTGATTGTGGACAATACACTGAAATCCTCAGCCCAGTGTGCAGCAACAGTAGAAACAAGCAAAGAGAATGTTAGGAGTTATTCGCAAAGGAATAGAGAATAAAACTGAGGATGTCATAATTCCTCTATACAAATCAATGGTGCGACCACACCTTGAATATTGTGTGCAGTTCTGGTCACCCCATCTCAAAAAAGACATAGCTGAACTAGAAAAGGCACAGAGAAGAGCAACAAGAATGATAAAGTGTATGGAACGGCTTCCGTATAAAGAGAGGCTTGAAAAGCTGAGTTCTTCAGCTTAGAGAAGAGAAGACTGAGAGGGGACATGATAGAGGTTTCTAAAACCTTGAGTGGTGTGGAATGAGTAGATAGTCCATCTCAAATAGTACTAGAACTGACACTCAATGAAACTAGTTGCTGGCAGATTTAAAACAAATAAAAGGAAGTACTTTTTCACTCAACACATAATTAATTTATGGAATTTGTTGCCAGAGGGCATTGTCAAGGCCAGTAGTATAGCTGAGTTTAAAAAAGGACTCAATAAATTCTTAGAGAGTAGGTCCATTAATGACTATTAACCAAGTAACTTACGGGATGAACTTCTTACTGTTGGGAGCTGGGAGTGAACAGCAGGGAATGGAGTGCCCATTGTGACTGTTGGTTCTTCTCCCATGCAATTGAGATTGGCCACTCTCAGAGGACAGGATGCTGGGCATGATGGACCATTGGTCTGACTCAGTATGGAACTTCTTATGTTCTTAATCGATTTTGTTATTAGTATCTGGATTCAACATAGAGCCTTTTATTCTCATTTCTGTTAAATTTTAATGATTTTGATTCATACATTGTTCATTTTGTCATGTATTGGCATGTATTTTGATGTATTTTAATATATGCTTGGCAAACCTCTGATTCAAAATGTGAAGAGCTCTGTTTGGCAAAGCCATTCTGTGTAAAACGCTGAGTAAGACAAACACTTGTTTTTGAAACTGTCGTTTTGAAACCCGGCAGTTTTCTTATCCTGTTCTCTCTCTGGTTGTAATCCGCTTTACCGTTGTATCTGCGTGTGTTAGTGGCTTAACCTGAAACTCTCATAGTAAATGAAGCATTATGAGAGAAGTTAGCTAGTGTGTATTTTGGGCATACCAACTTCTATCAGGAGGATTTCTGTGTGTCTTCCATTGAATTCTAGGCTTAAGATATTCATCAGTTTTAGTGTTTTCAGTTTGTGCCTTTTGGAGTTTTTGATTTTGACAGGTCAGTCAGTGAGTAGACACTTATTAATTTCAGAAAGTGCTGGAACATACAGAAATGTAGGATACATATACCTGCCCTGGAAGGGAGAAAGTTAGAAAGCTTTTGGATTCCCGAAGCCTTCTCAACCAGGGAGATGTGGGCCTAAAGAACGGGTGAATATGGATATTTTCAGATGTGACGGGGCCGATTGACCCTGGCATGGAAACAACCCTTTGATTCTCCGCCGGGGCCACCACGTCACGGGCTAACAGACGTGGTGACCGATCCCGACGGGGAATCCAGGGGGGGGCGTGGCTGCATGGCGCAACGTGCCGCCACACAGCCCCGTCCCCCCATGCTCCCCCAGCTGCCCAGCCGCCTCACCACCCCACACCCCCCGGCATTGACCACGGCCAGGAATCCCGCTGCAGATTCCGGGACATGGTCAGGGGACAGACGTTACTGCCTCCTTCATCACGGGGGTGGGGAATCTCATTCACCACACGATCGGGGATGGTCTGGCCAGGACCTCCAATCGCGTGGTGAATCTGATTCCCCGCCGCAATTGACTGTGGCAAACATCTGGGGGGGGAAACTTCCGGTTCCCCAACAGATGTTATGAGGCCATTCCCCACCACAGGGTATTGACTGTGGTTGAGCGTGGTCTTGTAACATCTGAAAATACCCTATGACACTGAGCCAGATAGCTAGCTAGCTAGAAAACAAAGCTTTTTTGTTAATGTTTTGACTTAGACAATGTATGATGTTTTTTGAATGTGTTTTGCATCATATTGTTCATATTTGTAACTGAATGAGTTTTCCTTTTTGTACTATCTAAAACCTTATTTGAATTTAAGTAAATCTATATGTTTTTTATATTCTTTTTGTCTTGAGTCCTCCTTTAACAATTTACTGTCATTACATATATGTAGTTAGGAGTGTTTACTCTTACCCACATAGTAGGTGTGATTTCAGTTTAACCCTCAAATTGGAAACTAGTACTCTATATTCAGGTCAGATTATGTCTGGTTTGAACCATTAAGTATTTTTTCCATTTGGGAAACTGACGCAACTGCAACAGTTTTATGTTTTAAGTGGTGAATAAACTTAATAAATATTATTGTATTGTAGCTCTATCACTGGGGTTCCATAAGTATACCCCACTCCTTGCATGGGCAGCCCAACCATCGGGTCCCCACCTAATCCAAGCCTTCATGATCCCTGTCCAGTGGCAGTTCTTACCTGCCTCTGGGGGCACCGCACATCCCCAATCCACATCAGCTTTTGGGGATCTTTCAGAACTGAACAGCTGGGTGGTTAACCTGCTTGTGTGTTCAGTCCCCCTCCCCCAGCACCCAGGCTCACTAAATCTTCCCCTTCCACATTGCTAGGGGGCTGCAAAACCTTCACACCTTTGCTGATCTTGGCTGCCGGTGGGTGAGGTGTGGCCTGGATCCTGGGCACTTCTTTGGCACCACCATGTATCTGAATGGATTGCAGCTGGCTCGTGCTTGGTCCTGGGCCATGGACCAGTGGGTCTTGTTGATCCACTGGTCCATGACATCAGTCCAACTGATCAAAGTCTTCAACACCTTATTCTCCTCATGGGATGGTGAAACTCACCCCCTCTGACCAACCACAGGTGCAGGCCCTGCCTCTGAGCGCATGCCAATTATGGGAGGAAAGTGGACTGACTTAGATAGAGGAGAGCCCCCCCCCCCACTTGATCCACCTTAATTCTGGGCCCAAACTGACTAAGCCCACCTGCACAGCTCAGGTGGCCTCAACCTTGACCACCCACTGAGGGGTGTGTGTGTGTGTGTATGAGTGATGTCCCAGGCCAACCCAGCTAGGCCTCAAAGCCCAGAGATCATTGCCGACTCCTCCCCTGGGCAAAAAAATGTCTTTGATGTGAATGGGAAAAAGGGAGTGGGTTGCTACTCCCAGGGTGGCACAGCACAACTCTTGCCATCCTCGCTGAGCTCTGCCATTCCCACTCACTGAACTGCTTTTCTCCCTCACATCCTCACCAGCAGCTGAGTTCACGTAGTGCTTCCAGGCTCTCCTGATGCCCTTCTGCAGTGTGGACTGCCTGCTGCATGCACAACTGGCTGAACTCACCAGTAAAACTGCGTGTGTGCCTGACCAATCCCCTACTTTCCACTTTTAAGCAGAGTGAGGAAAAGGGAATGCTCCCAGCATCCTCCCTCCCTCCCTTCCAGAAGTCCCAGATGCCAAAGGGTTAGGGGTTTGAACAAGGCACACTGTACCTTAACCTTGGGTGATTTCAGACATTACATTTCTGGCATTCACCACAGTCAACCTCAGTCAAACGTGGGCGGTGGTGAAAGAGCCGTGCATGTCTGTTTGCTCACATCCAGATGTTCACCAGTCGAACATGGGCTGGGGTGAAACTAACCATGCTTCGTGAGGTTGGGACAAGAGGAGGTTCAGAAGTGTGGTGAATGTTCACCACAGCAGAGGTGAAGGAAACGTAATGTCTGAAGGGAAAGCCCCGTCCGCGGTGGAAGGAAATGACCATAGACAGTGGTGACAGCACGCAGCGTCTGCCAGGCAACCAGCAACAAGTGGCACACGGAGGGAAATTTAAAGGGCAGGCAGCAGTAGGGGAAGGTGTGGAGCAGTTGATGGAGGGAAGGGTGGAGGAAACAGAGCAGAGGATGGAGCGAGAGGGCAAGGAGACGGTGCAGCAGCAGCGATCAGACTGACAGATAAAGCTGTTTGTTTACAAACAGCTCCTCCCCATGTGCTGATCAGAAGGTTGTTGCCTTGTACAGAAGGTTCTTCAAGATGACTCCCAACATTCTCACAACTGGGTTGTGCATGCTCGCCTCCTTCAAATAATAGCCACATGATGGTCTTGAGCTCCTCTAGTATAAAAAGTGCACTCTCCCTCAGAATGACAGTTCGTTCCAACGCTTTCTAGAAACAGAAGGAAAAAATTCTATGCGAGGCTGGAAGGGTGGGTTTAGTAGGAATGTTGGAGCCATCTCAAAGAACCTTATTTACAAGGTAGCAACCTTATGTTCTTCTTTGAGTGGCTCCTCACATGCTATTTTTACTAAATACGAAGGGTGCTTGTGTGATTAGGTATTGTTAATAGCATGTAACTATTTTGATGTGGCCTAGAGGTTTTGTATGTTTGAAATATGTGAACGGGTACATGGCCGGACGCGGCTTCTGCCGAGGGCTGTGGCAATGGCTCCACTATGTGCACTTGCTGTCATTGCCTCTGCCCCCCATGGGAGCCCCTGCAGCCAGCTGTTGGGTGCTCCGGGACCATCTGACAGCCGGCTGCCTCCTCAGCACCTTCCTTCCACCTTTGGCCTGGTTGCTCGTGCCAACGCCTACTGCCTCTTTGGGATGGCTGGACCCCCTGTGACCCAGCTCCGCCCGCCTGCCTGTCACCCTCTTGCCTGGGACCTGCTGCCCCATCCCCAGCACCCTGGCCCTGCCGTGCACTCCTGCGCTGTCTGTCACTGCGCTGGGGCGGTGCTGCTTGTGTCCTCAATAAACAGCCTTTGTGCTTCACTGTGCCTTGTGTTGCCTCCTGTGTCCTTGGGCTGCTGGGTCCCCCTTCCCCTTGGCTGCTGGGCTCCTGCCCCCTCCCCCTCCTGGTGGGCTGTCTGTGCCGGCCCCTCGTCACCACCTTCCTCCCATGAGCCTGGCCGGAGGGGATTCCCTGTCCCCCGCTGGTGTGTGCATCCCTCTGCCCCTCTACTCAGCTCCCCTTTGTTGTGTGGTTGTGCTGCTTTGTGTGTATGTGTGAACGCTTCTCATTTTGAAGTGCACACACCTTCCGTGCTGCGGCCACTGTGTGCAAGCGGCTGCTCCCTCCACCCCCTCCCTTCCCTGGGCGGGGCCCTCCACTGTCTTTGGCTTTGTTTGTCCTCCGGCGCCCATGTCTGCGTCCGCGGAACCCCGGTGCCTTGTGGGGCTCTCGCTGTGGTTCTAGCCACCACATCACGTCTGTTGGGTTCCCCCGGCCCATGTTCTCTCCAGTTGGCCCCGGGCAGTGGTGCTGCCCCTGTCACATCTGTTGGGGCCACGCGTCTCACCCTGGCCTGCGGTGAAGCCATTCACACCGGGGTGGGATTCACTGTGGTGGATTTCACCGTGTCACATCTGAAATCACCCCTTCTCTCCACTGATGGAACCCCAGCCATGTATAGCTCCTGCTACCTTCCTTCTAAAAGGTACATGGGGACAAGGATACAAGGATCCACCCTTATGCAGGTTCATGTGTTTGGGGGTGTGGGGGGAGTGGAAATTGGACAAGTATCTTTGAAATATTCCTTTAATCTTAAAATTTGAATAAATGTCTATATTTCTATTCTAACTTGAAATGCATCATAATGAGGTGTGGGAACAAAAGTTAAACACTTATTTAAGATTCTTTCTTCTATAGTGGCTGTCTATTTTCAAGATTAAAAACCAATTCATTCTTCTTCCTCTTCTTCTTGTGTGTCAAAATGAAGTGACTATTCCTTTTCCATCCTCTCCTTAATTCTAATTTTATTAATGAAGATTATGTCAAAAATAGTTTTAGTGATGCATCATCTAGAACAGATTTGGAGGATCACTCTATGTCATCTAGTGTTTTTGAAGGAAAAAGTATATTGAAAAAAGAGAAATGCAACATTCTTTGAAGGGCAACAGATGAGGACTCTAGCAGTCCTAAAGGAAAAATCCAAAGCCTTAGGACCCTCACAGACAGTTTCTTACCAGCATAGCTGTGATATCATGGGGACAAATACACGAGCATCTCTGCTGAGCTGACCACAGATGTATTAGAATACAGTGGGGAGAGCAATGAGAGATGAATATCTGGAGGCAAACTGGATGAAGCCACCACATGACTAACACATGGAAGAGTGAAATGGGAGTGCTGTGTGATGTTCTGTATTCATGCAAGATAGTAGAGTGCTTTGTAATTATTTGCTTATGTGTTCAGTTCTGATTCTCAGACAGAATGCTGGCCTTATTCATTTTGCCAAATACAAAAAGTAGAGGCACGTGGGTTTGCATGCTGTTACCTGAAAACACCCTTCTATTTCACAGCTATTTCCAATCTGTTACCTGGGATCTGTAAACAAACTGATAGTTTGGGGCATCATTTTGATGAACAGATCGAGGATTCCTCCACTCACTCACACATTTGGATTGTAACAGAAAGAATAAGAGACTAATAACTAACGTATGTTCTTCAAGTATGAAAGAAAATTGAAATCTTTCTTTAAAATGGGAAACAGAAAATAAAAGAAATAAAAAGTCCCCTCCGCGATCGCCGCGGCGGGGGTTTGGCAGCGCCCCTTTCCCCTCCCAGCCAAAGGAGGCGAGAAAGGAGTGGCCACTGTAGGGTGGGGCGGGGAGTCAGGCCTTGGTTGCCCTGGAAACCATGTTAGGAGCGCGCCCAGGACTCTCGCGAGAGTCGAAACTCCCGGGCGCCATCTTAGAAATCCCCGCTCTCTACCTCATTCGGCCAGGCGGGAGGGGGGAGTCAGGACGTGCTTCGAGGCAGCGCCATTTACCAGGCCGCTCTCCTCGAAGCACACGGACTAAGGGTGAGCGGGGCGGGAGTGGAAGCTCCCCCCCCATGGCTGGCAGAGGAGCCAGTTCCCCGAAGTGGGAACTACGTGGCTGCCGCGAGAGGCGGCAAGGGTTTGAGCGGGGCCGGATTGCCTCCCCCCCTCCCCTGGCCTACAGGTTTTGTTGCCCCACGGAGTGGGGAACGGGACAGGGTGGGTTGGGGATTAGCCCAGTGCCCCCCCCTGGGGTTTATATCTCCTCCCCCCCTCCCCTCCCACGGCACCATAAAAGGGCACCACATCGGTCGGTGGGGAACGGGGCTGGGCGGGTAGGATAGCCGCGCCCCCCCTCCCCCAAGCAAGCAGAGGGGCCTCTTCCTGAGGCTGCAGGCCTGGATAGGCAGCCAGAGGGGTGAAAAGGGGCCTGATCACCCCCCCCCCAACATACAGGTTTTCTTCCCACAGAGTGGAAAAAGGGGTCAGGGGTTTTTTGGTTGGGGGACCCCCCTGGTGCACTGGGGTTCCCCCCCCTCCTAAAGCATGACGTGTTTGCTGATCGGTGGGGGAAAAGGGTTGGGACCAGGCAGGTGGGATCACCCCCCCCGGTTGGTACAAGGGGCCACAGGTTGGCCAAAAAGTAGCCCCCTCCTCCTGCGGGCCTGCACCGAGGAGGCAGCTGGCACTGGTAGGCCCAAGCAGGCCTATACTAGACTTAGCCTTGTGGGGTCAGGGGACTTGGGTGGGCTGCCCCCCCCTCTCCTCCCATAGTGGATTGAAACCCGGGGTCTGTGGGTGGTTCCCCCCTCCCCCCCCAGGGCAGCAAAGGGAGTAAGTCCCCTTTCCCCTCCCCCCCCTTCAGGATAAAACAGGAAGCAACGAAAACTCTCCCCATAGCATAAGGGCTCACTACAAGACAGCCCAGAGGGATCTTCTTAGTGCCCCAGTGGGTGACTCAGCAGCGGCAGTGGGAGCAGCAGGGTGCTAAAATGCCCCCCCGCCGCAAGGGCCAGAAGAAGGCCCAAGCAAAGAAGGTAAGTAAGCCTCCCCCCAAAAAGGCTAACCCTAAAAAACAGCAGCAAGGCGGGGCCTCGCAGGACGCAGTCCTCAGGGCCATGCAGGCCCAGTTGGAAGGATATCAGGCCCGCATAGAGGAATTGGAAGGGGGTCGCAGTGAGCCCCTGGGGCAACATGGTGGCGATGAAAGGGAAACCGGGCAACCGGTCCCGAGGGAAGAAGGGACAGGTGGCCTGCCCCCAGGCTACGAGGAGGGCCCACGCCGCACGGGAGGCGGGCGGCGTCGGGCTCTGCCTTCTCGTTTCAGGGACGAGGAACCGGGACCGAGCAGGCGAAGGGAAGAAGGCCCCCCCGACTATCAAGCTCAATTTGAGGCACTACGGGAAGGAATGCGGGTTTTGTCAGAAAGCATGGAGGCGGCACAGTGCGGACAGAGGGGACCAACGAGCCACATGGGTGGCCCAGGCCCCCGATGCGGACCCGAACCCGTTGAAGGTGAGCAAGGGGGGGATGGCTGGTGGGACGAAGAGGAGGAGGATCATTGGGGGGCAGGGCCCTTTAGAGGCCAAGGGGAGGGCTCCCCGGTGGGGCCAGGTGTCCACCATGAACTCGGGAGGAGTCAGCACTCAACTTGCCCTGAATTGAGTGGGCAAGCTGGGGGGAGGGCATCACGATGCCAAGCCGTGGTTTGTGGGCACTGCCCGAATCTGGGCTACAAATCAGCGGCCCGAGTGTGGGGGGCGGGGCAGTGCTGTCCGCAACAGACTGCACGGTGCTGTGGCCATCGGGAAGAGGCCCCCCCCCGTTGGGGGGGCACGCGGACGTGTCCGCCCCACTAGGGGAGCATTTGCTCCAAGCTACCAAAGAGAAAATATGGAGTGGCGAATACATTGACATATTCGCCCTCCTCTTCAGCGACCCTATACCAGATCCGAATGATAGGGAAGAGAGGAAAGAAAAAGAGAAGTTTAAAAGGCCAAAGGCCGAACGCACCTGGTCCAACTGGACAGCTGCTTATACTATTTATATGGGGGTGACGCTGGCGAGGTTCCCAGAGCGAGGGCTGGAGATGATCAAATACTCGGACATTGTTCGCCGAGCGTTTGATACGGGAGGACCGGGCGCTTGGCTGCGCTACGATGAATCCTTCCGGCGTAGGGCGGCCAACAACCCGAGACTTCGTTGGGATCTTCATGCTCACGATATCTGGCTGGAGTGTATCAGCTGCTCCAGGTATGCCCCCCGATCAGATAGCGGCCACGTCCTCTCGCGTATGGGGGGCACACAGCAAGGCGAAGGTGGACAGAAAAACAGACCACGGCAGCCTTCAGGGGGGCCTACGTGTTGGGATTTCAATGATGGGGGCAGGTGTTTTCGGACCCAGTGTAAGTTCAAACACGTATGCACCCAATGTGCAGGTGACCATGCCGCATCAACGTGTAACAGATTCAGACAGTATGGAGCCAGGAGCAGGGGGCGAGGGGGTAACAGGCAGGCCACCGCCAGCCAAGGAAGTGCCAGTCAACCGGTGGGGAAGGGCGCCAACTCCGGTTCGGCATGAGGCACTATGGTTGGCGACCCGGGATTACCCTGACCGCGAAACCGCCGAGTACGTTGTAGAGGGTTTTAGGAGTGGCTTCAGGATCCCCACCCAAGGCCCCCGCTATCATCTCGGGGCAAAAAATTTGAAATCGGTGACTGGTAACGAACAATTAGTTCAACAAAAGATTGATAAAGAGGTAAAGGAAGGTAGGATTCAAGGCCCCTTCGAAGAATTGCCTATTCCCACACTCCGGATATCCCCCCTGGGCTTAGTGCCAAAAAAGGCCCCGGGGGAATATCGCATGATTCACCACTTGTCCCACCCTAAAGGGGAGTCGGTGAATGATGCAATCCCCCCGGAACTTTGCTCAGTAAGGTATGCATCATTTGACTCTGCAGTCGAAATGGTGCGTTCCTGCGGCAAGGGTGCCCTTCTCGCGAAATGCGACATCAAGTCGGCGTTCCGTCTCCTGCCAGTGCATCCCGAGGACTTTGAGCTCCTCGGCATGCAGTTCCAGGGACAATTTTACTTTGACAAGGCTATGCCCATGGGATGCTCCATCTCGTGCGCAGCCTTCGAAAAGTTCAGCACCATTTTGGAATGGATTGCGCGCCAGCGCGCAGGGCGGAGACCGATGACGCACTATCTGGATGATTTCCTCTTCGCGGGTAGGGCGGGGACAACTGAATGTGCATTAGGGATGCGCGCGTTCCAGAGAGTGGCCGCGGAACTGGGGGTACCGTTGGCCCCCGAAAAAACTGAAGGCCCAACGACCAAGTTGACATATCTGGGCATAGAGCTCGACACCGTGAGCTCTCTATCTAGATTGCCAGCCGACAAGCTCCAAACCCTCAAGGAATTGATAGCGACAACCAGGGCAGCCACCAAAATAACGATCAGGCAGCTGCAGTCCCTCATGGGTAGCCTTAATTTTGCCTGCCGAGTCATCGCACCAGGGAGAGCCTTCATGTCCCGATTGTATGCCCTTACGGGGAGCGACCGTCCCCCGCATCATCATGTCCGTGTGACAAGGGTGATGCGGGACGATTTGGCAACCTGGGAGGCTTTCCTCCAGGGCTACAATGGGGTGAGCTTTTGGCGGCAACGACTCCTTTTGGAGTCGGAGCTTCAAATACAATCTGACGCGGCAGGCGGCCACGGGTTTGGGGTGTACTTCAGGCGAAAGTGGTGTGCTGCCCCCTGGCCCGTGGAGTGGGAAGAACAGGGATTAACCCGTGACCTAACATTCCTGGAGTTCTTCCCCATAGTGGTGGCAGTAGAGTTATGGGAGGCGGAATTTTCCAACAGGCGGGTTCTCTTCTGGTGTGACAATATGGCGGTCGTTCACGTCATCAATAAGCTGTCGTCGAAATCGGAAAGGGTCATGCGGCTGGTCCGGCATTTTGTACTCAAATGCTTGCGGGCAAACATTTTGTTCGTGGCCAAGCACGTGCCCGGAATTGATAATGGCATAGCCGATGCCCTTTCTCGATTTCAGACAGACCGTTTTCGCCAACTCGCACCAGACGCCATGGAGAACCCAGAGCCGCTACCGAGGGACATGTGGAACCTTGGATTCTAGAACTAAATCAGGCAGTGCAGGGATCCCTCGCGCTCAGAACCAGGCGGGCGTACGAAACGGCTTTTGGAGAGTTCCAGGAATACAGGTCAGGGAAAGGTTGGGAACTAGGATTCCCCATCCCTGAGGGCCAGATGCTTCAATTTGCCCTCCAACTGAGGCAACGGGGCTTGGCGCCGGGTACGATCGGGGGAAAAATAGCTGCCATCTCTTTTATGAGCCGTCTAGCGGGCCACCCATCTCCCGATAACGGCTTTTTTATGAGCCGTCTTAGGGAGAGTTGGGCCCGTAGCGCCCCGCGAACACCGGACACGAGGGCCCCCATTACCCCTCAGCTCCTCACAAGGATCTGCCAGGCATTACATACCGTATGTCACTCGGACAGTGAGGCAGTTCTTTTTAGGGCCGCATTCCGCGTGGCGCTATTTGGGGCCTTCAGGATCGGCGAGATCGTCCCCCAATCCAGGAAAGATAGGTCGGGTGCGGCGCTGCAGATCCATGATGTGGGTTGGCAAGGTAACACCCTCTTGTTACATCTGAGGAAATCAAAGACGGATCAAAGGGCAAGAGGCAAGGTCGTGAGGCTGTGCCCTTCGGGCGACACCCTTACATGCCCCGTCGAAGCGATAAAACAGTATCTAACATCCCGCCCGAAAGCGGAGGGCCCGTTGTTCCTCCACAAGGATGGGACTCCGCTGACGCGATACCAGTTTGGGGCAGTCCTTAACATGTGCGTGAAGGAAGCAGGCCTAGACCCAGGTTATTACACGGCGCATTCTTTTCGCATAGGGGCGGCATCGGTGGCTGCGAGCATGGGTCTACCTGCAGAACGTATACAACACATAGGGAGATGGCGGTCTTCTGCTTACCGTTTTTATATAAGGGACACCGAGCCAAGAATGTCGGGGCATTTGGGCACCCGTCAGCAACCGTCTAACTATGATTTCTTTTCCAGACGCGGAACCCCCGCGGGGACGGAAGGTGGTGTGGATCGTCGGCCACAGCATCGTCCATTGGGCTGGAAAGATGGCCGCCCGAAGTGGATGGGGCACTCAGCTGGGCCTAGGCGATAGGGCAAATATAATTTGGCTGGGCCGACGCGGTATGCTGTGGGAGCAATTGCTCCCGGCGCTGTCTGCGGCGGCAGAGAAATTCCCGACACCGGTAATAATGGTAATCCATTTGGGAGAAAATAACCTGCCCAAGGTTACGGGGCTTTGGCTTACAAAGAGGGTGAAGGCAGATCTGCAAAAGGTGCAGGATCGGTTCCAGGGATGCACTCTGATTTGGTCAGAAATGTTGCAAAGGAGAGTCTGGGCTAATGCCCACCACCCGGGCAGAGTGGACCGGGCGAGAAAAAGGGCAAACTCGGAAATTGGTAACTGGCTGCAGCGAACAGGGGGGTTCGCAATTTCTCATGCGGAGATTAGCCATGATAAGGATGAGTTGTATCGGAGCGATGGGGTCCATCTATCGGATGCTGGATGTAGTATATATCTCGGGGTCCTGAAACGCAGCCTATATAAAATCCTCTCAAGTTGAATTTTGGCGGCGAACCAGCCAAGCAGAGCTGGCGGTTCTGGTGGCGGTAGGCTGAGTTCAGGCCAACGGTTAAAAGTTGAAACGGTTAGGATAGCATAGGGTAGCAACATCTCCTTAAGAGATGGGTATTGGCCAGACATAGCCGCTCAGTGCGGCCCACTGCATGGCCAGCCCAAGGGTGAGAGACGAGCGGCCGAACCTGCTGGGCGGACCATGCACCAAACAGGAGGTTACGGTGTCCTCTTCCTTGTTGTTTAAACCCCCCGCCTCGGTGGGCGAGGGGATAGGTGCGAACAACCCGCCCTCGCCCGGTTAAACCGGTAGTAGGGGTAGGGTGTAAGTTGGAAAAGTTGGTTAAGATAGGGCACAGGAGGATTCCCCTAGGGCTTAACCCAAAGACGGTAGAGGAGGGCACCAGGCAAACAGGACAACGCCTGGCACAATAGGGGAACCTCCTTTTGGGAAGGTTAACAGCTAGGGATAAGAGATTGAAAGGACCCCAGTTCAAAGGGGGAAGTGGGAGGGTTACCTCTTCCCCCTTTTTTGGGATAATTAATAAAGAGTGCGGCCGTTCAAACCCATATATTGTATCCTCGTCTTCTTTGGAGGGGGGTGAGTCGACAACTAAGTGTCCTTCTAGAGTTTATTACACTCACCAAAAAGATATTGAGCTGGAAAAAAATATGTTCAGTTCAAAGGTAACAAATTCAACATAGTTCCTATCCCCTGAGAGAAAAATGGTTGGTGCTCTTTCAGTATGACAATATGCTCAGCCCCATTGCCATCAAGGGGGTGTCCGACCCACGACATTGATTGTAACCCTGAGGGGTTGGCAGTAGCAACCTAGCTAGGCAGAATTATCCGCTTCTTAGTTGGGAGCATGCCACTCCTTCCCCTCGACTCCAAAAAACAGGGGTCAGGATGCTTGGATAAAAGAGGCACTGGATATTTCAGCCACTGGGCTTGGCAGTTTGGGGATTTATTTGGTTGCTATTCCCCATTTTCTGAGACCAAATTAAAGAGTTCCGGCCTTGTTTACACAAACTACTTGTGTGTTGTCTTCTTTTTGCTCTGCGGGGACAATATTCATTTTATACCTTTTTTGCACCCTAAAGTGTAAAGCCTTCTGGGAAAGAGGATTCAGCAGCTCAACCTTTTGGCTGTTTAGTACCAGCCCAGCCCTTTGCTCTAGATCAATCTTATGCTGGTGTTAAGAACTATGCTGCTAAGCAACTGGAGGATCATATCTTTAATTTCTAGCCTTAATACATCTTGTGTGGAAGGGCAGCACTGCTTTAGTCCTCAGACTATACTAATACCAAGGGCTTGTGTTAAACCCACTGTACAGTGCTGAATTTCTTTCTACAAATAGTGTGTGCTGTTTTCTTGACTGTTTTCTCAGCTAGCAATTAAGGAGTGTTTGCCCATATTTGAAAATGAAACTTGCAAGGGATAACTTAAAAGTAATCCCATGCTGGTGTGGTAGCTTAATTTCACAAGAGTTTTGGCGAAATATTTTCCCTTCTTTTGTATAGAAGCCAGTGGGACTCACACATTTCTAATGGTTTTCGTTCAAAACCATAAATGATTAATTTGATGCCATTGGTGGCAGAGCACTTATGGTACTGAACTGTTAAAATAATGGACAGAGACTAAGTTGAATGCTACATTCTTTAAACTTGTGATTTCCTGACCCAGAAACAAGAAAACTACAGCAACTTAGTATAGTATATTACTTCAGAGTCCCAGCAATACATTTTTTCCTCAGGTCAGCAAATGCTGGTAGGTTTTGATAGATATTCTCAATGAAGCCTAGGAAATGAATTATGAATTTGGAAAGGAGCAGACTATATATACTGTTGTGTCTCTTTGGGGACTTGAGCGAGTAGCCCCCTAGCTGTTTTTCAAGGAGGAAGGTTACAAGAGCTGTAAAAGACTTACTACTTTGTACCAGCAATCCTGAGAGGTGCTAAAAGAAATCAACACAAAGTTGCCTTATCTGCTATGTGTGTATGCCTTTCATATGAAGTAGCTGCAATGGAATGTCACATGAATGGATTTTTTTTTCAGTTGCTTTCAATATATTTCAACACTAATTTATTGTCAACATCAGTTATTTTCTTCACATTCTTAACCACTTTCTGAAAATCCCAGCCTTTATAAACACAATTCTGACAATAATAATGAAGATTAAGCTTCAAGGAGAGTGTTCAGAATATTGCGTGTATCATCCAGATTCAATTTTTTTTAGCATATTACAAAAGCAAGAGGTGGAAAGGTCACACTTTGCTGATGATGCTGTTCTTTATGGGTGTGTGTGTCTCTGTAATAGCTAACAATACTATTTTCCTCTCAATCATGCTTGATGATTTAGACTGTAACACATCATTCTTTGAGCTCTGAGGTTTTCCTTGCATAATGAATCAACACCACACATACACACACAGTACAAAAGAAAGGAAGAGTCCTTTAATTTCTAAAGGAACAGGGATGAAGGGATCATTGTCATTGTCATATGTTTTATTTTCTTTGGCCCCAAACAGAATCATTTTCATCTTTGAACAGCAATTCATATATATTTATTTAGATTGTTTTATCCCACCCTATACCTGAAGGCTATCTGATAACATGATAAAAAACACACACATAAAATGCAAAGGATAAAACCTCCCNCCCCCCCCCCCCCCCCCCCCCCCCCCCGAATCCTAGCCCTGCCTGTAAAATGTCTGGCTGAATAAATAGGTCTTATACTGCCTCCAGAATATGGTTAGACTCAGGCTTAAACAAACCTCTACAGGATCGGAGTTCCAAAGCTGTGGAGCAGTCACCGAGAACATCGCTCTGCGTCAGCAGGTCAGAGACCTGGGCTAATTATGGAATTTGCAGGACAGAGCTCTCAGCCAATCTTAATGTCAATGAAGGGACATATGGGGGAGATAGTCCTTTAGATAAATAGGACCCAGGCTGTTGAGGACTTTATAGGTCAGAAATAGCACCTTGAATTGTGCCTGAATGCTATTGACAGCAAGATTTAATAGATTTTAAAATAAGAAAATATACATCTGAGTGGGCTTTTGTTGACCTTTTATTTGGCAGCTGTTTAACACAATACCCCAGTGGAAACTTTGTAGAAAAATCTCTTTGCCAAAGTTTGAATTGGAGATGAAGTGAATACTGAAAGTTAACTTGGAATTTTGATGAATGCGCCGTATTTGAATATTCTGATTCAAATCAAAATTGAATGGTAGAGTTTGGGTTTTCTTCATTCATTAGCTTGTTCATACAGCTGTCCTTCTAGAAATGTGTGCGTCACTGACTGGTTAACATCTGCCATGTGATGTACTAGTGGGTGTAAACAGACAGACAGCAGCTCTGGGAGTGCCCTAGTCACACCCGTGTTGACCAGTCCATCTGAAGGGTACCCGGCGCCGCCAGATGTTGATCCCAGAGCAGACTGTGGCTGCTCAAGGGCAGACCCGCCAGCAGCTCTCTGGAAAATCTAGGAGCATACTACGTGGAGCAGGGTGGCCAAACCCAGGTCAACGGCAGAACATGACACTGCTGCCTATCTGTTGGGAGTATCCATGGTGTAGTTCTGCCTAGTCACCTATCCATTGTCCGATTTAGCATAATGGAGTTGCAGGCGCCAGCCTAGAGTGTCGAGTGAGCACCTGAAACTCGTGGCCCAGGCGCACCGCCGGTCCATCTGATGAGGATCCAGGCAGAGCTGGTCACTGTTGGCTGCGGGGGTGAGCCCTTGAAGCAGCTCTGAGCTCTTGCAGACTCCCTGTCCATCTAAAATCACTCAAAGTGCCAAAGAATCATAGTGCTCAACAGCAACAAAAACAACAAATTTAAAAAATAAACAGAGAATTGGAGTAACAAATTTGGCAAATTTCACCAGAGTCTCATATTCAGGAATTCATCTCAATACTCAAATGCATTTCTCAAATGTTACAAATTTGCTTCAGCTCTAGTTCTCTCTTTGCCTCTCTCCTTTGAAGAAAAAGAGTTCCAATTTTCAATCCCATAAGTATTTCAGAATGGCTTCAAGATCAATGAGAGAAGGCTAAAATGATTTGATCTGAAACAAATATTAATCCAAAATGAATATTTTCTCAAAATAATTCCAAATTTGTTTTGTATCCAACAAAATTGATAATAACCAGTATTGGTTTAGGATTTTGATATCTGTTTAGAATATTTTGGTTTGGTTATTGTTGTTTTTTTGTTTATTTTGGTATTTCAGCTTATTTCATTTGGTTGCTCCATGTGCAGTAGCACTAGTAGTGCTTTTTAAAAAAGTAACCAAAACAAAAATAAATATTTGAATAAAAAATGTGTGAATAATGATTTTTGGTGCAGATATCCAAAGGCTATAAAAATGTAAATAATGTAACAGTTATCTAAAGATGTGAATAATATTTGCAAATAGTAAAGTAATTGAAATACCAAAATGAATGTATTGCAAAACTGAAATAAACAAAGTAATAAAAAAAAATACCTAAATAAGAAGACATGAAAATATTTGTTTCAGCTGCTGATATTATTTGAACATTCAGAGGGCTATCCAATATTTGCAAACATAAAAATGGGTTTTTGTTTCAGCTCTGCCCAAAACAAGAGGGAAAAAAATCTGCAACAACCAAAGTCAATGCAAACAATGAGAAAACTCTCTTTGGGGACTTTACACCAGCTTCCATTTGGGTTAGAAATAACACAGTCATACTTGTTCTTCAGTTCCTGGCTGGCAGCAGGAAACACAGTGATGTGCAAATATGAATATAAAAGGAGAAAAAGTTGAGCAGAAACTTACTAGGCTCTGAAAAAGTTCAGATGCAGACTGTGGCAAGCGGCTGATACAATGTTTATTTTAGCTTAATAAGCTCTACCTTCAGCCGTTTTTTTTTTTAGTTAGTGAGGTACTCAGAATCTTTAATGGATTGTCCTCACAATACCCCTGGGAGAGAGAGGAAGAGTATGATGCCATTATACACAGCTGCTGAGCTGATGCACAGAAAGACAAATGGCCTTATTTTTGGAGCTCCTACAATTTTTTTTTGATTCAGCATAAGTTGTCTAGCTGGAGGAAGTGGTTATGTGTTCTTCTATCTCCCGGACATGCAGAGATGGAAGCAAAGAACTTCAGATATTGGGGTGTGCATTTCATTTTCATATAACAAAAATGAAATATGGATTTTTCTTTTTCATTATTGAATAACGAAAACAAAATAACATAATGGAAAAAAAATGCTTTGTTATAAATTAATAGGAAAAACCTGAAAAACACATTTTCAGCTGTACCTTTTTTGCTTTATATCTGAGTTTGGTGACACTTGGCAGTATTATAATTCCAATGGAGTACATCCTGTGTGCCAAATTTCAGAGCGATTGGATAAAGGGATACAATTATATAAGCAGTTGAAATTCTTTATTTTACAAAAATCTATGTACACATTCCTGGCTGTATTAAATTTGTCTCACATCTTATTTGAATTAAAATTGGCAATCTAATAACCCTCTCTAAGAGTATTATGTCTGCGAAATTTCAGAAGTATTGGATAAAAAGTTGTTATGTTATAAGCAATTTACTTGTAAATGCATTATTGGCTGTAATATTTTTTTATCTATCCATTTTACATGAAATTTGGAAAGATTGTATCACAGACCTTCAGGATCATCTTTGCCACACAGAAGTAAGATTTGATAAGGGGTAAAAATTTTATAAGCAATTGAATTTCCCCTCTTAAAGACTTTCATTATTGAGGTAAATAGCACATGCAGTGGCATTCAGAGACAGGCATGGCAGGGGGGAGAGAGCTGTTGGAGGGGGAGGAACAGCCCCAAAGACTGACAGACACATTCAATGGCCAATTACTGAATTCTTCCACTTTTACAGGAGGAAGAATCAGTGGTGGCTTCAAGGCGGGCATAGAGGGTAGATATTTATTTATTTATTTATTTATTTATTT
>QEPC01005277.1:1324595-1348331 GCA_003113815.1 Sphenodon punctatus
GCTTCATACACCGCAGCCCCTCAGTAAACCAAGGGGTCCTGCGGTGACGAGACCAAGGCAGAAGGCGTCTCGGAGCCACCCTGTCAATGGCCTCCTCCAGCAAGTTGTTCCAATGTCGGACCAGCTCATCCACAGAGTGGCCATCCACGTCCAGGGTTAACTCCCTCAGGACCTCCTGGAACCGCTGGGGTTCCATCAGCCTCCGAGGGTAGACCATCCAAAGTGGTCCTTCCCCTTCTGGAGGGGGTGTGCTAGAAGACCGGCCTGAAGGAGATAATGGTCTGTCCACGACAAGGGCACCACTGTAACCTCCCCCACAACCGGACAGCACACTCCCATACGGGCCCACATTCCCATGGTCCAGCAGGTGGCCATCGGGGTCTGAGCACTAGCAACACCTGACTCCTGTAGGTCCGTCTTGCAGCAGTTCGGTGTTGAGGCGGTGGAGGGCGTGCTCCTGGACTGAACGATCCAGCTGGTGGATAAGGAGGCCGTGATGGCCGGTTTCGCGGCTGGAGGGTTTCCCAACTGCATGGGTGCCGTGGACGGCACCCACATTGAGATCCTCTGCCCCTCAGATGGAGAGGTTGCGGAATAGACAACTGACACAGGTACCACTCCCTGCAGTTGCAGGTGGTCGTGGACCACCGGGGGTGGTTCATAGACATTTTCACAGGCCACTCTGAGCGCAGCCACAATGTCCGGATCATGACCATCTCACCCTTCTATGCCCGGATGTACTTCAGGGACTTTGCAGATATGGGGATGACCCAAATTGAGGGGAAGCTGATGCCCCCCTGCTCCTGGGGACCCACCCTACCCACTCACCCAGTGGCTGATGAAGTCATACCCGATCACCAGGAACCCTGTGGAGGTCCTGTACAATACCTGCCTATGTGCAAGCAGGACCATGATCAGGAGGGTCTTTGAGGCCCTCAAGAAGCACTGGAGGAACCTTTAGGGCTGCCTGGACTACACGGTGGAGACCTTGGCCCTGGTGATCGGAGCCTGCTATGTGATGCACAACGTGTGCCAGACCAATGGGGCTGCTCTTGACTACCCCATGCCCCGGCGCCCTCCCTGCCCCATGCCTCTCTATGTGAACGCAAAGAACCCACGGGAGTACCAGTACGCAAAGCGCATCCGTGAGGCACTGGCCAGATGGATCAGCGGGGAGGCTGAGGTGTGAGGGTGCACACCCCTGTCTCCACCACCCCGGGGGCCCCACCGGCACTCTGGGTGCACCCCTTGGCATCCACCCACCCCCAGCCATGGGCCCATGAACAGAACCACGGAGGCAACTATGGTGCCCATACATTTATTGTGACCATCACCTACAGGTGCTCCCACCACCACCACCACCACCCACCTCCCGATGTCATGCCCCCATCTCAGGCCACCCTCCACCTTCCCCCATGTCTTCGGGGCCTCCCCCTTGACCACCTTGTGGGCTCTGTGGAGCTCTGGGAGCTCCCCTTGCCCCCATTGTCCATGTCCCCAACAGTACCCTGGGAGGCCTCGGTGTCCCGAGGGGCAGGCAGTGGTGGGAGGGATGGCAGATCCGGGTCCAGAGGGGCCCCCTTTGGCGGCTGCTCACTCCGGAGGCCTACAGGGAATGGGAGATGGATGCGTGGGCCCAGCGGGCATGCCAGCGGCTGGGGCGGAGGCGGTGGGGGCGCCAAGGGGCCCGGCATTGTAGCTAGGGAAGGCAGGTTGCTTGGTGGGGTGGCTGTCATCACGTATATGCTCATGGTCCCCGCGTGTAGGGGCAGTGAGGTTCCATTGTCATAGGAGCAGTCCATCTTTGCTGAATGCTCTCTCACCATCCTGTCGATGGCCAGTTCCAGCTGCTGAAACGCCTCCACCTGCCTGCTGTACTCCTGGCATTCCTGCCTCCATTCCAGTCGCACCTCCGCCTGCAGCCTCTGGTCCCTTGCTTCCACTTGTTGCATGGCCCTTTCCGTGGCTGCCTCCATACGATCTATGGCAGCAATCATCCGCTCGCCCTGCTCAGTGGTTGAGCAGACTATGTCCTCTGCCTGCTCCTCCTTCTAACTTCGTACCTGTGCCCGGTGCTCTCTCATCCATTGCACCGGGGGCACAGGGCCGGCTTGCTGGAACCTGTCAGGTCACCCTGTTGGGGTACACATTAGGGGTTGATTAGGCGTCCAAGCTGCCTGCCCCCTATCCTGTGGCACAGCTGGGGAGTCCTCCTGGCCCTCCCTCGGGTTGGCAGTCAGTGCCCACAGTCAGCATTTCCCTGCACCCAGGGTCCCCATCCCCCGGTGTGCCTCACCTGGGACCTCTGGCTGCTCCCAGAGCTGCTCTCTGCCATCCTCCTGGCCCATCTGTTGGAGGTGCTGGGGCATGCCGTGCCCTGTGGGGATGTGGTAGGGGTTGGGTAGAGGGCTGAACATGTCCCTCGGCAGTCCCCAGGCCCCCTTCCCATGTTCTGGAGTGCATGGGGTTGCTTGGGGTGGCTCCATGCCTGGGTCGCCCCCCTAGCCCATCTCCCCTACCACCCACTTGCTTACCCTCGATGTCAGTCTCGGATCCTCCAAGGCCAGTCCCTCTGTGTTACTGGGGTCCCCCTGTGTACACTGGCTGAGGGTAACCAGTGTGCTGGCCTCAGATTATCCCTGCCAAGACCGGGTCTGGGGGCTCTCAGGGCTGGTGTGCATGGGGGGCTTGCCAGTCCCCGAGGTCCCAGGGCATTCCTCTTGGGGGGCGGGGCCCCTGGAGCTGGTGCCTTCTAGGCGGTGGCGAGGGGAGGGGGTACCTCGGCCCATTCCCTGCCCTGGACCACGGCACTCCCCACGAGGCGTGGGGCAACAATGGATCCCTTTATGTGAAGGATTCGGTCCAGGGAGTCATAGATGGGGGCGGTCCGGGATCCATGCCCGGACCACTGGTTGTTGTCACTGATGGTCTTGTACCCCCTCTTGAGCTCCTTGACCTCTGATTGGTCCTGGTCCACTGTCCTGTGGTGTCCAAGAAGATGAGCTTGTTCCTCTGGTTGACCACTAGCTCCAGCTGATGCTCCAGGGTCCCCCAGATCCTGATGAAGTCCTGGGTTTCCCTGTGCCCTCATTGCCCCCCTCGGTGGTATGGCCATCTCCTGCGTGGGTCTTCCTCCTCCTTGTTCACCTGGCCTGCGCCCATCACCTCCGGGGGTCAGGATCCCGGGACTGTTTCCATGTCTGTGGGTCATAAGGAAGGGGGGAGGTTGTTTGCCAGGTTGGCTCTGCCCCGCAGTCCTCCCCCCGGTCCTCCCCACCAACCCGCCCACCTCCCTTGGTGCCCCTGTGACCTTTCACACACCCCTTCAGTCCCCTTACCTGTTTCCAGGGTGCTTCATCCCCCGGGCTGGTTGTCGTCTCTGGGGGGATCTGTCCCGGTGGCTGCTGCTGCTGCTCTCCCTCCACCGCCTCCATGTGAAGCACCACCACCTCCTCCTCCTTCCTTGCTCTCTTGTCCTCTACTCTCCAATCCCTTCTGCATCACTCCATCCTGCCATGTCCCCTGCTGCTCTGTGCCCTTTAAATCTCCCTCCCCGGCCTGTGTTGTTGCTCATTGCCTGGCAGCAACGCTGCATGCTTTGTCCACATTTGGGAATCATTTTTTTTTTATTCCACCCGGTGATTGCCATTTAGACGTTACTTTTTGTTGTTTCTTGGTGGGAATTGCTTTGACCACGCTTTCGGAGATGGTTCGGGCTGGACCTCTGTAAGGGTGGTTGATTTTGTCCCCTGCTGGGGATTGTCTGTGGTGAACATCTGGCAGCCGCCGAACAGACATTCAGGGCCCTTTGCCCCACCACAGGGTTGAGTGTGGTTCACTGTGGTTGACTGTGATCTTGAAACATCTGAAAACACCCATGGTTTACACATCCAAGCTGGCCAGTTGTCATTACAATCACATCCTGCAGCACTGTGACAGAGGACATAAGAGAATCCCTTATTGGCTGTTTCCTAAGCAGATGCTCCCAACTTCCCAGTAACAAGTGAGGGAGAGGGGTTGGTTGGTAACAGCAGAGGATGATAAATGGATGACATTTCTGCTGGCCAATTGGCATCACAAGCACATCTTGTACCACAGTGATGAACATAAGAGAATCCCTGGCATAGGCTCATACTCTCCAGATCATTTGCCGGCTTATAACTTTGAGTCCCTTTAAAATAACTTGTTTATATTCATCAGAGATGCTCATGAAGACTTGAGATACAAGCTAGCCAAATTTCATGTAAACAAACTGGAATACAAAGACGTTAGAGCCAGAAATGCATATACAAGTAAATTGCTTATAACATTGGAACCCTTTATGAAATACTTATGAAATGTGGCAGAGTTAGTATTCTTTGGTAGGGGTATTACTGTGCTAAGTTTCATATAAATAAGATGGGAGACAAAGTTGTTACATCAAGGAGAATATACACAAATTTTGTAAAATAACATATCAACTGATTATAAAATGATATACCTTTGTCTAAACTTTCTGAATTTTGGCACATATAATGCCCTTCCTTGGGGGTACAATCCTGACAATTATTGTCCAAATTGGATAAGAAATAAAAGAGTTACAGCTGAAAATGTGTTTTCTATTGAAACCAAAGGACATAGAAAATGAAAGTAAATATGAAAATGAAACAAAGAATAACGAAATATAACAAAAACCAGTGACATTTTAATAATGAAAAATAAATAAGTAACAAAAACAAAAGGAAGTTAATAATCCCTTTTATTGGGCCAACCTCTGCTGGTGAGTGTAATCTTGAGTGTGGTTGCCGTGTTGGTCCCAAATATAAGAGATGGAGACAAAGTATTTCAAACAATTATTTTTATTGGAGAAACTTATTTTAGTGAGAATGTGCAAGCTTTCAGGCTACATAGGGCCTTCCTCACTCATGTTGTGTAGGGCTGAAACTCATTCCGTGGTTTCTCGTGTTTCTCAGTGAAAATCACAATTCTCATCACGTTCTTGCAAACAAGAAGAAGATGAAAATCAGCTGAATTCTTGTCAAGAAACATACAAATATTTTTTTTTAAAAGATTTGGGGGGGGGGAACACCCAGTGCTGATGTTGGGGGAGGAGGAAGTCAAGCTGTCACCTCCCCAGCTATCTTGCCTTGTCTGGTGCTGGCAACTCAGGGGACAGAGCCTGGGGCTAGGAATCATCTCTGTGGGAAGCTTCTGAGAATGCCGGGAATAGAGAATTATCAGGAATGGGAGGCGGTAGAGCATTAGGGAGAGAAGACTCAGCAGACATTTTAGCATTCTATTGTCTAGCAGGAGGCAACAGAAAACAGAATGCTGGAAACCTGGGCTGAGCCCACCTTCCCTTCAGCTCTCCACCCTCCCATCTGTGAAGGACTTCCGGTTGCAATCACCATTTTTTGGCTTGGCTAGTGCAGATTCAACAGGTTTGCCACAGTATTTTGTGTGTGTGTGTGGTTTGGGGGGGGGGGCGTTTCAACTTTAGTTCAGATCATTCAAATGCTTTGAATACAAAATATCAGAGACAGTGTAAAGTAGAGCTGAAATGGTTATCCATTGATATTCAATACTCAACTGGATCTGCTGCATCTGACCCACTCGGGGAAGCACTGGAGTGGTATCAGTTTATTTTTTAGCAGGTTAACTGTTTTACTGATTTGCCATGTTATTGTATTATTTTTCTATCCCGCATCCTCCTGCTCACAGAGCAGCTCAAGGTGACTTACAAGACATATAACAACAATAATAATAAAACAAACAAATAATATATCATTTAAAATTCATTAAAATGTTAAAAATATACTAAAAGGGCAGAACCCGCATCCCCCAACCTACCGTACCCATCTCCCTCTCTAAAGGCCCGATCAGCAAGGTCTTACACTGTTTTCAGAAAGAGCGGAGGTCTGGGGCCAAGCAGGCCTCCATCAGGAGGGAATTCCACAGCCTAGGAGTGGCCACCGAGAATGCCTTCCCCATCATCATCACCTAGAAAACCCAGGGGACCTTGAGTTGTGTGTCCACGGCTGACCGCAGGGGCCGCAATATGATCCAGGGCCTGAGGGGGTCCAGAAGGTAAGCCCGGCCCAGGCTGTTTAGGACTTTGTATGTCATTACCAACACCTTTAATTGGGCCTGGAAGATAATAGGCAGCCAGTGCAGAGAACGGCGCATTGGTGTAATGTGTTTGTGGCGACCCGCCACCTTTAAGAGATGGACCACCGCATTCTGTACCAGCTGCAACCTCCGGACCATCCCCAAAGGCAGCCCCACATAAAGTGTGTTACAGTTACAGTAGAGATAATAAAGGCATGGATGATGGTGGCCAGATCCAAGTCCGAAACATACAGCCACAGCCGTCATACCAGATGTAATTGGAAAATGCTCCCCTCACCACAGCCTCTATCTGGAGATCCAGACGGAGATGTGGGTCGAGGACCACCCCCAGAATACAGACCTGTGTGGACAAAGGGGGGCAAACCCCATCAATGATGGGACACCTACCCTCCAGCCCTATCCAACAACACCACCTCCATGTTGTTGGGATTCAACTTCAGATGGCTCACCTTCATCCAGTCCCCCATAGCTGCCAACTGTCTCAGTAAGCATTGAGACTGCTGGGTCTGGGTTTGCCAAAAAAGAGACATAGAATTATGTGACATTGGCATACTGATGACAACGCACACCGAACCCTCACATGGCCTTGACCAAAGGCTGCATATACTCATTGAACAGGAGGGGGGACATAATAGAACTCTGAGGGACTCCACACATGAGGTCCTGGGGAGATGAAGTACATTCCCCAAGAACCACATGCTGAGTTCTCCAACCAGGAATGAACAGAACCATTCAAGAAAAATTCCACCCACCCCAGTCTGATCCCGCAGCTGAGCCACTAACATCTCATGGTCAATGGTATCAAATGCAGTCAACCGATCTAATAAAATTAAAATAGAAGAACTGCCCTGATCTTTCTTATTTATTTATTTATTTATTTATTAAATTGATATGCTACCCCCTCCTACTAAAAGCATCTCAGGGCGACTAGCAACATCTTAAAATACATATTAAAATAGATAACAAACCAAAATACAATTAAAAAACCCTAAAATCCACAAATTAAGAACAATACATACACAAACACTCCCTAGACCAACCCACCCACCCCATCTCCCACAGCAAAGGCCTGATGGAACAACCAGGTCTTACATTGTCTAAGAAAAGAGGAGAGGTCAGTGGTCAAGCAGACCTTCAATGGGAGGGAGTTCCACAGCTGCGGCACAGCCATAGAAAATGCCCTCCTCATAGTTGACACCCGAGAAACCCGGGGAACCTCAAGGAGGGCGCCCCCGGTTGAACGCAGGAGCTGATCTAGGTCCCAGAGGGTGAGGTGGTCCTGCAGGTAGGTGGGGCCCAGGCCATCTAGGGTTTTAAAGGTCAACACCAACACTTTGAATTGGGCCCGGAAGGCTATAGGGATGTTTGAACATCAGGGAGTTCAGTGTTCAGCCCATTCGGGGTTTGCCCCCACCTAAAACCATTCAGGTTCGGGTTGTTTGGTCTGAACCTGTTCAGTTTCACCAAACCCATTCAGGGGGTTGGGGGGGGGGGGAAATCTGGTTTTCCCTCCCCCTCCAGGCTGTGCAGGTGGAAGGGGCGCCAGGGATCACCTCCTCCCCGGTAAAATTTTATTTTATTTTTTTAAAACAACCCCACCCCAGGAATGGACAGCGGTTCCAGCTCCGGAGGCACTCTGGAGTGCTTCAGACCTCTTCTAGGCCTTCTGGGAACTTAAGGAGGGCTTCTGGTCCCTCCCTCAGTTTCCAGAAGACCTAGAAGTGGCCTGAAGTGCTCCAGAATGTCACCAGAACCAGAGCCACCGCCACTGCCACCGCCAAACCCAGGGACAGAGCCCTGGCACCACCAGGCAGGTTGTTCCCTTGGGTGGATTATTATTAATTTTTTTTAAATTAAATTACCAGGCTGGGCAGGGGAGGGGGAGGTGAGCCCCAGCGCCCCTTCCACCCGCGCAGTCTGAAGGGGAGGGAAAACTGGGTTCCCTCCTGTCTCCCACCTGAACGGGTTTGAAACCTGAACTTTGTTCAGCTGGTTCGGGCGGGGGGCAGTCAGGGTTCAGGCTGTTCACGAATCACCCAAAACCTTGAGTTCACACCGCACACTGAACCCCCAAACTCTGTTCGCACATCCGTAGAAGGCTATCAGCAGGCAGTGCAGAGAACGAAGCACTGGTGTAATGTGCTCATGTTGGCCCATCACCGATAGGAGATGGGTTGCCTCATTCTGCACAAGCTGCCATCTCCAAACCAGCACAAAAGGTAGTTCCACATAGAGTGCATTACAGTAGTCAAATCTTGAGGTAATAAAAGCATAGACGATTGTGGCCAGATCTGAGACCAAGACATCTTGTCAGGATTTAACTTCAAGCAGCTCGCCCTCATCCAATACCCCACAACTGACAAACACTAGGTAATCACTGAGACGGACGGACCTGTGTCAGATGAAAATGAGAGATATAGCTGGGTGTCATTAACATATTTATTTATTTACTTATTTATACAATTTATATGCTGCCCCCTCCTGTGTCAGGCATCTCGGGGCAGCTCACAATATATGAAAACATTTCAAAACATTAAAACATTAAAACAAACCATAATAATTTCAATTAAAACAATGTAACCCACCCACCCCCCGCCTACCCTAATCCAACCCATTCACCTCATCTCCCTCAGGAAAGGCCTGGGGGAATATCCAGGTCTTAAATTGTCTGTGGAAAGAGGTAAGGTCGGCAGCCAAGTGGATCACCAATGGGAGGGAGTTCCACAGTTGTGGCACAGCCATGGAGAACCCATGGCACAGCAGAGGCAGAAGCAGAAGCGACATTGGATTGCCCAGTAACAGAACCCGTGGCACAGCAGAGGTGGAATTGGCAGCAGCAGCAGACATTGGATTTCCCGGGCACAGTACCCATGGCACAGCAGAGGCAGCATTGGCAGCAACAGCAGACATTGGATTGCACGGGCACAGAACCCATGGCACAGCAGAGGCAGCATTGGCAGCAGTAGCAGACATTGGATTACCTGGGCCCAGAACCCATGGCACAGCAGAGGCAGCAGAGTCAGCAGCGGCAGACATTGGATTGCCCGGTAGCAGAACCCATAGCACAGCAGAGGCAACATTGGCAGCAGTGGACATTGGATTGTCTGGGCACAGTACCCATGACACAGCAGAGGTGGAATTGGCAGCAGCAGCAGTAGACATTGGATTGCCCGGTAGCAGAACCCATGGCACAGCAGAGGCAGCATTGGTAGCAGCAGGTATTGGATTGCCAGAGCACAGTACCCATGGCACAGCAGAGGTGACAGCAGCAGCAGCAGCATAGATTGGATGGACAGGGCACAGAGCCTGTAGTACTGCAGAGGTGGCATCAGCATCAGCAGCAGACATTGGATTGCCAGGGCCCAGAACCCATGGGACAGCAGAGACAGCAGCAGCAGTATTTGCCTGTGCACAGCAGCCATGGAGCCAGGATGGTAGGATTTGCCAGGGAAAAGATCCCATATAGCAGCAGATGGCAGCAGCAGGATTGCGGGGACACATTTGGATTTAGCAGGGCAGAGCACCCATGGACCAGCAGACAGCAGCAGCAGGATAACCAGGCCAGTGGGACACATCACCCATGGTTGCCAGGGCAGGTAAACAAGAAGCATGGCATGAGCATCGGAAGGCAGACTGAGGCAGGCTTTGAGGTTAGCAACCTGGGCGGGCAGACAGGCAGCGTGGCATGAGCATCAGAAGGCAGACTGAAGCAGGGTTTGATCTTGGCAACCTGAGCGGGCAGACAAGCAGCATGGCATGAGCATCTGAATACAGAATGAGGCAGGGTTTGAGGTTAGCAACCTGGGTGGGCAGACAGGCAGCATGGCATGACCATAGGAAGGTGGACTGAGGCAGGGTTTGAGGTTAGCAACCTGGGCAGGCAGAATGGCAGCGTCAGCGTGGCATGAGAGACAGTAGGGAAGGCAGGCTGAGACCTTGGCAGGACATTGAGATAGGCTGGCAAAGACTGTGCAGTGCAAGAGAGAGCAAGTCAGGCCGAGATCGTCTACCCAGAGGCCAGCTGGCAGGCTTAAAGCTCCTCAGTGCCACCCAGCATCATGTGGCCAGTCTGATAGGCCAGCTGAGGCTGTCTAGTAAGTGAGAGAGAGAAGCATGGTGGGTGCTGGGAATTGGGAACGAGGGACAGCACATCAGCAGCAGCAGCCGAGATTGAGGATGAACCCCGTCCCAAGACTGCCCCTGGCATGGGATGGCGTGTGCAACTGCACCATCAATCCATGTCCAGGGGCCGCTTGGGGAATCCCAGCAGTGGAAGGTTCACCTTGATGAACAGCAACTGCTCCACCAACTTGGCCCCCAATCTCAGGTGGTGCATCGATCAAATGTCCCCCGCCATCGACAACACTCACTCACTGGGGACACTCATTGGTGGCCAGGAGAACAAAGCCTTAGCCACTTTAGACAGGGCCGGCCTCACGTTGGTCTTGCCAGTCCAGAAAGCCAAGGGATTGATGCTGGGATCGATGCATGGCTAGTTCTCCAGGTATCTCTCCACTGCTGCTGATGCGCTGTCGTACTCCCTCACATAACTGTCCTTTGGCACCACCTCCAGCACTGCCCTCAGCCACGCAACCTATCCTGCTGTGCACGGGCCCATGCTCACCAGAGTGGCCTGCGTTTACGATCTTCTGCTTCAGGAAATAGGGGTGCTGCTGCTGCTCAGCCTGCTGCTGGTGTTGCTACTGCTAAGGCTGGGGGCAGGGATAGACCCCGCGGGCTGAAAGGGGTGGCTGCTCCAACTCCCACCATCCTCAGGGGCATCTACTGCTGCTGCCGTGCACTCTCCAGAGCCCTCTCTGCCTGCCAGACCCTCTCCACCAGTGCACCCTTCCCATGACCATAGAGCGGTGTCTGGCATGCCATGCTGCCCTTGACCCTGGGGTCCAGCATGGTCACCAAAATGTGTTCCTCCTGCTGCAGGAACTCATCAAACCACGCCTTCAGCTGCCGCATCAGGGCAACTGCCTCAGCTTCCAGCTTCTTGGCCTGAGGGCCACAATCCTCCCCCTGGAGAATCTCCTCCATCCTCCTGTGGAGACTCTGCACCACAGGGGTCACCTGGCTGATGGTGGCCATGGAGGAACTGATGCTCTCCATCATGGCCAGGAACAGTTTCAGCACAAAGACTGTGTGAGCTAGGATCTCCCATTCCACCCCATTGTACCCTGGAGGTGCCCCGCTGTCTGTCACCAGTTGAACCTGATGAAAGACGACTTTCTGCTCGAGAAGCCGTTCAAGTATCAGGAATGTAGAATTCCACCTGGTGGACACATCCTGCACCAGCTGGTGCACTGGAGAGCCTTGCTCAGCCTGCTTCACCCAGAGTAGGTTGCTTCATGCTCCTTTTAAAGAAACCGGCCAGCTTCCTCCCGCTCGATCAGGGAGCTAAGGGTTTCTGCCCGAATCCCCTTCTCTCCCGCGCCAGTTCATGTGTTCACTCCCAACCAACCTACTGCACTGGATGGCAAGTTGGATATCAAATCAGTCTCTTGGCTGGGGGGGAGGGGATGGGGAGTTGGGACGGGAGGACTGATAGTTTCCTAACTCTTTGAGGTGGGGGTGGGGGAAATAATCACGTTCACTCCCAACCCTAGTTAATGCATTGGGATGGCAAATTGGAAAACACTCAGGTGATGAGTATGTGTGGAGCAAGGGATGCTGGTGAAGCCCCCCTCATGGACTTCCCTCAATATGTTGGCTGCTTGTCCCTCACCATGCACCCCTTGGTGAAGGGCTCACCTGGCGTCACCCACTCCCTCACCATGGCGATGAGGGCTGCCTCGATGTTCCGAAAAGTGTGGGGGCCATCCATGACTTCCGCCTGAAGCAGGCCACAACTGTACCCTGCTTCAGGACCCCTCCTGCCACTCCCAAATGCTGCCTCCGGGTTCTGCCACCAGTGTGCTGTCACTGCCAGGTAGGCGTGCTGCATGTTTCAACTCGACTACAGATCGGTGTTTAAGTGGATGGTGGCATCCCCAGCCCCTGCCATCTGCTCCCTCACACACCCCTTTAAAGCCCGGTACAAGAGCGGCACCACCTGCCAACTCAGGGTGGTACCCGATGGCAGCTTAAACTGGGGGGCCATTGAGCGCTACCATTTCTGTACCTCTCGTTTTCGTCCGACCCAGGTCCCGCTGTCTCGTTGCTCTCCCAATGTCTGGAGGCTGTGGCGGATTGGATGCAGCAGAGCAGACTGAAGCTCAATTCTTATAAGACAGAGGTGATGGTGGTGGGTAAGGCGAGGGAGGTGCCAACTCCTCTGGTGGTGGGGGGTCTGCCCTCCCATATCCCAGCAGGTTCGGAGTCTGGGGCGGTGCTGGATCCGGGCCTCTGTCTGGATCAGCAGGTGGAGGAGGTGGCTAAAGCTGCCTTTCACCAGCTGTTCCTGGTGCGGAGGCTGCGCCCATACATCTCCGGGCCCGACCTGGCCACTCTTATTCATGCCTTCATCACCTCAAGGCTAGACTACTACAACGCGCTCTACATGGGGCTTCCCTTGCTTCTGTTTCAGAGGCTGCAGCTGGTGCAGAATGCAGCGGCCCACCTCCTCACGGGGATGAGGCGACGGGAGCATATTACACCTGTGCTCCACACTCTGCACTGGATCCCTATTAGGGATGGGCAATAAGATCGCAGTTTGGGTTCATCCGTTCAGTTCGGCTGCGTTCGGTTCATCCGTTCGGTTCGGCCATTCGGTTAGTTTGCCGGGTTCGGCCGTTCGGTTCGGCCGTTCTGCTCAGCCATTTGGCCGTTCTGTTTGGCCATTTGGGAAATGTTATGGGTGATTTTTTTGTTTTTTATATTTTTAAGTTTTTTATTGGGTTTTATATGGTTTTCTTTTGTTTTTGATTTGGGTTTTTTTGTTTTTATATGGGGGTTTTGTATTTTTTTTTATTTAATATTATATATATCTATCTACACTAAACCTAACTGCTATTAACTATTCTAAATGCTATGAACTAAATGGATTATCTAATAAGTACACAGGCCTACTCCTACAAACACTAAAACTAAATGACTAACGCTATCTCTATCACTAAGCTAGCTCCTACAACTACTATCCCTAATCTATCTCTCTATCTCTCTATATCTATATCTCTCTATCTCTCTCTATATGGGATGGGGGGTGGGGGAATCACAAACACAAGGTTTCAGTTTAAGGTTTAAGTTTCATTTCAGTAGAAAACTTAAAGCAATCTAATAATCCCACTCAACGCCTGCTGTTCAGCAACAGTGACTAGCTCAGAAATTGTTGGGAATGGGGGAGGCAGATATTTTCATTTCTTGCAAGCCTCTCCACCCCTGGTGCCTAGAAGTCTGCTCCTCAGTGACTAGTACTACCCCTCCCTGTCACCTTACAGTGAACCTTTTTTTGCCATCCGAACTCACCCGAACGCAATCCGAACTGACCGAACTGTTTGGGTATTTCGCCATTCGGTGTTCGGTTCTGTTTGGTATGTTCGTGTTTGGGTTCGCATTCACATTCGTTCATCCAAACAGGCTGAGTTTGGGCTGAACTCCGAACTTCCGAACCGTGTTCGCCCATCCCTAATCCCTATAGCGTACCGAGCCAGATTCAAGGTGCTGCTGCTATAAAGCCCTATATGGTTGGGTCCCTCATTCCTTGGGGAATGCCTCACCTTCCGTGCCCCAGAGTGACCCCTGCGGTCTGCTGGGGGTGCCATCCTGGAGGTCCCCCATGTTAAACAGGAGGCCACGATGGAGAGGGTGCTCTCGATGGCCAGGCTGCGGCTCTGGAACTCCCTCCCAGAGGAAGCTCACCTGGCCCCAGGTCTGATAGCCTTCCGTGAAGCCTGTAAGACCTGGCTGTTCGCCAAGGCCTTCGGAGGGGAGTGTGGGAGGGTAGGGTAGGTAGGGGGAATGTTTGTGGGGGTAGTTTTTAGATTATTTTTATACTGTTGTTTTATGTATTTTACTGTTGTGTTAGTGTTGTGAGTCACCCCGAGATGCCATGGGCATGAGGGGGCGGCCAATAAATGTGAAGGAAATAAAATAAATAAAAATAAATAAATAAAAATAAAATCCCCCCCAACATGCATGCTACGCTGCCCTCCACATCCTGCAGCTGCCGATGAACTTCGCAGCTGCCCCCACCCCAGCTTCTCCATGGTGCACTGAGGCTGCTGTTGCTGCTGCTGCTCTTGCTACTCCTGCTGCTGCTGTTCCCCTCTAGCATTAATACCGGTGCTCCTGCTGCTAGAGGTAGCTGCTCATGCACAATTGCCTGCTGATGGAGGCAGACGACTAGCCGCTGCAGTTGGGAACCCGGTGGTGTCCACTGCCTGCCTGCCCACTTAGCAGCACAGTGCTGTGGCACCTCTTAAGGTGCCTCGCCATGGCAGTTGTGCCCAGGTTGGTGAGCACCTGTCCACGCTTCACCACCTTCTGGCACAAACTGCACTCCACCTCCCTGGGATCACCCACCCTCACCAACTTAAAATGTGCCCAGACAGATTATTTTTTGCCCCCTCCTGCCTACTGGCCCACACCAGACGATTCACCTCTGACAGCGCTGATGGGACGGGCAGAACATGGTGACGACACAGCTCTCGGAGGGACAGGCATCGCCTCAGCACCAGACATCTCCTCCACAGGACTAGTGTCTGCCTCGCTGTCCACAATCTGAAATATGTCCCCCCACAAAGGGGAGTATTGGGACCCAAAGACTGATTGACTGCCCATGCTGCTGCCACTCTCCCTGTGCCCCCTATAGCTGCTGCTGCTGCTGCTGCTTCTTCTGATACTGCTGCTCCTCTCCCTGCTGCCATTGCCCGGGGATAAAGCCCTGCCTCTAGCAGCCAGAGTGGGATTCACCAACCCTGGACTGCTGGGGATCACCTCAATAATGGGGGACACTGGTGGCCCATGATTAACATCCAACCCCAAAGCACCTGCACCTGCTCCTGCAGCCTCAGCAGAGACAGTCGAAGCCTCCTGGACTACAGGCCTTCCAGTGCCCTGTGTGGCAGTGGATGATGCTGGCAGGAGGTGATGACGAATAGGGATGGGCGAACAGATCGCGGTTCGGGTTCGGCCATTCGGTTCGGCAGTTTGGTTAGTTCACTGGGTTCGGGTTCGGCTGTTCAGTTCGGCCATTCGGTTCGGGTTTGGCTGTTCGGGAAATGTTTTTTTATGGGTGTTTTTGTTGTTTTTATATGGTTTTTTTAGTTTTTTATTTGGTTTTTTTTTTTTTTTTAATATGTTTTTTTAATTTAATTTGTTTATCTAATATTATATCTATCTATCTACACTAAATCTAACTGCTATTAACTATTCTAAATGCTATGAACTAAATGGATTATTTAATAAGTATATAGGCCTACTCCTACAAACACTAAAACTAAATCACTAACTATCTCTATCACTAAGCTAACTCCTACAACTGTCTACTGTCCCTAACCTATTTCTCTCTCTCTCTCTCTCTCTTTATATATATATGGGATGGGGGAATCACAAACAACACAAGGTTTCAGTTTAAGGTTTAAGTTTCATTTCAGTACAAAACTTAAATGAAACTTAAAGCAATCTAATAATCCTACTCAACGTCTGCTGTTCAGGAACAGTGACTAGTTCAGAAGGTGTTGGGAAGGGGGGAGGCAGATATTTTCATTTCTTGCAAGCCTCTCCACCCCTGGCCTGGAAGTCTGCTCCTCAGTGACTAGTACTACCCCCCCTGTCATGTTTGACCTTCCAGTGAACCTTTTTTTGCCACCCGAACTCACCTCAACTCAATCCGAACTGATCGAACTGTTCAGTCATTTCGACGTTCAGAATTGAGTTCGGTTCGTCCAGTTCGTGTTCGGATTCGTGTTCAGATTCGGTCGTACGAACAGGCTGAGTTCTGGCTGAACTCCGAACTTCCGAACAGCGTTCGCCCATCCCTAATGGTGGACCACACCCCTAGTGCCACTGCTGGGAGCCTCTGAAGTCTGTCTCCTGGCTGTGCAGGCCTGTGAAGGTTTGGAGCATGATACAATTTGAGGCATGGTGATGGGCCTGCACCATGCCCCAAACTCACCCCAAACATGCCCCGCACCCCAAATCAGGCCCGTGCAGTTTGAGGCATGGTGATGGGCTCGGACTGCTGCTGATGCCTGCCACTCCGCTGGCATGGCCACTGCCACCTCTGTCACGTGCCCCATTGTCCACCTTCTAGCAACAGACCGGCCTCTCCTGCTTCCCTTCTCCATTTCTCCCACCCTAATAATGCACATGAAGATTTTATATATATATATTTTTTTAAATTCAAATTTGTAATATATATATATATATATATATATAAAATCTAATGTCTACAAAAGCCTAGTCCTACAAACACACTATAAAATATGAAAAGTGAATCATTACACACTATCTCTATCTATCTCTATAAATAAGCTAACTCCTACAACTATCTATAGTAACTATCTAATATATAACCACACACACACACAGAGGGATGGGTGGGTGGGGGGACACAGACAACTCACAACAACACAGGGAGGGGTAAAAAACTGAAATGAAACCTAAATCAATCTAATCCTACTCTAAATAAATCCAAAAACAGGGGAAGGGAATGAGGGATGGAATATATACAGGAAGGAGGGAAGGATTCATTAGAGGGGAGGGAGAAAGAATACAGGGAGAGGTAAAAAATAAAAATAACACCTAAATCTATCTAATCTAATCTAAATAAATGAAACTATGGAGGTAAATGTGTGGAAATGGGTGAAATAGGAGGAGGATGGCAATGGATTGGGAGGAACACAAACTGCTGGGAGAGGGAGAGTTCTGAAAATGCCTGCTGACAAAATCAGTGGCTAGTTCAGAATGATATGGAAGGGGGGAGGGCAATTACTTTTGTTACTTGCTGCGCCCGCCTTACCACAAGCCCCATTGGCTCTGTGAAGCCTAGCCCGTGGCCAATCACAGACTGCCAAGCCAGTGGTCTGAGGAAAAGAAGGATGGTGATTGGGCAGGCTCGATCCTAGTACAAGCCTCTCCACCCCTCCTCAGCTGACGTCCCCTTCCCTGGGCCTGCCAGCCCTGTTTTTCCTGCCCGAACGCCACCCAAATTCATCAGAACGTGGCTGAACTGTTCGGAGGGGTGGGTCCCTGTTCAGTTCGACCATTAAGTTCAGCCATCCAAACTTGCTGAGTTCGGGCCAAACTTGGAACGTCCAAATGTCCAAACCACCTTCGCACATCCCTAGTAATACCCACAAATAATAAACTCATTCACTTCCCATATCAGTTCTACACTTTCAACTATAGCATATACTGTCTAGGGAGATTCTGGAATCTCCTTCATTGGATGTTTTCAAAAAGTGACTTGTCAAGTATTGTGTATGATGCTTTAATGTTAAGATATCCTGCCCTGAAGGAGGGGGTTAGACTAGATAACCCCAGAGATCCCTTCCAGCCCTCCCTATGCTTCTATTTCAGTAGGTCAAAGTTTTTCAAATGTGCCTACTGATTTTCTGACGGGCCCAATTATGAGGTGTGCAAGATAGGACATCTTCAGTATGAATTTTAGAATGTAAGCATCTCATGTTGAATACCACAAATCAATCAATTTTTCACACATTCATCCCTGCCTACAATAACTCATAATAGGTGGTGTTATTGAGAACTTATATAACACCTTGATTTGGAGGCTTATAGATTTATTTAAGTTTTAAATACCACTTTTAGTGTTCAAGGTGCTTTACACAATCCTTAGGGCTGAATAAGCAGTTAAATGGCTGCTCATGAGAAATTTCACCACATCAGGTGAAATGGCAAGCTGCTGTGGTAGCTTTTTCTGACAGAAAAAGCTCTTCCACAATGATTGGCATGGTGTGATAGAAAAGTTCATTTTGCTACTTTCATTCCGCTACTTCCACTAGCTGTGAAAATAGTGGAACAATGTTTGTTCTGACAGTTTCAATCTTCCGCAATTTCCACTAGCACTGCAAAGTAGCAGAACAATGGGTGAAAACAGACATGACGCTAACCACCCTTTAACCACCCTTGGTGGTTATTTATGCATGTTGCAGGGTTATATTGGTGCCCTATGCAGCCCTGCAACATGCATAAATGACCTCCAAGGGTGGTTGAAGGGTGGTTAGCGTCATGTCTGTTTTCACCCAATGTTTGTTCCAACAGTTTCCGAGATTGTTCCGTTAGTTTCTGAATTAGCGGAATTAGTGGAATGCTGGAGGAAAAGCTGCAGAAAGTCGCAGGGAATTCCGAAATGGCGGAATGAAATAGTGGAACAGAAAAAGGAGTTGATGCTTTAACCCTAGGAACAGGGATTTATTTCCTTACTATTTCCCAATACGGACATGATTTCTTGATTCTCACAATACCACAAGATACCATACTGATCTACCAACTTTCTGCTTACTGCTTACAGCATACTGTTCATTTACCACCTACCGCATTGCTGAGAGTCACGTTTTACTTCCATTTTTTTTGTTTCCACATTTCTGATCCAATCATGATACAAATAACTCACCCCTTAACCCTCCCCCCAGTGCCCCTTAAGCTCCGCTATAGTGCTTCTAATCAGGATTGTTGTTCTATGTTGTTCCCTTTGCTTTGACCAATCTGCAAGTGGATTGCAGATTAGTAAGAAAACCAAAGTCCTTGTCTTTGGGAGGGGGAAAAAGATCTACCACTGGTATATAGATGTCAATCCGATAGCACAGGTTTCATCTTATAAATATCTCGGGATCCTGTTTCATTCATTGCTTGGTTGGACCTCCCACCGGGAGATGGTTCTTAATAAAGCTAAGGGTCCAGCCACTGCCATTGCTCGCTTGTTTAAGTACAAAGGGCATGGCAGCTTAGTGGTAGTTCTTAGAGTTATGGACGCCAAAGTCCATGCCCAATTACTCTAAAGAGGAGCTATTTGGGCAGTGGATTTCTTGGCTGCATTAAACACAGTTCAGGTCAAAATTCTCAAATCCCTGTTTCCCATTCCAAATGGGACATCCTCGGCAGCTATAAGATTAGAGTTTGGCCAACTTGATTGGGACAAGACCAACTGGAAGCAGGCGGCTCACTTGTGACTTCGCCTCTTTCAGAACTCCCAATTTGGGCTTTTGATCCTTATACCCAAGGACAATTTTGAATTGTCTTGATCGAAGAGGGTGACCCATCAGTTGGCTGTTTGGGGGCTCCCAGTTGACCATCTGAAGACTGCTCCACTGAGTAGAGCCTGAAGGGAGGTTGGCACTATGATCATAGATATAGGGTCCCAGGAAGATTTAGCAGTGGTGGGTGCTTTTACATCTCTGGCCCACTATAAGTATGTTGCCCCATGTGCTGGTACTATGGATGCCTATTTATCTTCTCTACTTTCGCCCAGGCATCTTGCTCTTCTCTTTGGGGCTCGACTAAATGTGCTCCCTACTTGCCTTCTGGAAGGGCGCTATGTGGGAATACCCTTTGATGCCAGGTTGTGCCCCTTTGATTATCTGGAGATTGAAACTGTCTTTCATATTTTATTTACTTGCCATCTTTATGATGCTCGCCAGTCACAATTTTTGGCCCCTTATATTGATTCCTTCCCAGGTAGAACACAGTTTGGACTACTTTGTATTTTTCTTTCTGACATTGATATAAATCTCCTGATGGATGTCTCGGCTTTACTAGGTCAGGATTTTGCCTGCAGGGAACATTTTTTAAAGTCCTTACCTCCAGCTTTGGCCATTGGCTCCATTCCTGAGGATGATGGGGTTTAGGATCTGTTACCTGGTTTGCTGTTTAGATCCAACCTACCTAAGGTTGTCTCAGGGGTTATCCCCTGGATTTGTCACTGTGTCCTTATGTATGTGTGTATTTTTTTATGTCTATGTCTTTGTTTTGTTCGACTGCAAGGACCGTCTGCTCACACCAAATAAACTTAAAGTAAAGTAAAGTAATGATTAGTAAAGGAATCTGGGTACCAGCCAATGAGTGAAAAGGAAGAACAAGGGGAAACTGAGTTAAAGAAATGTGGTTTTGAATCAGTATTACCTCTGGTTTTGAAATGGATGGCCAAGTCATAAATGATATGGGTAAATGGGATGCTAGTAAGTGGAAAGTCAGTAAATCAAGAAACAAAATATCCATTGAGACATTATCGAGTACCAAGCGGTTCTAAAGTTGACTGAGATGGTATCAGGAACTGAGATTTCCATGAGATTTCCCATTTTGGTGAAATGTTGTTTCAGCCCTGGTCCTTATCTAATTCACCCTCACAACCACCCTCTTAAGTAGGTCATTATTGTTCCCATTTTACAGACAGGGAACAGAAGCTGGGAGTTAATGACTTGCCCAAACCCAACCAGTGAGCCCTTGTCTCCCAAGTCCAAGTCTAACATCCTATCCAGTAGGCTACACTATGGCTGAAACACGATCTCAATTTTCTCTTGATTCTCACCAATAATCATGGTCCTTGACTTGTTTTTAATGAGAATCGATTAAGAAAACCCCTAATTCTCAACACTTACTTGGTTGAGGACTTTTCTCAATTTGCCGTTTACCATGATTTACCCATATGCCATATACTGATTTACCATGTACTGCTTATCATGTACCACATTCCTTCCAGGATTGTGGATGAACAAAATGGCTGCTGTTTTCCAAAATGGTAGTGATGCTGCCAGCACCAACTTGGAAGAGGGATGTGCATCTGTAGAACAACTTCTGCAGCCATTTTGCACATGTGCATTACTGCGATTAACGTGGTACACAGTAAACAAGTACATGGTAAACCGGTAAATCACAGTATACAGTAAACAGTAAATTTTGATGAGATTCTTGCTAACATCTCAAACCATTAGTGAGATCGTCCCAAAATCTTGATAATGATTCTTGATTCTCAGGAGAATTTCACAAGAAACAAATTGATTCTTGTATCAGCATTAGGCTGATAAACTTGAACCTCAGAGTTTATTGATTTTGCAAGACTGTCTGGGGCCGCCTGAGACTGGGTTTAATAAAATTAGACCATTAAGAAAATCACATTTAATTAATGCTCTTATTGGATTTGACATCTGGATATAATGCAGCCACAGTGAGAAATAATCCTGGATAAAGTGAAAATCCACAAAGTAATTTTCTAAACCAAGGAATGAATTCATTAAAAAAACTTGGACATGTTATGATCAGCTCAGGAAATTAGCAATCAAGTACTTTGACTATTATCTTTGCTCCCCCTTAGGTAATGTTTTAATATTATTAAGCTAATCTGCTTTAATTTAGAAATAATTGAACTGAACTGAACATTAGTATTAGGGGTGTGCAGAAGACACACCATTCATTTTTAATTTAACCCACCCTTTTTTATGGTGGGGGGGGGGTCACAAATGACTCAACCATTTTTATTTTTTGTCATTTTATTGTATTAAATATAATCATAAAAAAATCACTGCCCATGAAATCACTGCCCATGAAAGCAAATGACAATCATTTGCTTATTCATCAATCTTCATAACATTAGTCATTAAAATGAATGGGGCTCCATTCATTTTTGTAACTAATGAAAATCATACTAGTTGGTCGTTGTATACCCCTAGTTACGAAAGGAAGACATCTCTATGTATTTTATGAGTCACCACTTTTATATCTTCACATGTTTCTGCTCTTACATTCTTTGCTACATTTTCCACAATTTGTTTATTTATTTAGCTATTTTTATACCCCGCCCCCTCCCACTCAAGAGCAGCTCGGGGCATCTTACAAAACATCAATAAAAACGCATATAAAATATCATTTAAAACATTTAAAAGAATAAAAAGAACTAAAATGACAGAATTCCCCTCCCTAATCCACTCCACCCTACCCGTCTCCCTCTCCAAAGGTCCGGAGGAACAGCCAGGTCTTACACTGTCTATGGAAAGAGGGGAGGTCTGAGCTCAGGTGGGCCTCTGTCAGAAGAGAGTTCCACAGCCTAGGAGCAGCCACTGAGAATGCCCTCACCATCGTTGCCACTCGAGCAACCCAGGGGACTTCGAGTCGGGTGTCTCCAGCTGACCTCAGGGCCTGCAATGATATCCGGGGCCTCAGGCAGTCTCACAGGTAAGCCAGGACCAGGCCATTTAGGTCTTTATAGGTCATTAACAATACTTTGAATTGGATCTGGAAGATAATAGGAAGCCAGTGCAGAGAGCAGAGCACCAGAATAATGTGCTCGCGGTGATCCGTCCACGTTAAGAGACGGGTCACAGCATTCTGCACCTGCTGCAAGCTCTGGATCATCCCCAAGTGCAGCCCTGTGTAGAGTGTGTTACAGTAGTCTAATCTAGAGGTGATAAAGGCATGGATGATGGTGGCCAGATCCGAGTCCGAAACATACAGCTGCAGCCATCGTACCAGATATAATTGGCGAAATACTCCCTTTGCCACAGCCTCCACCTGGAGATCCAGGCAGAGGTGTGAGTCAAGGAGCACCCCCAGGCTATGGACCTGTGTGACCATGGGGGGGGGCAGACCCCATTGATGATGGGGGCTACCACCACCTCCAGCCCTACCCACCAACATCACCTCTATTTTTTTGGGATTGAACATCAGATGGCTTGCCCTCATCCATTTCCCCCACAGCTGCCAAGCACTGGGTGATCACTGAGACTGCCGGGTCTGGGTCTAGAGAAAAAGAGAGGTAAAGTTGTGTGTTATCGGCATACTGATGACAACACACGTCAAACCCTCTCACGACCTCAACCAAAGTCTGCATATACATGGCATATACAAGCCCTACATGGTCTGGGCCCTTCATACATTGGGAACCGCCTTGCCCTCAGCACCTCAGAGTGATCCCTGCGGTCCACTGGGGGTGCCTTTTTGGAGGTCCCCCGTGGAAAGTGGGGGGTCACAATGGAGAGGGCATTCTCAGTGGCCAGGCCAAGGCTTTGGAATTCCCTCCTGGAGGAAGCCCGTCTGGCCCAAGCTCTGTTGGAGTTTCGGTGAGCCTGCAAGACCTGGCTGTTCGAAAAGGCCTTCAGAAGGGAGACTGGGAAGGTGTGGTAGTGGGGGGGATTGTATTTTTAAAACATTGTTTTAATGAATTTTATTGTGTGTTTTTATGCTGTAACCTGCCCTGAGATGCCATAGGCATGAGGGGGCGGCTAACAAATATTTATAAATAAATAAATAAATAAATAAATAAATACATATTGAACAGGAGGGGGGATGGAATAGAACCCTGTGGGACTCCATACGTGAGGTCCCAGGGAGATTTTATTTATTTATTTATTTATTTATTTAAAATTTATATCCCACCCCTCCTGCCCACAGGGCAGCCTGGGGCAGTGAACAATATTCATTTAAAACACTATAAAATTTCAAAACAATTTAAAATACAATATGTGGGGAAAGCCCCCATCCCCGCCCTCACCCCACCCCTACCCCTCGCAAAAAGCCTGACAGAACAGCCAGGTCTTACATAGATGCTGAAACAGCAGGAGAGTGGGAGCCAGTCGAGCGAATTCCACAGCACAGGGGAAACCACTGAAAAAGATCTAACATTGATGGCCACCCGCCTCACCCAGGGAACCTCCAAAAAGGCTCCCACAGACGATCTCAAGGGTCGCATGGGCACATGGGGAGTGAGGCGATCGCACAGATAAGCAGAGC
>QEPC01005277.1:1349731-1363940 GCA_003113815.1 Sphenodon punctatus
CTTTCACCACCCGGAAAAGCTCCGCTGGACGTGACTTTGCAGATGCAATAAGAGCAGCAAAGAACTGCTTCTTTGCTGCCTGCACCGCCACAGCATAGGCCTTTAAACTGCTCTTATGCTGCGATCTATCATACTGGTCACAAGTCCGACGCCACCATCACTCTAACCGCCTGCTCTCCCACTTCAAACACCGCAGGCCCTCAGTAAACCAAGGAGACCTGCGGGAGACTAGGGAGGGCAGCTGACACCTGGGATACACTCTGTCAATGGTCTCGGCTAACAAGGTGTTCCAGAAGACTACGAGATCATTGACAGAGCGGGTGTCAAGGTCCAGGGGAAATCCAGAGCATTCCGGAACCGATCTGGTTCCATAAGTCTCTGGGGGCAGACCGATCTAATAGGTCCTGCACCCTGCCTGGGGCTATCATGCGCCAGGATCCACACCTTAAGGAGGTTATGGTCAGACCATGACAAAAGCTCTACCCCCTTAACTCCTACTAAATGATCCCCCTGCCTCAAGGCCAGTGCAGAAAACCAAATCCAGTGTATGGCCCTCCTCATGTGTGGGGCCACAGATTATTTGGGACAGGACCACGGTTGTCATGGAGGCCATGAACTCATGCCTCGCTCCTCCAAGATTGGTGTCAGTGTGGATATTAAAGTCCCCCAGGACCACCAATCTAGGAGTCCGGAGGATCACATCTGACACCACATCAGCAAGAGCATGTAGGGATGCTGCTGGGCAGTTGGGTGCACGGTACACCAGCAGCACCCCTAATCTGTCTCCGGCCAAATCCAACACAAGATGGAGACACTCAACACCTGGTGGAGCCTGCACGGGATATCTCGTAAAAGACAATGCACATTCCCCGAGAACCACACACTGAGTTCTCCTGGCCAGGAACAAGAGAAACCGTTCAAGAGCAATTTCACCCACCCTGGCCCGGTCCCGCACCAAAACCACCAACATCTCATGGTCAACGGTACCAAATACAGCTGACAGATCTAATAGAATTAAAATAGAAGTTCTGCCCTGGTCTAATTCATGGCACAGGTCATCAAACAAATCCACAAGCGCAGTCTCCGTGCCAAAACCAGGGTGAAAAAAAGACTGCGAGGGATCAAGGAAACTGACCCGATCTAGGTGCGCCTTGCAGCTGCCTAGCCACCACCTGTTCAATAACCTTCCCTTTTAGGTTAGAGACTGGCCAATAGCTGGCTGGGGAGTCAATGTCAAGAGATGTTTCCTGAGCAGGGGCCTCACCACCGCCTCTTTGAGGTGGCTCAGCACCCTGCCCTCCCTAAGGGAGGCATTGACATCCCCCGCCAGCAATGGCCCAATGTCTCCCGGCAGGCCTTGACCATCCGGGATGGGCACAGATCTAATTCACAACAAGTGGCCCTTACAGCCCCAAGGACCTCCGCTGCATCAGCGGGTGACACAAACTGAAATCGATCCCATGAAATCGGATAAGATGGGTCCTCCACCCCCTCAGGTTCATTCACTGTTATAAGTGCAAAATCAAAGTCTCAGTGAATCTGCGTGATTTTATTCACAAAAAAGTCAACAAACGTGTCACGGCAGGCACTGGAAGATTCCATCCCAGAAGGAAAGGCCGTATAGACCAACTGCTGCACAACCGGAAAAGCTTCACTGGATGTGACTTTGCGGATGCTATGCCTGCACCGCCACAGCATAAGCTTTTAAACTAGTTTTATGTTGCAGTCGGTCGGCTTCAGCACAACTCCGGCACCACCGTCTCTCCAACTGCTTCATTCCCGCTTGCATCCTTCCGGCTTCATCCAGCGCAGGTACTCTGTAAACCAAGGGGACCCACGTTGTCGACATTCCGGAAGCGAATGCTGGGAGCCATTTGGTCAGTGGCCTCTGTCAACAAGTTGTTCTAGAAGACAATTAAGTCATCGAGTGAATAGTCATTGAGATCAGGAGGCAATTCCCCATGGGCATTCCGGAACCTCTTTAGTTCCATAAGTCTCCGGAGGCAGAACAACCAAACTGGTCCTACACCTCTCCAGGGGCAGACATGTGCCAGGAAATCAGTCTGGAAGAGATAAGGATCCGTCCGTGAAAAGGCTGTAATTGAAACATCCCCCACCATCGGATCCCCCGCCTCAAGGCCAGTGAAAAATATTAGGTCAAGGGTATGTCCTCCATCATGTGTCAGGCCCTCCTCTGAGACTGTAGGGATGTGCGAAAGCATTTTAGATATTTGGAGTTTGGACCGAACTCGGTCCATATGGACAACCGAACCGAACAACTGAACCCGAACCGAACGAATTCGATCCGAACTCAAAAACGACCGAACAGTTCAGTCGCGTTCGGGTGAGTTCGGATCAGTTCGGGCAGGAAGAACGTGACTGGAAGGCCCAGGGAGTTGGGTCAGCTGAGGAGTAGACTTACTGGCACTCGGGGTGGAGAGGCTTGGAGTAGCAGCTAGCCAGCCCAATCACCATCCCTTTTTTCCTCAGACAACTGACTTTGCAGTCTGCGATTGGACATGGGGGACATGGGGCTAGGCTGCACAGAGCCAATGGGGCTCATGGTAAGGCGGGCGCAACAAGTAACAAAAGTCATTGCCCTCCCCCCTTCCAACACATTCTGAGCTAGCCACTGATCCTGACAGCAGGAGTTTTCAGAAGTCTCCCTCTCCCAACAGTTTATGTTCCTTCCTATTCCTAATCCATCGCCATCCTCCTCCTATTTCACCCATCCCACACATTTACCTTCCTATTTTCATTTATTTACTTTAGATTAGATAGATTTAGGTGTTAATTTTATTTTTTACCCCTCCCTGTGTTCTTTCTCCCTTCCCCCTCCATTGAATCCTTTCTCTCTCCCTCTATTTATTCCATCCCTGATTCCCTTCCCCTGTTTTTTTATTTATTTAGAGTAGGATTAGATTGATTTAGGTTTCATTTCAGTTTTGTACCCCTCCCTGTGTTGTTTGTTGTGAGCTGTCCGTATCCCCACCCACCCCCAATCCCGGTGTATAGATAGATAGATAGATGTAGGAGTTAAATGCAGAGCAGTTTTTAAAAGTAAAAATTTTTCTCTTCAAAAACATCACAAAATCATTTTGATTCTAGCTTAAACTCAAAAAACTTACACATTCATTACAATTACAATTACAATTTTAAAAAACCCATTCAACTCCATACATTGCAACAAGACATAAATGCCAAATATACATGGAAATTATTTCAGAATTTGAAGAATATTTAATATTTTATCCTCACAAACATAAATGTAATATATGTACATAATTCCTTATCATTCATACTTTTATTCATTTTTATTAATAACTAAACTTTCACATTTTTTTCATTATTAAACTTTCATTTATTATCATAATTCGACAATGAACAATTTTTTCAGAATGCATTAACAGAAGTGCAAACGATACCAATACCAATACCGAAACTAAAATATTTGAAATTGGTATCAGTATAAATATTGACAATATGTCAGCCTATCTGACTGGCAGTCAGATAGTCTATCTGAGTGCCCTGCCTTCCCTACTGCCTCTCATGCCACACTGCCTATCTGCCCACCCAGGTTGTAAAGCTCAAAGCCTGCCTCAGTCTGCCTGCCTTCTGCACATGTCACGCTGCCTGTCCATCCGCCCTGTGGGCAAAGCTCAAATCTGCCTTAGTCTGCCTGCCTTCTGCTCATTCTCCACTGGCTCTCTGCCTGCATTGTAGGCAAAGCTCGAACCCTGTCACAGCCTGCCTGCCTCTCATACCACTGGCCTGGTAATCCCGCTGCTGCTGTCTTCTGGTCTATGGGTGTTCTGCCCAAGCAATCCCGCTGCTGCTGTCTGCTGGTCTATGGGTGTTCTGCCCAAGCAATCCTGCTGCTGCTGTCTGCTTTTGTATGGGAGTTCTTCCCTTGCACATCCTACCATCCTGGCAGCATGGGTGCTGCACAGAGGCAAATCCTGCTGCTGCCGTCTCTGCTGTTCCACGAGTTCTGTGCATGGGTAATCCAATGTCTGCTGCTGCTGCCAATGCCACCTATGCTGTCTGTGCCGTGGGTTCTGCTGCCTGGCAATCCAATGTTCACTGCTGTTGCTAATGCTGCCTATGCTGTCTGTGCCACGGTCGGGTTCTGTGCCCTGGCAATCCAATGTCTGCTACTGGGTGTCCACGTGATTTACCACCAGAAAGGCTTAACCGATTGGCAGTAGAGTTTCTTTAGTTCTGTTAAATATGAGCTAAGACTGCAATGCTTGGGCAACCCGGGGTGCCAAGCACCAAGCCTTCCTGATCTCTTCTTCTTCTTCTTCTTCTTCTTCTTCTTCTTCTTCTTCTTCTTCTTCTGCTGCTGCTGCTGCTGCTGCTGCTTCTGCTGCTGCTGCTGCTGCCACCACTGGATCTCTGATGACCTGCAATGCTGCCACGGGCACCCTCAGGGGCCAAGCGTTGAGCCTGCCTGCCCTGGCAACCCGGGGTGCCAAGTGCCAAGCCTTCCCAGTCTCTGCTACTGCTGCTTCTGGGTCTCTGATGCCCTGCCATGCTGCCACGGGCACCCCTGGGGGTCCCTGGAGCACCCCAAGCCTTGTGGCGGGTCTGAACTCTGCCGAACGTTTGACCGAACTGAACTGAATGACGAAACCCGAACTCGGTTTTCAAACAGAACGACCGAACCCAAACTCGGTTTTCGAACCAAATGGCCAAACGGCTAAACATCTAAACCCCGTTCTGTTTGCACATTCCTATAATACAGTCCCATGGTTGTCATGGTGGCCATGAACTCATGCTCCATTCCCCCAAGGTCAGCGCCAATGTGGATGTTGAAATCCCTCAGGACTAATGTCCTTGGAGACTGCAAGACCACCCACTGAAATCAACTCAGCTAGGGCGTGTAGGGATGCTTCTATACAGGTAGGTACACGGTATATGAGCAGCAGCCCGAATCTGTCTCCAGCCAAATCGATCACCAGATGGATCCCCTCCATGCCCAAAATAGTCTGTACTGGATACCTCCTCACAGACCAGGTGTTCTTAAAAATAACAGCTACACCACCTCCCCACCCCTCTGGTCTAGGCTGGTTCTGTACAGAGTACCCGGCTGGAAAAAGGTCAGCCAAAATTGGCCCCCACTCAGTGTCCAGCCAGATCTCTGTAATACACATGAGGTTTGCTGATTGATCCAGGATCAACTCCCGGAGCATTGTAGATTTATTATCAACCAACCTCACTTTCAACAGCAGTCCCAGACCAGGACCACCCCCCCCATTCTTGATCACTGCATTACCTGTCTCGGGGCCTATGAAGGGGACGAGCACCAAGCACCTGTCCCTCTCATTGATGTTACCCACCTCCCAGGAGGACCATAGTTTCCCCAGCCCATCATGACCCCAATGACTGTGGACACCCCCCTGACCTGCCCCCCGGCTCCCCTCGGTGGCTGTCCCTACCAGCCCCCAAGGGAGAACCCTACCCCACCCTCTATATTCCCCCTCCCATCCTCCCCCCTCTCAACCCTCCCTCTCACAGAGAAGTCAACCCCCCTCACCCCTGTCAGGTTACACACCCCTCTCACACTGGGGGGACAGTCCCAACCCTCCCCAACCCAGTCCCCCTCCTCCCCCCCGTACATTGGGTGAGGGAGCCATAACCCCTCCCCTCCAACCACCCACCAACCCAACCCACCTCCCCTCCACTCATTTACCCCTCTCCTTCAACAACCCCCACCACTCTCCCCTAATAAACAACCATCCCACTACATTATGTGGGACTGAGGGGGGGTAGGGGAGGCTAAAGGCCATGCGCAAAAGTGTATCCCCCTTGAACCCAAAGGTCCCTCCTGGCAGGGGGGACCACTAGAGCCAGCCCCTCAGATTACCGGAGGATCGGGAGCTAAAAATCTTCAGGTTAGAGGTCCATCGACCCCCTCGGTGAGAGCCCTATGTAATTCCCAGCCCCTGATGCCAGTTCGGGGATCCTTGCAGCAGGGCAGCAGCTGTCCTTCTTGCAGCTTGCAACAGTGGCTTACAATAGAGTAGCCACCTCTACCCGCAAATGCCCCACCAACAGCTCTTTGCCTTTTGGTGGCGCCCTTCGGCTGCCACCCAGAGTGCGCTGCCCTCAGGGCAGTCCCCTCTTTATGGTGTTACCTGGGAGAGGAGAAGCAGAGTCAACTCAGCTGCAGGAGATCCAGGCAGCTTGAGCAGTCAGCTCTCTCCTGCCAAGCTCCCTCTCTTCAATCCCTCAGGGCAGCCCCCTCTTTAATGCCACATACTTATTTTTTCTGCTATTCTGTATTGTCAACAATGCACCAAAAAATATAATGCTATTATTAGAGTGTAATTTCATTCCTGTCTTGTTTGAAGTGTCTCCATATTACTGGGTGAAATTTGACGCCTGCGTTATAAACAGGTGGTTTGACTGGATAATCATTAGTTCCTTCCAGTTTTAAAAATCTACTACAGAGATTTTCAAAAGTGACTTGTGATTTTGGGAAGCTAAATACTTTGAGATACCTTAAAGAGGTAGAGCATCCTCCCACATAGGAAGAGCACCAACCAGGCAAAAATCTTAAACTACAAATCTCAACATTTCTTGCCACTTCATTTTTCTTATTATTTAGGGTTCTTGTCTCCTTCTTAGTAGTGTTGCCCCAAAGTGGGTGTGGCAAAGGGACATTCCTTCCCCTTTCCACAGTGGCCACATCCATTCTTATTTGGCCACGCTCTCTTATCCAAGTGATAAGGCCACACTCCTCAGACTATCCAAGCACCAGGCGTGCTTGGATAATCTGGTGAAACAGGAGTTTCACACAGAGCCTGGATATGATGTGTCAAAAAAAATAAAAATGCAGAGACTTCACATCAAACCCAAAGGTGTTGTAAACTAACCCTCATCATAATAACCTGGCAGAATATCACCTTGAATTATATTCTGAAAAAAAGAAGCAATACAAATTGAAACCTCAAATATTTAGACCAGAAGTGGGCAAACGGTGGCTTTAGAGCCACAAGCAAGTATTTTACCCTATTGTGGTAAATGGACACAGTCCACCCTTGATATAGACACTTGGCGTTTGTCCTCACAAGCACTTTTTGGGAGGTATGGGTATGCAAAAGGCACACCATTCGTTTTTGTTTTAGTTTTCATTTTGGTTTCCAAAAACCGGTTAATTTTTTAAAGGGTTTTTGCAAAGGACTACTGTTTTTGTTTATTTTTTTCATTTTATTTTATTAAAAATAAAATTAAAAGAAACACTGTGCATGTGCAGAATGGCTGCAGTTGCCATTTTTTACATGGACGTTGATTTTTTAAAATTGTTTTTAATAAAATAAAACAAAAAAATGAATACAAATGAAAATGAATGTTGTTTGTTCATTCATTTCATTACCTTAGTTACAAAAGTGAATGGCATTCCACTCACTTTTGGAATTAATAAAACAATGTGAAATTTCAAACCCCTAGTAGTAACCTGGTGCCTCACTTTATTGCCTCTGTATTCTCACACTCAGGGGGGGACAGCCCATGTGATAGGCCTAACTACCTCAACCATGATGCACAGGCAGCAATGAAATGGAGGCGAACATCTATAGGGGTATTTTCTGACATGTTTTCAAATGTAAAACTCACCAAAAGAACTACAGAAAACATGTGGTGAATAATCATACTGTGGTTCTCTGTGAAATGAGAGCACTCTAATCACATGAAATCCTCTTTAAAACTCCACCCCAACCTCATCTAACCCTGCCTGCCAAATGCCTGCCCAAACAAAGGGTGATTTCAGACGTTACGGGGCCCTTTGGCCCCGTACCGAAACCACCGGCTTCGTTCCCTGCCGGGGTCACCCCGTAACGCCACAACAGACGTGCCGGGGGGATCCAGGCANTTTCAGACGTTACGGGGCCCTTTGGCCCCGTACCGAAACCACCGGCTTCGTTCCCCGCCGGGGTCACCCCGTAACGCCACAACAGACGTGCCGGGGGGATCCCGGCGGGGAAAGTGGGAGGGGCCGGGGCGGAAGCGCCGTGGCCCGGGATCCCGCCGGGAATCCCGGGCCGTGGCGCGTGGCCAGACATGACTTTTCATTGGTCCCGGCCCAGGGTCCGTTTGACCACGCTTCCCGGGACCTTCCCCCATCTAGCCCGGGAAGCGTGGTTCAAACAGACCCCATGTGGGGATTCACCGTGGCGAACATCTGGCACCCCGCAAACAGACGTTTGAGACACGGCCATCATCTTTGAAAAGGGCACGTAGGGCTGAGCATGCTCAGAAGAGCTGCTCAGAACTTCAGTCGCCATCTTTGAAAAGGGCACGCAGAGCCAAGCAGCACTCTGACCATGTTCCAGCTGTGGATGGGGTTTCTTTTGAACTGAAACCCGGGAAGGGGCCCAGAACAGTGTGGAGCATTGCACGCATGGGGGGGGAGGGACACCCCCCTGGATCGTAAGTACGTCCCTGCCTTACCTTTGACCCTGCCTGAACTTTCACTTTCCCTCTCCCCCAGGCCGGGCCCGGAGGTACTCAAGGGGATTATCTTTGCCCCCGCTCACCTCAGGCCCCCGTGTTACCCTCCCACATGCAACCCTGCCCCCTAGAATTCTCGCTGGATCTCAATGAGAAGAGGGAAGTTTATCATCTTGTCTGGGCTTGAGGTAACATGGGACCACACACGCACCTTTTCGTCAAGAGCAGGCGAGACAATTGAGCTGAGTTTCACCCTAGATGGTACCTACAAGAGGGTGCTCCTGGTTGACCTCAGAGGCTGCAATGGGACATGAAAGATAAGGCAGTCTTTCAGATATTTGGGGCCAAAGCTATTCATTTATGTATTTAAATTTATATGCTGTCCTTCCTATTATGGCTCAGAGTGGTTTTCAATCAATAAAAACATCTAAAAGGTCCCCTTACTGTACAACCCTTCCCCTAACCCTCCCCCCATCCCAGCCAACCCCATCCCTGCTTGTCAAGTGCCTGGCCAAATAAAAAGGTCTTACATTGTTTTCAGACCAAATAAAAAGGTCTTAACAAGCTCAGGCTTAGATGATCCTCCAAGGGAAGGGAGTTTCATAATCATGGGACAGGCACCAAGAATGCCTCTCTGTGCCCAAGCTGTAGAAACTTCACAAGCAGATTGTACCTGCAAGAGGGCAATCCTGGCTGACCTCACAGGCCACGATGGGAGGAGGCGGTCTTTCAGATCGCGGTCTAAGCCATTTAGGGTTTTATAGGTCCAAACCAGCACCTTGAATTGTTCCCGGAAAGCTATTGGTAGCCGGTGCAGACTCTGGAGCACCAGTGTAATGTGCTCCTGGCTCCAGTGGTGATCCATGGGAAGATGTTCCTAGAAATACCACATAGTGGAAGTTTTCTCATGTCACAAAATATACCTGTTGTAAACTATTCTGTGTGATGCTTTATCACTTTCCCCTTAGGTTTTACTATTATTATTTTATTTTATTTTATTAAAATCATGATGCGTGAAAGTACTCTAGGAAGGACCTAAATTGAAATCACTCTGATATGTTTTGAGGCATCTCCTGGGAAGCTGAGCATGGAAGGCTTGTGGGGCAGGGGAAGCATAGCACTGAGACGATAGCTGTCCCTTGTCTCATATTCTGGAAGCAGCCACCATTTACTACTGTCTTTTTTAGCCACAGGAAATCTCTTCTTTTAAATGGGAGAGGCAGATGAAATGCTTGCTCTCTAAAAGCAACATCTGCACTTCTCTGCAAATGAGCCAGAAGGGGTGCTGTATATGCTAATCAGCTCAACTCCCATAATGTTTGGGAATTATGATAATTTTCAGGTGAGAGCAGGCGCTGTTTGATACCTATGGCGGCAACATGGATGACATAAATTAGTGCACTATGCACAAAACCGTGCTGCAATGAGTCATAAGTATATTTCTTTATGTTTCTTTATAGCAACTTGTGCTGCAATGAGTCATGAGTCATAATCGCATGCAATCAGGGTGTGCGATTACCCAGATGCCCTGTGATGAGACAGGCTAGGGACTAATCATCCTGATAACCCTATCCCATCCTGAGGGCATGTTTTCCCAGCACAGCTCTGCTGCTTCCCCCACCCATAGTGGTGTGTGTGTGTGTGTGCCCTGTGGGTCCGCCGCTCCCATCGGGAGCCCTCCCCCTTCCTTTTCCTCCAAATTCTCACATGGTGGAAACCTTTTCTGTGCATCCTGCAATGTGGTCTTGGATCATAGTAGGAGGTCTACTGTGGTTGATCACCTCAAATGCAAGTCACAGCTCAAGAGGAAAGCAGTATTTGAAGATAGCGGATATCACAAGAGGCAGAAGACACAACTTCTATACAACACCAAACCAATTCCAGACTATCAAGAACTGAAGTTGCCCAAGAATTTACCAAGATGTGTCTGGAAGCTAACGTTTGTCTTGAGAAGGAAGAACACCCCTCTGTGCGCTCCTTTCTTCAACACTTTGTGAAAGATGGTGGTGCAATTCCCGGATCTGACAAGCTGCAAACAGTTTATCTGACTGATGTTTTTGTAGGTAAAAAATAGGAGATTAATTATATACCAAGACTGCAGGAGAAAAGACTGCAGGGAAGAAAGTTGCAAGTATTGTTGATGAGACGTGTGATGTTGAGCAGCATTCAGTTTTAAATATCTTGGTTGCTTCCCTGTAAAAAGATAGTAGTAGTAGTAGTACATTTTATTTGTTTGGCCATAGGCCGTAACAAAATTGAACAACAGCTTAAATAAAAATAGAGCTAAAAAAAGATAATACAAAGTGTCCAAAATTATACAAAAGGAATAGAATTATAATTCATGATTACATTACATAGCCTTACCCTTCCCAGGGTTTATGGCGGCAACATTTGACCCCTGTTTTGGCTTCTTCCATTATAATGCATTACCCTTCTCGGGTTTGTGGCGGCAGCACTTGGTCCCTGCATTGACTTATTAATATCCACAATAGTAGTATCTGGTGAACAATCTATGTCACTAGGCAATGCTATATTCAGCAAGGTGGAGCTCTTATCAATTATACCATTAATGAGAGCTGAAGAGTCATGTAAAAATGGACCAAGCATGACTAAAAAGATAGTGAGGGCCTGATCTGTCTATGGGTGAAAACAGACATGACTCTAACCACCCTTTAACCACCCTTGGTGGTTATTTATGCATGTTGCAGGGCTCCATAGGGCACCAATACAGTCCTGCAACATGCATAAATAACCACCAAGGGTGGTTAAAGGGTGGTTAGTGTCATGTCTGTTTTCACCCTATATCTCCTGGATACAAAATTTCTCAGTAGCATGTCCCATACCATTGTGGCACAGGAAGCTAAGTAACAAAGACATTTTTAGACGAGCATCAAAAATCGTAGATAAGAACCTATCACACCTTGAAACCGTTTTTATTTTAATTTGGATTTAATGTTTAGGCTTGTGTGTTATCGTGAATTTAGAATTAATCTGCATTTAAATTAAACTGCTTTTAATGTTTTCACAAGCAGAAATGCAGATTAAAGCATTATTTAAATCCACACTAACTGTTTAAATGTTAAAAACACATTTTAATCTGTGAGTTTGTGAAACTGTTTTAATAAAACCTCGATGTTGGGTATTTATGAAACTGTTTTTATATCTTGAAAATTCCACCTTAAATGTGCATTAGATTTCTCTAATCCACATTAGCTGTCTCATCTAAAAACACCCTATGTCTGCTGAAGGGACTGCTTAAAAACTGTATACATGTCACGTGCCTCACTCATATAATGGAACTGGTTGTTCAAAGCCCATTTGAATTGACAACAAAGTTTATGAAACTATTTAGAAAACTGTTTTCCCTGCCAAGTGCAAGGAAATTAAGGTGCCTACGCCATTTGAGGGAGTGCATCACTGAAGGCAAAGCCACAATGCCACCTGATCCCTGTGCAATGTGATGGAGTTCATATTTCAGAGCTGCAGTATATCACCACAATCACATTAAGTACCAGAGAGAGTTCATTCGCAAGGAAATTGAAGTTGTTGATGCACGTGCAGCATTGGAGGCTCCTGAGGTAAGTGTTCATGTTTGATTTCATATGTGATTTAATTTTCTGTCCTGTACATCAAATTAAATTACCTAGACATGGACAGTAATTTGCTCTCCCTTTTGCGCTGTAAAATGACCATTGTAGTGATTGCACTTTCTTCCTACAGAAACTCCTGTTTGATGAGAGACAGGATGTCTGGTAAATATGAGAGCCAGTGTGGTGTAGTGGATGAGGACTTGGACCTGGGATACCAGGGTTTGACTTTCACCCCAGCTAATGAACTCACTGGGTGGCCTTGAGCAAATCAAAACCTCTTATCCTTAGTTCTCCGGATTTAAAATGGGAATATGTGTGTCTGTCTTTCCCTGTTTGTAATGTTCCCCTCATCCTTGTCCATATTTGATTGTAAGTCCACTGAGCAGAGACCAGTCTCTGAAAATCTGTGAATGTAAAGTGCTGCATACACCTAGGGTATTTTCGTATGTGACGGTGCTGACCACCATCATGCTTTGATCCTGCCTGGGGTGAAAGACCTCACCCCAGGCAGGATCTGGTCCCACCACTGAACAAACGTGACAGTGACCAGGGCTCGGGAGGGGATGGGGAGAGGATGGAGGATGTACGGACATGGTCTGTGTGGCCCCACCCCCTACGCTGCTCAGCATGTCTCAGCCCCCTCCCTGATGGGCAGGTACGGCCACCTGGTGTAGTTATGTTGAACGGGCCACCAGACATGACGTCCCGCTCTACCACGGCCCGGGGATGACTTCCCTGGACCATGGCAGGGCTAACTCTGGGATGTGCGCTAGCTGGGAGCCCAGCACATAACCCAGAGTTAATCCTGACACAGTCTGGGGTATGTTTGTTCCCACCCACAGCAAACATCTAGCAGGTGGGAACAAACGTGACACCACCATGGGTGCCCACACAGGGGTAAGTGTGGCCACCCGTGGTAGCATCATGTTTGAAAAACATCCCCTAGTAGTGCTATAGAAATGAATAGTAGAAATGAATAGTATTCTGGTTGCAAGTGAAGCTGGCATTGCTGGCTGAAAAAACATTGCTTCTATGCATTCTGCCTTACAAGTTCCATTCGCTACCGTGGTAGTGAACACTTTGGAAGCTCTTCAAATACAGCTGGAGGGACATGCACAGTTCACAACAGAAAGCTGTAGTAATCTGGTACATGCAGAAGGTGATGATACTCCACTGTCTTTATGGCCGGAGATGATATAAAATTTAAGGAGGCTTTCCAGGGAGCTGAAGAGAAATTAAGCAAATAAATACATGTCAAATGATGGATAGCCAGGACACAATTTCTTGAAGGCTGTCAGGATTTTTTATTGTACCAAAGTAAACTTTTTACCATCCAAAATGGTAGTCTTCAGTGACATATCTGGATGGAACTCGGTTCCAAAGGATCAGTTTGAAATCTGTGATAAGGTACTTGTCCCAAATTACATGAAAAGATACTGACTTGGAAAGACTTGGACAATTTTGGGAAGGGAAAGAGTACCCAAGCTTGCAGTGGTGCCACTAGCATGCACAAAATCAGTAAACACTTTTGCTGATGAAGAGCGCAGCTTCAGCATACTAGGGGTGTGCACCAGGGCCCTATGTCATTTTTCATTTTTTGTTATTGTTTTTGTTATTAAAATGTGTCATTTTCATTTTTATTAATGATGAAATGTCATTTTTCATTATTGTTGTTATTGGTATCAGTACCAATTTAAATTAAGATTTTGTTTTTTGTATCATTATTGGTATTGGTATAAACACAAAATCTAGGGATAGGCGAACAGATTGCGGTTCAGGTTCGGCCGTTCGGTTTGGCGGCGTTCGGTTCGTCTGTTTTCGGTTCGTCCATTCGGTTCGGCAGTTCGGTTAGTTCGCTGAGTTCTGGTTCAGCTGTTTGGTTCGGTCGTCCGAACAGGCCGTTAGGTTAGGCCATTCGGCTGTTCGGTTCGGCTGTTTGGGAAATGTTATTATGGGTGGTTTTTTGTTTTTTATTGGTTTTTTTTGTTTTTATATGGGTTTTTTATTTATTTATTTTACTTAATATTGTATATATCTATCTATCTACACTAAATCTAACTGCTATTAACTATTCTAAATGCTATGAACTTAATGGATTATCTAATAAGTACACAGACCTACTCCTACAAACACTAAAACTAAATCACTAACGCTATCTCTATCAC
>QEPC01005277.1:1365282-1377072 GCA_003113815.1 Sphenodon punctatus
GGGGGGGGGGGGGGGAGGGCAGGCGAAAACACCAGCCTTTCAAGTTCAAAACTCACCCCTCCCCCCCCCAGGCCCCTGGACCCATGGCTCCTTCCTTTCCTCACAGATGTCCGGCAGGAGGCTGAAGGGGCAACAGGGACCCAGTGTCCGCGCAGTGGAGCAGCAGCAGATGGTAGGTGCTGCCGCCGGCGCAATCATTGGCGTGTTCCTTTTAACCTCGGCCGGGCTGCTTCCCATGAGGGGGTGGGGAGGGCAGGCAAAAACACAAACCTTTCAAGTTCAAAACTCCACCCAGGCCCCTGGACTCACATCTCCTTCCTTGCCCCACAGATGTCCGACGGGAGGCTGAAGGGGCAACGGGGACCCAGCACCCACGCAGTGGAGCGGCAGCAGATGGTATGTGCGGCCCTGCAAAATTATGTCATTAGCAGCTATCAATGTGATAGCAAGCAACTGGAAAACATCAACAGAACTATCAGAAGGAGAATGGTTTAACAGACTGGTATACTTACTCCACGGAGAAGCTACTGGAGGAGTTCAATGAAAATTACCAAGACTTTGCTTCAAAGTGGTTCCCATGTGTCAACAACAGCCAGGGAAAACAACTCCAGAAGATGTGAGATCCTATTTATTTAACTTTTCGGTTTAAATACGTGTAACTACAAAACCCTTATGTATTGGGTTCAATGTCTCTAGCATTTAAATTGTTTTCTTGAACTCATAACAACAGTTTAGTTCTATCCCTTGAGGAAATCACCTCCCTGCTCTCCAACCCCTCCACTTGCCCCCTGGGCCCCATTCCTTCCCACCTCTTGACCTCCATTGCCCCCACCGTCGCCCCTCCCCTCCTGCACATCATCAACCTCTCTCTCTCTACCGTCTCCGTCCCCTCTGCCTTTAAACATGCCACTGTCTCCCCCATCCTCAAAAAGTCCACTCTGGATCCCTCTGAACCCTCTAATTACTGTCCTGTCTCGCTCCTCCCTTTTGCTTCTAAACTCCTTGAACGGGTTGTCTACTCCCATTGCCTCAACTGCCTCTCCGTCAACTACTCCCTTGACCCCCTCCAATCTGGCTTCCACCCCCTTCACTCCACTGAAACCACTCTTGCTAAGATCACCAACGATCTTCTTGTGGCTAAATCTAACCACCTTTACTCTATTCTTCTCCTCCTTGATCTCGTTGCTGCCTTCAAAACTGTTGACTACTCGCTCCTGCTTGAATTGCTTCACACCCTGGGATTCAGGGACTCTGTCCTCGAATGGTTCTCCTCCTACCTTTCTGACCGCTCCTTCAATGTATCTCTTCATAACTCCTCCCCCTCCTCCTCCCTATCCCTCTTGGTCAGGGTTCCTCTGTCCTTGGCCCTCTCCTCTTCTCTATCTATACCCAATCCCTAGGCAAACTCATTGCCTCCCATGTTTCCAATACCACCTATATGCTGACGACACTCAACTCTATCTCTCCACTTCTTCCCTCTCCCCCTCTTTTCAAGCTCATCTCACCGATATCTCCGCCTGGATGTCTCAACGCCAACTCAAACTGAACATGGCGAAAACTGAACTCCTTATCGTCCCTCCCAATCCTTCCTCTCCCTCTTCCCTGTCAATCGTCATTGATGGGGTCTCCATCGTCCCTGTTCCCCAAGCCCATAGCTTGGGTTTCATCTTTGACTTGCACCTTAACTTCAAACCCTACTTTGACTCAGTGGCCAAATCCTGCCGCTTCTCCCTCCACAACATTGCTAAGATCCACCCTTTTGTGTCTGTCTCCTCTGCCAAAACTCTCATCCATGCCCTAGTCATCTCATGCCTCAACTATTGTAACCTCTTCCTTGCTGGCCTTCCTCACTCTCACCTTTCTACCCTCATCTCTGTTCAAAACTCTGCTGCCAGGATCATCCACCTAGCCTGTCGCTTTGACCATGTGCAGCCTCTCGTCTCCTCTCTTCACTGGCTCCCCCTTCCTGAGTGTATTCTGCACAAACTCCTTGTCTTCACCTACAAAGCCCTTCACAACCCCCTACCTCTCTGCCCTTAACTTCCTCTGAACCCCTGTTCGAGCACTCCACTCCTCTTCCATCCCCTCCCTCACCTCCCCTGCTCCCCCTTCCATCCCCTCCTTTTCCATCCCCTCCCACACCTCCCCTGCTCCCCCAACCATCTTCATCACTACTCCCTCGCTGCGCCGCATGCCTGGAACTCCCTCCCTGCCCTCGTCTGCCTTGCCCCCACCCGCCGCACCTTCAAGTCCCTCTTCAAAACCCACCTCTTCCGCTCTGCCCTTCCTAACTCCTGCTAATCATCCTCACCCAGGATTATCACCCACCTATTATCTGCAAACTCCCAATTTACTATAACCAAGCCAAGAACGTGTACCTGAATTTTTGCATCCCCATGAATGGTGCATCACTTGTCTCTCCCTCTGTTCCCCCTTCCCTGTCTCCCCTCCCCCTGTCTTTAGATTGTAAGTTCTCAGGCAGGGACCATGTCTATTTTATTCTCTGTAAAGCACCAGGTAAATCTCTGGTGCTATATAAAAGCTTATAATAATTATTATTGTTTTTTGTCATTTTCATTGTTCCAATAATGGGTGAAAACAGACATGACCATAACCACCCTTTAACCACCCTTGGTGGTCATTTATGCATGTTTCAGGGTTGCATAGGGCACCAATACAGCCCTGAAACATGCATAAATAACCACCAAGGGTGGTTAAAGTGTGGTTAGCGTCATGTCTGTTTTCACCCAATGATAACGAAAACCACAAATTTCATTTTCATTATTGATATATGAAAACGATATGCACACTGCTTTGGCATACTCAATCTTATATACACAGAAACTTATAAAGACTTCGTTGAAGACAATCTATACAGATCTGTCTTCATTTGCTTCATTGAAAATAAATAAATGCCTCAAATTAATTTTATAAAGGCTTCAGGAATGCAAATAAATAAATGTCTCCTTTTAAATTTTACTAGACTTACCTTTTATATTAAATGCCTGTAAGCAGTAAAAATGTTCCAATTTGGGTCATAGAATTTTCAATTTGGGATTGTGGAATTTTCAGTTTGGAGGTGCAGAATTCAGGGTTACAGAACGGGAAAAATTTTTGGAGGAGAATTGGGACCTTGGTGATATAGGAAGCATTAGCTTCATTTCAGTTGATTCAAAAATCTGTGATAGGAATAAGTGTCAGGCCAGTATTACTGGTGGACAGCTCAGCAGCTTCTTCTGCTTTTAAATGAAAAGCCGCTCATGCATTTTCCAGATCAGAGAGCATTAATCATGTAAGTCTGTTTATTTTAGTAAAATCACCTGCTTAATTGCTTTAATTAAATATTTAATTGTGATGCCTTGCACCTGGAGATTACCTGAATGATATGCCAGTGAGTTTTGCTTTCCCAGCTGGACACGCTCCATGGCGAAAACCTACAGGTTTCATCTGAGAGTGCAGATAGATTTTTCTGTGCTCAGTGGAGAGATGCAGAAAATCCCTAACCTTTAATATCTGGGAGTCCCACCGTTTTTCAATTACTGTCAGAGTTGCACCGCAGGATGCGATCAGGACACTGTTGCTAATTTAGCCTTCATACTGTCTCACCTGGGAGCCTGCTCTTTGTAACCAGGCAGTGCATTCAGCCATGGGATCATAGCTTCCACACATGCTGAAGGGAGAATTCAATCATAAATTGATCTGGTCGGTGTTGCAGGCATTCTCTCTTGTTCTGTTTCTAATTTTGATGCCTAATCAGATGAAAAGCAATAAGAGATTCAGTGATTATGCCAAGAATAGCATATGAACATTTTATCTCTGACATATGTGTGTTTTCCTTTTGTGCTTCAAATGCCCCTACCTATTTAGATTCCATCATATAATCTATCATTTAATCTCCACTGGGTTGGTATAAAGCTAGAGTAGTTCCACTGATGTTACTTAAGTTACATTAGTAACATAAATCAGATCAGAATCTTGATCATAGTCTCTTAATGGGAGATAAAAAGTCTTTGATATATTTTTCAATATGGGAAATCAGTGAGAATATTAAAACATCTAAGTACACTTAAATGGCTAGGCACACTGGAGTTTTCTTTTTTGCATATACCAATATATTGAATATTTACTTTATGCTTGCTATGCTGAATTGCTATGGAGTGGAAGCCAGCTGGCAGGTTGCAGTAGGCTACAGGTCACTGGATTTCAGGTTGCAACCAATATTTGGGATGAAATTCCTTAAAGGTCCAAGCCAATGTAGACAAGTCCAAGTGCCACAGTAATGGGCATCTTGGAAACTCAATAGATGGGATGGGGCTGTCTGACTTTCACACAGAATGGATTTAAGATTTGCTACACAGTCCATTACAATGTGTGTGTTTTTAGACACACACGTTTTTCACCCGAACTTAAGAGTCTAGGTTCTACAAACTCCTGCATAGGGAGTTTAGATGCTCCCCCCTCCCCCATTATGAGAAGTCAACTAGGCACTGGCAACTCCTGCGTGTTTTGAGAAGTGAACTTGGTAAGTCTCCGATATTAGATTCTTAAGTCTAGGTGGGAAAAGTGTTTCTTAAAATTCCTAATTGGAAGATTGTTCTTGACATCTATGTAGTTTGATTTAGGCCCTGAATGGGAGATGGTGCAGCCCAGCCATAGGTCCTTGAAGGACCAGTACCCCCTCCAACACAGTTTTCTAAAGCTTCCTTTAGCCATTGGTGATGCCCTTGTCCTTCTCCATAACCCTGTGGAGATAGGTCTTCTTTGCCTGCCATTATAATCTTCCTCTTTAGTCCTACTTCCTGGCTCACTTCCGATTACCTGACTCCCCTTGGACTAACCAGCAACATCTAGTTAAATTACCACCTAATTGAGACTCAGTTGGCTAATGAGAGGGTGTTGGCTAGCCTGGGAATGATCCCCACAAGGATTCACCCACGATATCCTGCCACCAATTCTTAATTCATGATCATATGTTATTTATTTGGGTGTCATAGTTTTTCATTTGGCTGTATGCCAGTATCTTAAATGACAATACCAAGTGGATTTTACATGTCACTCATGCCAGGGAGAAACATGTTCTATAAGTGATATCTCCACACTCAAGGAAAGTGTCTACTTCTTGAAGACAAAACAATCAAATGTTTATTACTTTGTATTAGGTGTCTGGCTTGTGATGAGAATGAATAGAGCAGTTAGGTCAATAACCAGGACTCCAAAGACATACCAGGGTTGTACAGCCAGTCGAGGAACAATGTCAGAGCTGTGGGACTAATCAAGTGTCATGGCCCAAGATGTGCTGAGGCCAATGGCCAGAAGTCAGTCTGAAGCAGGGCATGAGGAACAGAAACAAGCAGGACAGGGTGTGAGGCAAGTCACAAATAGGAGCAACAGGCACTAGCTGTTTGATTGCACAAGTCAGAGGGCTGATCCTGGGCTGATGATAGGCTAGACATGAGAACCGGTGTAGCCTAATGGATGAGAGGGTGGACTTGATTTGAATCCAGGTTCACATCCCATCATAGCCATAAATTTAGTGGATGGCCTTAGGCAAGTCATTGTGTGTTTTTACACACACACATTTCTCCTGCATGTTTGCTATTACATCCTGAACTTTCTGTGTGTCTAAATCACTCACCCAGATCTTAAACATCTGGCTCTTTGAACTTCTGCATAGAACTTCTCTCAGAACTTTTGTGTGTAAAAAGTTTTCCTGGTAAACTGCTTTGCACCAGGCAGCTTTGGTCATTTGTTTTCCATAGCAGCCGCTCACGTCTACAGCTGCGGCTACTTTAGGCTGCCTCAGGCAGTGTTTGCGTGAAGAATGCATCCAGGAACTGCCGCAGGACAGTGTGTGTGTGAAAAATGCATCCAGAACTTACTTGTGGACTTGTAAACCCAGAAGATTGAAAGACCAGCACTTTAAGGTGCGCATAAAAATGTCCACTATCTCTCTCAGCCTCAGATCCCTATCTGCAAAGTGGGAATTATAATGATCTAATGCACAGGGTTGTTCTGATGAGAAGATACAGAAGGATTGTAAAGTACTCTCACTACTGAAAGAAATGGTAAAAATAAAATAATTTAGGGCAGTAGTCAATCTGTGGTAGTCTGTATTCATCTGAGAGATCCAAACGAGCCACAGTTTCTCTGAGAAGCTGTGGCACAGGGGCTCCAGGCCTCACCCTGAGCTCAAACCCCACCAGGGACAAAAAACGTGACTTCTGGTTTTTGCTAGAGGGTTGATGTCTTAGGTCGCTTATAGACGAGACAAAAAAGGCGGCTGATCCTTTGATCAGCCACCTTTCTTTGCGCTCGTCTAAACTTCAGGGCCGGATCCTACCCCGCATCTGACCGGGTCGGTGATCCTGGCCCTTCAGACGCAGATCCCCGAAGTGCCGGCTTTAAGCCGCACTTCCGGGATTCCTGGCCGAGTGCGCATGCGCGGAAGGGCGCGTATGCGCACAACGACTGTACGCCGTGTCTGAATATCAGACACGGCATACAGGGAAGGCGGGGGAGAGATGCCAGCACTGAACGATCCCGCTTGTGAGCGGGATCGTCTAACAGCGCCCTCAGAGTGCCAGACTCTGGTTTCCTGCACAGCATATAGTTTCAATTCATCAGAGGCACTTACATAATGAAAAGGTGAGAAAGCAGAACAAAATGCTAATCTCTTTCTTCTTCTTTACACTTACTAAAGATTCTTTTAATTCTCTCTCTTATGTATGTGCACACATATAGAATGCTGCTTACACATGCACACACACAGGCTAAATAAGGGTAAAAGCTGTGTTGTGCATCAGGCCCTCATGTCGTTTTCATTTTTCTATTTCATTATTCAAAAATGTCATTTTCATTATCATTATTAATGACAATATCGTTTTCATTTTCGTTGTCATTATCATTTTTGTTATTTTTGGTATTGTTTTTATCATTTTTGATATAATTTTTGATATCGTTTTCATTATCGGTATTGGTATCGATATCAGTAATTATATTCGTTATCAGTATTCATTATTCTTATTGATATCGGTACCATTTCATACAAATATTTTATTTTTGGTATCAGTATCGTTATTGATTCCTGCGCCTAACTAATATTTATCTAAATCTAAGGGAGACAGGGGAAAGGGAAAGGAAAACTATCTATTATCTAAACAATTATCTATATAACTATTCTAATCTAATCTATATGTCTATAATATTTATCTATCTCTAATCTTTACTACCTATCTCTACATAATGTACAGGGGAGAGAAGGGCAAGGAAAGGGAGAAGGTAAAATGTAGGGTATGAGGAAGGAAAGGTATTGGTGGGAATGAATACCGAATAAATAAATAAATAAATACAATGTGGGCTAGGGAGGATTTTTTATATGCAAAGCACCATAGTTCTGTAAAATGCAACCTAACAAGCATAGCTCTCACAGAATGGAGAGAAAAAGCTTGGCCCTCCCAGTATAAAGGGTTACAGTGTCCGCCCCAGACCCCCCCCCTGATTGGTTGTGGGAGGCAGCAGGCATTGAGCAATCACAGAGTGCCATGAGACTGCTGGGGCCTGCTTGCGTTGCTCATTGTCCAGTGATGCATCCATCAGATACTGCTGAGCTGCTCGCCCCTCCCAACACAGGCACAGTTCAAGAGTTCAACCCTGTTAAGACTCCGAGATGTCTTCTCCCTCCTCCCCTCTCTACGTTTGCTCTCCAAAACCCAACTGCCACAGCACTTATAATAACGACAATGATAACGACATTGTCATTTTTGTTTCTTGTTATCATTTTTGTTATCGTTTTTGGTATCATTTTTGTATCATTGTTGATATTGATATCTTTATCATTATTGTTATCAATATCATTATCATTATTGATATCATTATCGTTACCATTATCGGTATTCTTGGTTGTCATTTTTGGTATTCTCAGTTGTGGGGGTGAAGGGCCTGGTGTGAAATTGTTGGCTGGAATACAGAATGGATTCCTAAGAAACTTTTAAGTGTTCCAAGATCTACCTCCCCTGTGGTGGTTTGTTTGGAGTCAGAACTAGGATCCTGGGAAATGAGATGTGAATGTTTGATACTTACCTTTTGGTTGAAGGCCCATTTTCTCTGTCCTAAGTCCCTAGTGAGGTCATGCCTGGAAGAGTGTTATGTGTCTATTCAGAGTGTCAGGACTTCAGAAAAAAAAATATCATCAGCTCTTGGTGGAGGGCTGCCTGCAGGAAGATTCAGGAGTTGGGCTTTNTAGGCAAGTCATTGTGTGTTTTTACACACACACATTTCTCCTGCATGTTTGCTATTACATCCTGAACTTTCTGTGTGTCTAAATCACTCACCCAGATCTTAAACATCTGGCTCTTTGAACTTCTGCATAGAACTTCTCTCAGAACTTTTGTGTGTAAAAAGTTTTCCTGGTAAACTGCTTTGCACCAGGCAGCTTTGGTCATTTGTTTTCCATAGCAGCCGCTCACGTCTACAGCTGCGGCTACTTTAGGCTGCCTCAGGCAGTGTTTGCGTGAAGAATGCATCCAGGAACTGCCGCAGGACAGTGTGTGTGTGAAAAATGCATCCAGAACTTACTTGTGGACTTGTAAACCCAGAAGATTGAAAGACCAGCACTTTAAGGTGCGCATAAAAATGTCCACTATCTCTCTCAGCCTCAGATCCCTATCTGCAAAGTGGGAATTATAATGATCTAATGCACAGGGTTGTTCTGATGAGAAGATACAGAAGGATTGTAAAGTACTCTCACTACTGAAAGAAATGGTAAAAATAAAATAATTTAGGGCAGTAGTCAATCTGTGGTAGTCTGTATTCATCTGAGAGATCCAAACGAGCCACAGTTTCTCTGAGAAGCTGTGGCACAGGGGCTCCAGGCCTCACCCTGAGCTCAAACCCCACCAGGGACAAAAAACGTGACTTCTGGGTTTTGCTAGAGGGTTGATGTCTTAGGTCGCTTATAGACGAGACAAAAAAGGCGGCTGATCCTTTGATCAGCCACCTTTCTTTGCGCTCGTCTAAACTTCAGGGCCGGATCCTACCCCGCATCTGACCGGGTCGGTGATCCTGGCCCTTCAGACGCAGATCCCCGAAGTGCCGGCTTTAAGCCGCACTTCCGGGATTCCTGGCCGAGTGCGCATGCGCGGAAGGGCGCGTATGCGCACAACGACTGTACGCCGTGTCTGAATATCAGACACGGCATACAGGGAAGGCGGGGGAGAGATGCCAGCACTGAACGATCCCGCTTGTGAGCGGGATCGTCTAACAGCGCCCTCAGAGTGCCAGACTCTGGTTTCCTGCACAGCATATAGTTTCAATTCATCAGAGGCACTTACATAATGAAAAGGTGAGAAAGCAGAACAAAATGCTAATCTCTTTCTTCTTCTTTACACTTACTAAAGATTCTTTTAATTCTCTCTCTTATGTATGTGCACACATATAGAATGCTGCTTACACATGCACACACACAGGCTAAATAAGGGTAAAAGCTGTGTTGTGCATCAGGCCCTCATGTCGTTTTCATTTTTCTATTTCATTATTCAAAAATGTCATTTTCATTATCATTATTAATGACAATATCGTTTTCATTTTCGTTGTCATTATCATTTTTGTTATTTTTGGTATTGTTTTTATCATTTTTGATATAATTTTTGATATCGTTTTCATTATCGGTATTGGTATCGATATCAGTAATTATATTCGTTATCAGTATTCATTATTCTTATTGATATCGGTACCATTTCATACAAATATTTTATTTTTGGTATCAGTATCGTTATTGATTCCTGCGCCTAACTAATATTTATCTAAATCTAAGGGAGACAGGGGAAAGGGAAAGGAAAACTATCTATTATCTAAACAATTATCTATATAACTATTCTAATCTAATCTATATGTCTATAATATTTATCTATCTCTAATCTTTACTACCTATCTCTACATAATGTACAGGGGAGAGAAGGGCAAGGAAAGGGAGAAGGTAAAATGTAGGGTATGAGGAAGGAAAGGTATTGGTGGGAATGAATACCGAATAAATAAATAAATAAATACAATGTGGGCTAGGGAGGATTTTTTATATGCAAAGCACCATAGTTCTGTAAAATGCAACCTAACAAGCATAGCTCTCACAGAATGGAGAGAAAAAGCTTGGCCCTCCCAGTATAAAGGGTTACAGTGTCCGCCCCAGACCCCCCCCCTGATTGGTTGTGGGAGGCAGCAGGCATTGAGCAATCACAGAGTGCCATGAGACTGCTGGGGCCTGCTTGCGTTGCTCATTGTCCAGTGATGCATCCATCAGATACTGCTGAGCTGCTCGCCCCTCCCAACACAGGCACAGTTCAAGAGTTCAACCCTGTTAAGACTCCGAGATGTCTTCTCCCTCCTCCCCTCTCTACGTTTGCTCTCCAAAACCCAACTGCCACAGCACTTATAATAACGACAATGATAACGACATTGTCATTTTTGTTTCTTGTTATCATTTTTGTTATCGTTTTTGGTATCATTTTTGTATCATTGTTGATATTGATATCTTTATCATTATTGTTATCAATATCATTATCATTATTGATATCATTATCGTTACCATTATCGGTATTCTTGGTTGTCATTTTTGGTATTCTCAGTTGTGGGGGTGAAGGGCCTGGTGTGAAATTGTTGGCTGGAATACAGAATGGATTCCTAAGAAACTTTTAAGTGTTCCAAGATCTACCTCCCCTGTGGTGGTTTGTTTGGAGTCAGAACTAGGATCCTGGGAAATGAGATGTGAATGTTTGATACTTACCTTTTGGTTGAAGGCCCATTTTCTCTGTCCTAAGTCCCTAGTGAGGTCATGCCTGGAAGAGTGTTATGTGTCTATTCAGAGTGTCAGGACTTCAGAAAAAAAAATATCATCAGCTCTTGGTGGAGGGCTGCCTGCAGGAAGATTCAGGAGTTGGGCTTTTCACCTGAATTCTTTTCTTCACTTACCCTTATACAAAGTCTTAAGCTGCTCTGGGAGAGGATTAAGGATACTGATCTCCAGAATCTTAGGCGGAAGGTAGGGGGAGCTAGGGCAGCATCATACTATAAGTATTGGACCCAGGTGTAAATAGACCAGACTATCTGAGAGAGTTACACCAACCTACATTGAGGTTAGCTTTTAATGCTCTGAGATGCCAGACTATGGAGACGGAGGTCCTTCTTGGGAGATATAAGGGCTGTAAATATTTGGAATGTTTATGTACATGTGGAATGTCTGTTGTTGAGGATCTTAGTCACTATGTATTGTTTTCCCCATACTATAACGAGGCTAGAGAGGAAATGTGGACTTTAGTTGGGAACTTACAAGGGAAAATAGTAATGCAAAAACGTATCTTTTTGTTGAAAGATACGCTTCCAGAAGTCACGAGGGCAGTAGCCAGCTTTGCATATGGGACAAAAAAACAGCGGATCAGGAATTTATTAGTTAATTAAAGTCATTGATCTGGGGAAGAAGGTGTTAGGTTATTATCTCCCAAGCTTAGTCAGTCACTCCGATTATGGGTATAAATCATGTATAAATTATATTTAACATTGTCTATATGTATGTATAACCTTTTTCAAGGCTGTTTTTATTAATAGTGTTTGAATATGGTTATTGCAATAATGAAAACGACAATTTTCATTATCGTTATTGTAATAATGACAATGGCATGCACACCCCTAAAGGTATTATTATTATTATTATTATTAAACATTTATAAAGCGCCAGTAACAACCTGGCGCTGTACAGAACATATAATCAGCTGCGGTCCCTACCTGTGGCTTACAATCTAAAAG
>QEPC01005277.1:1401513-1460683 GCA_003113815.1 Sphenodon punctatus
AAGCCCTGTTTATATTTATATTTTTATATGAAATATATGTTGTTTTTATTGAATTTTAATGTATTTTATTGTTTTAATTATGTTGTGAGCCGCCCCGGGCTGCTTTGCAGGAGGGGCGGGATATAAATGCTTTGAAATAAATAAAAATAAATAAATAAAAATTGGCCAGAGATACATCCATCAGGTTCTTCCCCTCCCAGTTAAAGAGTTCAACACTTTTTCTAGCTTGATATGTCTGCTCCCCGCCCTCCACATTTCCCTCCAAAAAAATACCTGCTTTGGCTGTGGGTTCAAGAACTTTGCAACAACTTTCCAAAGTTTTCTGAAGTTTTCCAAGGTCTCGAATTCTGAGTCTGAATTCTGAAACTTTGGAAACAATGCTGAAGGGCTGCCAAGTACTTGGGCTGATTAATCAGAACTTCGGTATTTGGCCCAAGTACATGGAAGTATTATTTGGTACAGTCCTAGTTTTGACTACGACCATTGACATGGTTGCACTCAGGTGTCCGCTCCTGGCAGTTCGTCAGCACAGCTTTCCCTGGTATACGGAGGACCTGAGGTGACTGAAGCAGGAGAGCAGGCAGTTACAGGGCCAGTGGCACGCGACTCCTGCTGAAGGCGACCAATTGTGGCATAGAACGTTTTTTAAGGATTATGCTATGACTGTGAAGCTGGCAAAGAAAGCTATCTTCTCTGCTATCATAACATCTACAAAGGCCTGTCCAGCAGAGCTGTTCTGGGTGGTGAGGGGCCTGGTTAATCTGGCCTGTCTCCACCAGGAAATGGAGTCTTCCATAGTCTGCTATGACATTTTTATTAACTACTTTGCAGACAAAATTGCTCATATTCACCACAACTTGGGCACTGCCATTTCATCTGCAGAGTCAGAGTTTGGGGTTATGGAAGCTCAGTCTTGTTCTGTTTACCTGGAACAGTTTCAATTGGTATCGCCCACCAATGCTAGGGAAGTGCTTGGGAGATGAGGGCAAGTAGTTGTGAATTGGATATTTGCCCATCCTGGCTGGTGAAAGCCAGTCAGGAGATGCTGGGGCCATTGTTCGCTGAAGTTATCAATGCCTCCCTTCAGGAGGGGAGGATGTCAGATGCCCTTAAAACTGCAGTGGTCCATCCACTGCTTAAGAAGCCATCTCTGGATGCTGACACCCCAGCCAGTTATTGTCCTGTCTCTAACTTTCCCTTTTTAGGGAAGGTTACTGAACAGGTGGTTGCCTGACAGTTACAGGTGCATCTTGTTGTTGTTGGATTCCTGGACCCATTTTAGTCAGGTTTTCATCCTGGGTTTGACACGGAGACTGCGCTTGTGGCTTTGGTCAATGACCTGTGCCTGGAGATGGACAAGGGGAACTTGTTGAACTTGTTAGATCTGTCTGCGGCTTTTGATACAGTTGATCATGAGGTATTGTTGACATGACTGCAGGACCTGATGGGGACCACTCTCAAGAGGACCTGATGGGGACCACTCTCAAGAGGTTCCACTCTTTCCTGTCAGGGAGGTCCCAGTGGGTGGTGATTGATAATTGCTCGTCCTCTCCTTGGGACCTTCCCTGTGGTGTCCCTCAGGGTTCTATCCTGTCTCCCCTCTTGTTCAATGTGTATTTGAGGCTGCTGGATAAGGTGATTTGTAGGTTTGGGATGAGGTGTCATCAATATGCTGATGACACTCAGCTCTACCTCTCTTTTTCATCTGATCCAGGTCCCGCAGTTTTGGTGCTTACCTGATGCCTGGTGGTTGCTGGGAACTAGATAAGGGTGTACTGACTGAAGTTGAATCCTGAGAAGACTGAAATGATGATGACTGGCCTGATCTGTGACTTGGGGGGATTAAGATGTCTGCCATTGATGGGGACTGGCCCCTTCTGGTCACTTGGGTTCACAGCCTTGAAGTGCTTATGGATTCCTAGCTGTGTCTGGATTGTCAGGTGGAGGCGATGGCCAGGAGCACTTTCCACCAACTCCGTCTGGTGAGGAGGTTGCAGCCTTTTCTTTCTGATTCAGGTCTGGCCACTGTTGTCCATGATTTCATCACTTTGAGGCTAGATTACTGCAATGCGCTCTACTTGGGGCTACCCCTGATGACTGTTCAGAAGCTGCAGCTGGTGCAGAATCCGACAGCGTACCTCCTTTCGGGGGTGAGGTGCTGGGAGCACATTATAACGGTGCTCTGAAGTCTGCACTGGCTGCCTATAGTTTTCGTGGCAAAATTCAAGGTGCTGGTTTTGACCTTTAAAACCCTAAATGATTTGGGTCACACATATCCAAAAGATTGCCTATCATACCATGGACCTTTGCAGCCCCTACGGTCATCCGGGGGTGACCTTCTGTAAGTTGAGGGTTCCATCTGTTACCTTTGTCCATGGGGTAGGGGTGTGCAGGAGGGCATTCTTGGTTTTTGCTCCCATTTTGTGGAACTCCTTTCCACAGCAGAGGTTTGTTTCAGCCCGAGCTTGGGCATCTTCCAGAAGCGGCGCAAAACTTCTTTATTTGAAAGAACATTTGGCAGGCAGGGATAAATAGGGCTTGTGTGCAATTTCTGAGTAGGGTTGTAGGGGAGGGAGGCAGTTTGATGGAAGGGATGTGTGTTTTTATTGCTGAATTTTACTGTTGACTTTTATTGTTGACATTATTTATTTTATTTTTTATGGATTGTGAGCCTTATAGGAAGGGTGGTATATACATATGAAAAAATAAATAAATAATAAATAAATACAAACCCTCCCCCAAACCCCCCAACCATCCCACAGCCCCCCACACATAAAACCACCTCCCCCCACTCGAGCCTTCCTCACAACTCTGCCCCAACCCACCCACCAATCCCCTGTCCCTGCCCCCCACATGCCTTTACAATGAGAAAGGTATTACACCACCTCCAGAAGATGCTCAGGCTCAGGCTCAAATTAATCTTTGGGGAAGGGAGTTCCATAGCATCAGGGCAACAACCGAGAATGCCCCCTTGCAAGCTGTCATCATTCAAATAAAACTAGCTGATGGTACTCACAGAGAGACACTCCTGGACGATTGCAGGGGCCACAGTGGGGCATGGAAGAACAGGCAATCTCTCAGATATCTGGGACCCAGACTATTTAGGGTTTTAAAGGTCAAAACCAGCACCTTCAAAATGAAGTAATTGATTTAACAAATGCAGAACTATCACATTGCTGGTGAAGATTCATGACATTTTTAAATGTGAGGCTTTTCTCCTGCAGGTTAAACATCCGGTTTGGGGAATCCCAGAAGTTTTTAAACTCAGACTAGGTAAGTCCCTGGTAGTGGAGGTCTTACCAGTCTGCATCTCAAATGTCCTGGAGTCACCTGGCGCTGCTTTTTCCTACAGTGCCCAGGCAACTTCCAGTTCAGTGAGGAGTGTATGAATTCCCCCCGTGGAGGTTTCCCCAAGCTGGATGTTTTGACCTGCAGGAGAAAAACCTCACATTTAAAAATGCCTTTGTTCAGATACTTGGTTGTAGGGGTGGGACTCCAGGTGAATTATCGATTACCGGTTTTATTGGTATCGGATTAATCTGATATCGGAGTTATAGGTATTGGTATATCATTTTTTTAACATTGCCGATTGTTTTGATCGTTAACATTGCGGCCATTGTTAAAATGTTAAAGATCCGAAAAATCGGCAATGTTAAAAGACCGATATACTGATACTGATATTATCAGTATTATCTGATTAATTCGATATGGACAATTATCGGCATTATCAGATTAATCCGATACCAATAGTCCCATCCCTACTTGGTTGTGTATCTAAGTATATGACTAGTCTTCATGAATACATTTCCCCATATTCAGGTCAACTCTAATAGTAATGTCTTTAAAGAAAATCATCCCAAAACTTGGAACGTGAGAGATGGAAGAGGAATGAAAAAAAATAAGAAGAAAGATTTGCACTGTACTATAGTTCTCAGAAACTATCCAATCCATCCATCCTTAATGAGTTAAATTTAGGGGCATCAGATGGCCATAAACTCATGAATTCTTATTCTACACAATACAATAAGAAGTGAATTAGGGAAATGGCAGCCAGCCAGGCAGCTCCTAAACTTCAAGTTTGAAGTGGATGTGCATTTTTCAGTGGAATGGAACTTTTAATAACTGATCCATTGCTCGCTCTGTATGTTACAGTATCAGGAGTAAATGCAATTGTATTCGTGAGATAAAAAGACTTAAACGTCGCTTAAGAAATGACAAGCAGTTTATTGGACATGGACATCACTGCTTTAATATGAAAAATGTTCATGGGCTCTAAAGAAGTAATTCCAGCTCAGATACAATCTTTGAAGGGCCTATTAGTTTTTTGATTGCTAGGCCTATAGTAGGATTACACTGCAAAGCAAAGAGATTCTATTTGTCAAAAATGACAGCGTTTTTCTAAGACGTCCATACTCCAGGAGCTATAGGAAGCTTGACCTAGTTTTCATTTAGTGAGGGAAATAGGTTTATTAAACATTTAGAGCAGTTCTCCTAATGTAAGTTAGAGTTTGGAAGGACAGAATAGGCCAGACTGAACTATAACTGAAACGACATCTTACTTACCAAAAGAAGATCATGGTAATACTCATGGAGCCATTAAAAAACAGTTAACTCTAGTAAACAAAGGCAAAGAAGTCCCTTGGTATGTGTGATTGGTGTATTTGCACAGAGGGAGGTTCCTCACTTGGGTCTCTGAGAGCATCAACCCAAAATGGGACTTCTGCAAGGAAAGGCATTGCCATGGTGTCTGAACTGACCAAGCCACTATGGGCCTTGTAATAAGAGAGGTGTTATCTCTCTGAATCTACCAACCTGCAATCATCTCCATGCTAAGAGGCTCCCCACTAGGGATTCGGAGAGCACCAACCCACCATGAGGAGAGTGCTAAGAAGAGTGCCACCAGGGATTCTGAGTACACTGACCTGTGAGGGGCTTGTGATAGGAGAGTCTTCACCAGGATCTCTGAATACAACAACCCATAATGGACCCCATGCTAGAATGGTCCCCGCTTGGGTTTCTTAGAGCACCAACCCACTATGGGTACTTTCAGAAGTTACGGGCGGCCGGTTCACCACAGCGAACCACCAGGGGGGGCGAACAGCGCAACCACGCCCGGGGGTTGGAAAACGACCCAAACAGACGTGCCGGGAATGGGACCACGGGCCGGAACCGGGCCGCACCATCGCGGCCCGTGGCAGCACAACAGACGTGCAGCCGAACCCCCGGCGGGCGCTAAACCCCCACAAGGCACCGGGCAGGGGCGGGACACAGACATGGCCGACTGAGGGCAAACGAAGCCACAAGGCACACAAGGGAACGCCCACACAAGGGAAACGGGAAGGGAGGGGGGAAGAGCGAGAACAGGCTGACAGCCGGCTCACACAGCGGTCCCGCAGCAGGGCACAATGCACGGCCACACGCCCGGGCACACACACACACACCAGGGAAAGGCCGGGAAGGGGGGAAGGGGCGCCCGGAACGCCCCACCCGGAACACCGGCAGGGAGGGGGGGGGCACCACCACGGGGCAAGGCACGGACAGCAGCAACCCCCACACCACCCCAGTCCAGTCCAGTCCAAGGAGGTGCCCCCACAGGAACAGAGGCAGTCTCGGAGGGGGGGGGGGACCCCCGGAGCAAGGCACGTTGGGGGCCCCCAAAGCACAGCGAGGCCGGCGGAGGGGCGCCAGGAGGAGGAGGAAGGGGGCCCCACAGTCAAAGGCTGGCACAGGCAGGGCAGCCGGGTCCAGCGGTGCTCCTCCGCAGCACCAGCGACGCTCAGGCAGCACCCACGGAGTCACGGGGATGGAGGGGGCCCAGGACCACGGCCAGGGGCAGCAGCAAGCAGCGAGGCGGGCGGGAGCTCACCGAGGTGGGGTCCGCAGGTCGGGAGCGGCCAGCGGGGACCAGGCCCCCCCCCCGGGCCGGGGCGGGAGCCCACACGGGGGCACCACGCCGGGGGGGGCAGGCCAGCGACGCGGGGCTCACGGGCCGCTGCCGGGGGCCCCGCTGGCCCGAGGGCCCGGGTGGCCCGCCCGGTGGACCAGGTGGGGCCAGTGCAGCATGCCCCGGCGGTACCCCTGCAAGGACATGTAGTGGGCGATCAGGTAGTAGGCCTCGAAGGGATCGGGCATGGTGAGGGCCAGCTGCACATCCACACGCGCCCACACCGCCAACAGGGATGACATCTCCACCGCGGAGGGCTCCGGCACACAGCAGGCAGCAGAAGGGGGCCACGGAAGATGCCCCAGCTCCAGAAGCCGCTGGAACGCCGCCCCACGGGTGCGCTGGTACCCACGGGCCCCGTGAACACAGGAGAAGTAGCTCACGGCCAAGGCAGGGCCACCCTCGGCCAGGCACTCCGAGTAGGCGCCCAGACCACACACCACCAGCGCTGACACGGTCTCAGAGGCGCTCCAGGGCACATGGGCGCACAGCACCTCCGGGATGCGCCCCTCGGGGAAACGAGCCAGCCCCAGGGCCTCCGCATGCAGCCGGCAATCACGGGCGCTCACCACATGGCCAAAGTAACGGAGCCCGGAGCTCAGGCTCTCGTAGGCACCTGCACGGCTCCCCGGCCCGGCCAGGAGCAGCTGCACGGCAGGGGTGTGCCACAGGTCGCACAGAGACATGGTCTCGCGGAAGGCCCAGATATGGGGGGCCCCTTGGGGGCCGGACAGCGGGAGCCCCATGGATGGGCAGCCAGCCATGGTCCAGCACAACAGGGAATGGGACACGGAGCCCGGAGGGCACACAGACTGCCCAGGGCCGGGAGAGGCTCGGCCCGGCCCCCGGGACAGGGAACACGGGCCCGCACCGCAACATTGTAGCACAACAGAGCGAGGCGTGGGGTGCGGGCCCGGCACAGCTGCAGAGAACAACAGCGAGCTCTCTGTCTGCCTAATCGCACCTTCAAGGCCATCCCGCTACAAACAGCGAGGGGAGGGGGCCCGGGGTGCTGGGGGCGGGAGCAGCCGGAATGCACCGGCACAGGGCGCGCGCAGGGCCGCGAGGCCGACCCCCGGGCGGGGCCACCAGCACCGGGCCGGCATAAGCGCTCCCAGCCCCCACCGGGGCCCCAGCACCATGGAGCGCGATAGGGCAGGTGGGAACTGGATGTTCCTCGCGCTCGCGGCTGAGTGGCACCGTGACCACACTGAGCAGCTGTGCCTCCTGACCGAGAGGGTGCACCTGGCCGTCCGCCTGCGCTATGTCCTGGCCCTGCGGGCTGGCGTGCGCCTCCGGGGCCAGCAGGCCCGCAGGAGAGTCCGTGGCCGGCTCAGGGCTCGGCGCCGGGCCTGGGGGGCGTGGCTGGCCGCCTGCCGGAGCCTCACCCGGCCCGCTGCGCTCCGAGGGGCCGCGAGGCGGTTCCGCTGGGCAACGCAGACCCTCCGCCGGGCAGCGCTGCTGGCTATGCCCATAGCGCGGAGCCTATGGGTCACGGAGCGGCCCCAGGCCTGGTGGGAGCGGGCCCAGGCCCACTGGGGGGAGGCCGAGTGGGGGTCCCACTTCCGGATGGGCAAGGCCACCCTGCTGCGCCTAGCGGAGCTCCTCACGCCCTGGCTGGAGCGGCAGCACACCTCCATGCGGGAGCCCATCCCCATGGTCCAGCGGGTGGCCATAGGGGTCTGGGCCCTCGCAACGCCCGACTCCTGCCGCTCCGTGTCCCAGCACTTCGGGGTGGGGCTCAGCACGGTCGCCTGCATCGTGCGGGATGTGTGCGAGGCTGTGGAGGGCGTGCTCCTCGACAGGACCATCCAGCTCCTGGACCAGGGCGCTGTGATGGCTGGCTTCGCGGCCGGGGGCTTCCCGAACTGCATCGGAGCCGTGGACGGCACACACATCGAGATCCTGCGCCCGGCCGCGGGGGAGGCCCTGGAGTATGTGAACCGGCACGGATACTACTCCCTGCACCTGCAGGGGGTGGTGGACCACCGGGCCCGCTTCATAGACATCTACACGGGCAACTCCGGCCGGAGTCACGACGCCAGGATCATGACCATCTCCCCCTTCTATGCCCGCATGTACCGGGGGGACTTCGCGGACATGGGCATGAGGTGGATCGAGGGTGTTCCCATGCCCCCCTGCATCCTGGGGGACCCCGCCTACCCCCTGACCCGCTGGCTGATGAAGGTCTACCCTGTCCCGAGCACCCCTGCGGAGCAGGTATACAATACCCGCCTGTGTGCGAGCCGGACCGTCGTGGAGCGTGCCTTCGGGGCCCTGAAGCAGCGCTGGAGGAGTCTAGCTGGCCGCCTGGACTTCACCGTCCCCACCTCCGCCCTGGTGATCGGTGCCTGCTGCGTTCTGCACAATGTGTGCGAGACCGAGGGGGCGGCCCTGGAGTACCCCGAGCCCCACCGGCCCCCCGGTCCTGTTCCCCTGTACGTGAACGCAGGGAACCCCCGGGAGTACCGGTATGCCAAAAGGATCCGGAACGCCCTTGCAACCCACATCGCCCGGGGGGGCCCGCTGTGAGGGCCTTCCCGCCCCTGGGGGCCCCACCCCCCGTTCCGTGCCCATGCCCCTGTACACGCGGTCCCACAGCCCTGTCCCCCCCACAAACGGGCCGGGGACAACTGTCTCTTTACAACACTTTATTGCCCACACAGTGCACACAATCACCCTGTGCCCCCTCCCCACCCCCGTCCCCGTGACCCCGTCCACCACCCGCCCTCATGTGGCCCTCCCCCTCCCCCCCCTTCCCACCATCCCCCCGCGTTTCCTGGGCCGACCCCTCGTGCGGCCGCTTGGGCCCACCGAGCTCTGGGAGCTCCCCTCCCCCCCACTGTCCGTGTCCCCTGCCGTGTCCTGGGCCGGTCCCGGCCCCGGCAGGGGGCCGGGCGGCGGATGGGCAGCTGTGCCCGGTGCCCCGGTCGCGCCCCGGGGGGGCTGGACCCTCCGGAGGCCCGGGGGCACTGGGAGGCGCATGCGAGGGCCCTGGGGCCGGGGGGGCGCCAGGGGCGGCAGGGCTGGGCCCGGGGGCGCCGAGGGGCCCGGCATGGGGACCTGGGCGGGCAGGGCGCCCGGAGGTGCGCCGGCCATCACGTAGGCACACATGGTGCCCGCATGCAGGAGCAGGGAGGTCCCAATGTCGTGGGACCTGTCCATCTTGGCACTGTGCTCCCGCACCATGCCCTGTATGTCCTGCCGGAGGCCCCTGAGCAGCCCCTGCTGCCGCTGGTGCTCCCGGCGCTCCCGCCTCCGCTCCAGGCGCACCTCCGCCTCCAGCCGGCGGTCTGTCTCCAGGGCCTTCTCCATGGACCGCTCTATGGCCGCCTCCATGCGGTCCACGGAGGCGATCATGCGCTCCCCCTGTTCCTCCGCCCTGCGGACGATGTCCTCCGCTTGCTCCTCCCTGCGCCTGCGGACCCGCGCCCGGTACTCCCGCATCCGCTGGGCTGGGGCCGCGGCCGGCGGAGGCGCCGCGCGCGGGGGCTGCCCTGTGGAAATGGGCGGGTGGGTCAGTGCAGGGCCCTGTCCCCTAGCGGGGTCGGGTCCCGGGGCCCCCTGCCCCCCCTCCCCCACTGAGGCCAGAGGCCCCCCTGGGCTGGCGCCCGGGGGGCCCTCCCGCAATCCCAGCCCTCCCGCCTTACCTGGGTCCGGCACCTGCTCTCCTGTGCCCTCCGCGGGGGCCTGCACCGTCTCGCTGGCCCGGTCCTGGGGCTCCCCATGTCCTGCGGGCGGGAGAGGGGGGAGCGGGTGAAGGGGGCTGGTTGTGGCCCCTGCAGCAGGGCCCCCACCCCCGCCCCTGCCACCGGCCCCCTGGTCGTGCCCCCCCCTGCCCTGGGGGCCCGCTTACCCTCTATGTCCGTCTCCGAGCCTTCGGAGCCCGGCGCCTCACCCTGGGAGTGCTCCCCCTGGGACCACTGGCTGAGGGTGGTGAAGGTGCCGACCTCCGACTCCGCCTGGCCGGCCCGGCGTTGGGATGTCTCCGGGCTGCTGCTGGGGGGGGGCCTTGGGGCTTCTGCGGGTCCCGGGTGGTCCTCCTGGGGGTGGGGGTCCCCTGAGCTCGTGTCTACCGGGCGGGCGGCGAGGGGAGGGGGTACCTCGGCCCGCTCCCTGCCCTGGACCACAGCGCTGCCCACCAGGCGTGGGGCAACTATGGAGCCCTTCATGTGAAGGATGCGGTCCAGGGCATCGTAGTAGGGGGCGGTGCGGGCCCCGTGGCCGGAGCGGCTGTTATTGTCCTTGAGGGCCTTGTACCCCCTCTTGAGCTCCTTGGCCTTCGAGCGACACTGGTTGACAGTGCGCTCGTGCCCCGCCGCCTCCATGTCGCGCACGATGTCCCGGTAGACATGCTCGTTGCGCTGGTTTATTGCGAGCTCCACCTGGTACTCGAGGGTCCCCCAGATCCGTATGAAGTCCCGGGTCTCCTGGAGGCCCCACTGTCCCCCTCTGTGATAGGCCTTCCTCCGGCTGGGCCCCTGCTGTTCCTCCTCCCGGTGCAGCTCCTGCTGCACCTGCCTCTGCTCCTCCTCCACCTCCTCCTGGGGGTGCGCCTCCGGGGGCCGGGGGCCGGGCTCCTCCTGGGGCTCGTCCGCCCGGGCCGACTTTCGTGTCTGGGGGGGGGAAGGGGGGTGGTTGGTTGCTGGGTGAGGGTGTGGGCCCTCTCGGGGGCCCCCTGCCCCCCTGCCCTCCGCCCGGGGTCCCCCTGCCCCCCTGCCTTCCGCCCGGGGTCCCCCCGGCCCCCTCCACAGGGGGTTCCCCTGTGCCCCCTGTTCCCCTCCCAGTGGGTGCCCTTACCCGTTTCCTGGGTGCCTCCTGTGGGCCTGTTCCGGCCGCTGTCCCCGGGGCGGCGCGACCCGGCTGCAGCTGTGGTTGGTGTTCCCGGGGCGCCTCCCTGGTCGGGTGCTCCCGTGTGCCCCCTTCCTGCACCTGTGCCCCCTCCGCCTGCATCGCTGGGCCTGGCTGCACGTCCTCCGCCTCCTGTGCCGCCGCTGTCGCTGTTCGTGCCTCCGGTCTCTTCCGCTTCCCTCCTCGCTCCATCCCGCCACGCTTGCTTGCTGCTGCTCTCGCTTTAAATCTCCCTCCGGTGTTTGTGTTGGTGCTGGTTGCCTGGCAGCGACGCTGCGTGCCTCGTCCCCGGCCGGGGCTCCATTTTTTTGGTTCCGCTGGGGGATTGGCGTCCAGACGTTACTTTTGCTTGGTTCCCTGTGGGGGTTGGTTTGACCACGCTTCCCGAGACCTTCCCCCGGCTAGCCCGGGAAGCGTGGTTCAAACTGACCCCATGTGGGTATTGAGCGTGATGAACATCTGGCGCACGCCGTTCAGACGTTCCGGGCCCTTTGGCCCCGCGGGGGGGTTGAGCGTGGTTCAGTGTGGTTCACCGTGATCTCGTAACGTCTGAAATCACCCAATGACTCCTTTTCTAGGAAGGGCTTCACCAGGTAGGAGTAGAGAATTTTAAAATAATTTTATGAATATTAATTTTTATATATGTTTGCAACTCACCTTGAGCCACATAAAAATGTGGGATATAAATGTAAATACATACATAAATAGTGTTGCCCTGCAGCTCAGTGTGGGTTACAAATATATAGAAATATTCAAAATGAATACACATAAATCCATTTAAAAATCCCCTGCTCATAACTTCCTCACATCCTATCTTCACTGGCCAAATGCTTGGCCATATTAAAAGGTTGTACATTGCCTCTGACTTAGGATATTTTCAGATGTGATGGTACCATGCATGACCACACCTTAACCTGCATAGCTACCCGTGGTCTGTCATGTCTAATACAGCCCGCCAGATGTTTCTCCAGGCCAGAGCTGGGGTTTCCCTGGGCCATGGTGGATTTTCACCCAGGCTGTAACTTGGGCCCATTGCTGAGTCACAGCCCAGGCTAAGCACTGCTACTGTCCAGGGAAGCCATCTCTGGACCTAGGTAGAATGGGCCATCACGTGTAATGGCGCACTCTACCTAACCAAAGTACGGGGCTGGGGCTGTTCCAGGCAGGTGCGGCGGCGTCATAGGCTGCCACAACCACCCATCAGGGAGGAGGGTGGGCTGCGCTCAGCAGCTCAGGGGTGGGACCATGTGAACCCATGTCTGCACGTTGACCCGCCCTCTCCCCGCTCCCTTTCTGGCCCGGGCCCTCACATGTCTGTTCAGTGGGCAGGGCAAGATCCTGCTTTGGGTGAGGGTCCTCACTCCGGGCAGGATCAAAGCATGATGGTGCGATGCTCTGGCATGTTTATAAACACCGTGAGATGCTCAGATATGGGCTTTTTCAAACTTCTAGGGGGAGGAAGTTCCATTACTGGAGCAGTCACTGAGAATGTCTCTTTTCATGTCCTTGCTGGATGAATTCTAGCTCTACAAACAATATATTATTACTTTTGAATAAGTTAGCAAATAGATATCTTCAAAGGGAAATAAAGGTAAGTGACATGGACAAGAAAGCTACCGCATGACACAGCTGCAGATCCACCTGTTTCTCTTAGTTGTATTGTGTATTAACACTCCATCATTTACTGATATCATTGTGAGGGAAATCTAGAAGAGAACATTTTTGGTGGAAATATAATATATATTTTAGTTCCTCTGAGAACAATCTTGATTGGTTATCTAGTGAGGAGTGTTTGCCCAAATGCATAATAAATCTTGATTAAAAAATAAAAATGTCATAAACAATAATTATGCAGCAGCATCTGTGGTTGAGCAGTGTTTAAGATACATTTTGTATTCCAAATGGTACCATGCCACCTGTAATTGTATTATAATTATGTGGTCTTAAAATGGGAGGGGAAAGACACACGGTGCTGCCTGAGGCCCTGATCCTGAAAACACAGATAATCCTCCTGTTCAGTTCAGTGGGTAGAATTGACCCCTTGCCGAGGACAAACACAAGAACTGGGAATCACATGAATCCATCTTCAAGTGATATTGCAGAGATAATGTGCTACTCCTGCAGTTGGTCACACTATGGGATGGGCTGATGGTCACACTATGGGACGTTCAATATAAATAAACTTTCTCGCGTGTCTATGCAGTTACCATACCAGAATAAAAGTTGTATCTGGTTTGGGTAATGATGTGTAGAGCATGTGGGTGCTGTATCCTCTACTGGTAGTGGCTGGGTGAGTTAGAGTTTGCCTAAGCTTATCAGAAGAGTTATTCATTTATTATTGATTGATTGATTATTTGATTGATTTTACTTCCTGCCTTTCCCCCCTATCTATCTATCTATCTATCTATCTATCTATCTATCTATCTATCTATCTATCTATCTATCTATCTATGGTGGCCAGGCAGACAGGTGGGGGGTAAACCCTCCTTCCCTCCCACCCATTTCCACTCCCTTGTGTCTCACACGGGGAATCCCCTTTCCCAAAGAAGCTTCCCCCCTTCTTTGACCAGCTCTCACCTGGGAGAGGGGCGTCACTCCATCTCCATGTAGCTCTTATGGTAGGGATTGATGCATTCAGTTCTTAATGTAAATTAATTAATTAATTAATTAATTAAATAGCGGCAGGAGTATCAGGGCTTAAGCCTGCCCTAGAAGTCCCACCTCTTGTCCCCAGAACTATGGGGTGTGGTCAGAGGAGCTGGTCAAGCTATCCTGTTATCAGGGCTGGTGATAACATAAAGTCAAAACAGGCAGCTACCTAGGGTGGCAAGTTGAAGGGAGTGTTTCTACTGCTCCCATTCCAGCTGCCACTACCAGAACTGTAAGGTTCCACCACTCCACCAACCCCTGTTCCTTCCCTGTATCTGCCAAGCCTTGCTCAGGGTTAGATTAAGTGTGATGGGTCTGCCAACAATACCATTTCACTGTTCAGTGGCAACATCCCCACACTGCCAAACAGCTGATGAGAGGAAGTAACAGCACCTCCCAACACCAGTCCCAGTCTAAGCCCTAAGCAGTCAGGGGAGAGTAGGCATGTGTACCAGGGTCCCATGTCATTTTCATTTTTCGTTATCATTTTTGTTATTAGAATGTGTTGTTTTCATTTTCATTAATAACAAAACGTTGGTTTTGGTTATTGTTGTCATTATCTGTATCAGTAAGTAAATAAGTATAAGTAAATAATTTATTGTTTGCCCCTTGGCCATAACACAATACAAAATTTCACGCAATATCAACATAATACATAGTATATACAATGTAAAATAGCAACAATGAGAGGGAACATACTACCCTCGACACGCTCACAACTACTCTAAAGCTTTCCCACACTCCCCAGCTCTATGTGATGAACTGGGGGGGGGGGGGTAAATTAGCCAGCAGCACCAGTCTACCTAAATATCAGATATATATTAGCATATATTGGACAGCGGACTACTCCCAACACTTCATACTCGCCTGCTGTGGCTGGGCCCCCTTTATTTGACCAACTGTGTCGTGTACGGGCCAGCCCTAATACGGTATGGAGCTCCCTCCACCCCAACCCTCCGTTATGCTCATCTGGCCCCGTATCCTCATGGCTGCCCTTAGTCTAATAAAGGTTTTACACAAACTCACAGCAGCTCTCGGCAAAGCTGTATCGCTGCTGCTGAGAAGGCTCCATAAAAGTAAGTCAGTCTCTGGCCCACTCATATCTCGTAACTCACCACCCAAAAGCCTTTGTCTCAGATCCGTGAGCGCCGGGCAGTGTAGCAGTACGTGGGAGCATGAATCCATTTCGGGGAGGGCACACAGCTGACAGCACCTACCCTCTCTCAGGATACACCCCCAATGGCCCTCCAGCATGGCAGATGGGTAAACATTACATCTGAGACCTGCAAAAGCCTTACGTAATTCATACTCCTGCCACCGGTGCAGATAGTTTAGTTCCCCTCTTCCCACACTCAGGGGAAGATACTCCCGAGCAACCCTCTGGCTCGACAGGAGAGAGGCTTCATTTTGCAACTCCTGATCCTTTACTCTCCTCCTCACCAGGAGCATAGCCCTCACTGGACCCAGATGTCCCAGGACCTCTCTAGTAAACCCCAGCAATTTCACCCGTTCCTCCACCTGCACTGTCCAAGTGTTCAGCAAGCCAGCCTCCACCCCCTGTGCCAGCAAGGAGTTCCCCTGCTGTGGGAACAAAACCACTCTGATCCAATATTTCAGGAGCACCTGAGAGGCCTGGCTCCAGATAGAGGTACTCGAAGTCTCCTGCCGGAGAAGAACCGAAGGGGTACCTCTAGGAACCCCCAGAATGGAACACAGGAACTGGTTCTGGATCTGTTCCAGCTTGTTCAGAAAGGGAAGCCCCCACACCGGGATAGCGTATAGGCATTGAGATATCGTTTTGGCTCTGAATAGCCACAGATCTGGGAGCACCAGTTTCCCTCCTTGGGTAAAAAAGTATTTTACAATAGCAGCTGCGGAGCTCTTACATTGCGTCACCACTGCCTTATAATGGTGCTTCCAACTCAGTGACGCTGACATAATTACCCCCAAATACTTAAATTATTTAACTTGTTCAATGGGGTTACCCCCGATGGACCAACGGTGCCGGTTACCCAGACCCCTCCTCCCCAGAACCATGGTTTTGGTTTTACTGAAGTTGATCTTTAACCCCTCCCTCTCACTGTAATCCCCAAATCCCTGCATGGACCTTCTTAGTCCCACCAAAGTCTACTAGAGTAACACCGTATCATCGGCGTAGAGGAGCGCTGGAATATACCTCTCGCCGATTCGCGGGGCGTGCGTATCTACCTTCTTTAAATACAGAATTGCATCGTTCAGGAATAGATTGAACAGTACGGGGGCCAGCAAGCATCCTTGCCTGACCCCCCCCTGAATACCTGAACTTCATCCGAAAGAGGACACGATGTATCTGATCTAATCTGGATCGTGTTTTTACATCTGTATCAGTATTGGTACTGATTTCAAACGAAGATTTTATTTTTGATATTGGTATCGATTTTGTGTGCAAGTGAAGAATTATTGTCAGAAGTTAAACTCTTTCCCCTTCTCACTGTGATACAGAAAGAACTGAACACAATAATATAAACTGTACACAATATGTTGTTTATATATATACAGCCTAGTAAAACAGCCTAGTAGCTAAAAATCTAATGTATATATATATACAACTAATATCTATATCTATATCTATATAATATATGGACAGGGGGAGACAGACAGAGGAAGGGAAAAGGAAAACTCAGAGGTACATCTACTATCTCTAATCTATCTGTATTTTCTCTCTCTCTCTCTCTCTCTCTCTCTCTCTCTCTGTGTGTGTGTGTGTGTGTGTGTGTGTGTGTGTGTACCTAAGGAATAAGGATTGGGTGGTAGGGAAGGGAATAAGGGCTATATATATGGGAGGATTTCTACTGCAAGTACCATCAGCTTCTGAAAATGCATGCTGACAAGCAAGAGAACTAAGACAGGGTGAAACAGCCCCGTCCTATAATATTAAGGGTTGCAGTGCTCTCCTCCAGAGCCCTCTGATTGGTTCTGGGAGGGAGAGGAATCACAGGGTGCCATTCAACTGTTGGGATCTGCTTGTGCTGCTCATTGGCCAGAGATACATCCATCAGCTCCTTCCCCTCCCAGTTCAAGAATTCATCACTGTTTCTGGCTCCGAGATGTCATCTCCCTCCTCGCCTCACCACATTTTCCTCCAAAAAACACCTGCCATGCAATAACAAAATCAGTAACAACTTTCGTTATCGCTATTGATTTCGTTATTTTTTGTCATTTTCATTATTGCAATAACAAAACAATAACTTTAGTTTTCATTATTGATATAACGAAAATGACATGCACACCCCTAAAGTCTGGCGCTGAGACTTATGTATTCTGCCATTAGTGGGTGTGATGGAGCAGGCACTGACCCCTTATGGCACCCTTCCCATCACTCTTGGCCCCACCTCTTTCTGGGGCTATAAGGCAAGCAGGTTTAGCATTCAGTTCAGTCTGCTACAAGTTGTAGGAGCTCTCAACAAGTCAATCTTGTACAGGAAACTGTCCATAAGGAGACTAGAAAGCAAGGAACAAGGAAGCAAGAGGACTAGGCCCGTGGAGCCAGAGCAAAGAACTAGTAGACAAGAAGCCAGGAGTCAGGAATGGAGAAATGGAAGCCTAGGTAAGGAGTGGTACACGACAGGGAGAGTTGTTCCACTCAGATTCCTGTTGGTACCACCATGCCTTTATACAGTCTGGTAACCAACCAAGAAGCCAGGAAGCAAGGCAACCAAGGAGACGGACAGGAACAGGTGTGATCAAGAGAAGACATGGGGAAAGGAAGCTAGACAGGGACACTAGACTGGGCAGTGGTGCCGACAGGTAAACTGGTGCTCTGGTAACATAGGGACCAGGGGTTCAAGGCAGGGGGTCTTACACCATAGGTGCTGTGAGGGAAGAGCCAAGGGGGTGACCCTAGCCTTTCAGATAGAAATAATTCACCCAAAGAGAGTTGAAAGGAGCAGCCTATGAGGTTGCATTACCAGAGATGAGGGCATGTTGTCACAATGTGTAGCTTTAGATGGATGGGTTGCCCCGGTGCTGGCCACACTAGCACGCTTCACCCTTGGGCTGGTCTGTCCATCTAGAGGCACTCTGCCAGATGAGCAGGTGGCCGCACCGAGGCTGTGGAACTCCCTTCCTGTGGGGATGCGTCTGGCCCCTTACCTTCCTCCTTTTGAAAAAGCTGTAAGACTTGGCTGTTCTATCAGGTGTTTGGTGGGGGAGATGGATAGAGGGTGGGGGAGGAGAGGGATGGGGGTAATGATATGTTTTTATATTTTTATGGTTTTATAATTGTTGGTCTATGTTGCTGTAAGCCGCCCCGAGCTACCTGTGGCAGGAGGGGCAGGATATTAAATCTTTTAATAAATTAATAAACGGTCGGGGCCAGCCCTGTTTGCGGTGCTCTGGAACATTCCAAAGCCCTGCCTGCGGGGTAGGCCATCCAAACCTGGGGCACCAGCCTGAAACAATGCTGTTGTCCATCAGCTGGGTGGACCCATGCTGCAGCTCTGCTTTTGGCCACCTGTTGCCCTGGGAAACACCATAGAGTTGCAGGTGCCAGAGTTGAGTGTCAGGCAATCCATCTGCCACTCTATGGTGCATGGTGGTGTGGGTTTGACCACGGAGCAGGGCAACACTAAGTCTGTGTCTAAAATAGATCCAGGTGTGACTGCAAGTTGGTGGATGTGGGGGTACACCCCTGGAGCAGCTCTGGGGGCAGACAACCTCTGTGTCCATCTGTTTACACCCAAAGAGGTTTTGCAGAGTAATATCAGTGACAAGTTCAGAAAGACTAGTTCTTTATTACACAAGAGATCCCTCGTTCAATCCCACACAGCCAGAAACCCTATTAGGAACACACATTTACACTGGAATTTGAACTTCCTAAGCCATTAAGGGGATTCTTCTCCAGGCCTCCTATATCATATTGGAATGGACCTGTGAGTTGTGGTATCAGAAACTCTCTGCCAAGAATGCTTATGACTCTGAACTGGATTCCAATGATCCCTGCATTCATCTAAACAATCCTGTGCAGCCTGCTCAGCACCACTGGAAACAAAGCCTGAGCTTCTGTTGGCCCCACTGAATGCAGCTGCAATGTCAGTAAGAGCCCTGTGTTGAAATATCTGCCCCATGTTATTCAGAAGGCCAGAGCAGATGATCACTTAGCCATTAAAATCTGTGATTCTTGAACACCTGAGAGGGATGACTTGTAGCTTAGCCAGATTGTGCTTGTAAAGTGTATTGACATCCCTAGAGTTCAAGTACTATGTCCACAGAGTACACTGCTTGCTATTGGTACCAGTAATGTCTTCTTGGGCGTGGATTTTAGCTTCTCTCTGTTGGCGAGTGCCTGCCAATGGTAAGTGTTTGTAGAGTGAGGGCTGCACTCTTACCACCTTTTCCTCCAGCAAGCTCTAGGGGCAGAATTCTTGCCCTTGTGCTCTTTTTGGATGTTTTCAAACAAAACAGCTAAATGTATGTGGTGTTACAGGGCACCCATAGGGCAACTCCGCAGCCCTGCAACATGTATAGTGGGTGGGTAGTGGGTGGAGACTGTCTTCTCTGAAAACACCCTTTAATACCACGTAAACATTCCAGTTGTGGCCCTTCCTGGGCCCCATCTATGAGGTGAGCCCATCCTTGGGTTCCCAGCCTCTGTCTGCTGCAGCAACTCCATCTCTAGTCTTCCCAATTATCAATTTTAAGACCAGAAGAGTCTATTACCAATTAAGAACTGCATGGAAATAATCTATAGATGATTCTATCACATGCCATTCTTCATCAGATTCATTTGCCTGACACCCATCCCTGTTGGTATCTGGGGTTTTAGTTTCTGTAGAAAACCTTACTTATATATCTTGATGAATGAAGTGAAAAATTGCATTAATGTCAATGCCGGAGAGCTTGAGGCCAAGCAAACTATTTAGTTACAGGCTGCATCCTGTTTGTCAGAGTTCTGCCTTCATAGTTGGCAAGGTCATTAAACTTCATTGGATTTCTTGTGTCATGGCTCAATACAGAGTGGAAAATGTTATAAACTAAACACACACATACACAAAACAAAACAAAAGGACAAAAATCTCCCACCTGCTAAAGTATAATCAGGCTTGCTCATCCCTAGGGGGAAATGGGCTTATTAAATCATAGATTAAAGATACGAGAACTGGTCGATTTGATCTCTGTCACTGACAAGGTCTAATTTAGCTGATAGAGAATTCCACCTGAATGGAGTTTGAAAGTTTTTCCTCCCCTGCACTAATTTTTCACTTACAGAACACGTCGCTGGATATATCAGTTTGCTTTCAAACTATTATAGTTTATGTAAATAAACATCTGTGCATGTGTCTTATGCAAGGATTCATTTGGCTTTCAAAGGTCGATTTTACATGGGCCCTCCAGGGAGGTGGGTGGGTGGGTCCCTGTTTGCACAGGTGCATGCGCAGTGGGGGGATGTGTGTACATATGGACGCACAGGCATCCACATGCACCCCCCACTCATTAACACACATGGAGCAACCTCTGTATTCGCCGTTTGATCCATGTGTGTTGATGAGTGGGGTGTGTGTGGGGATGATTCGTGTTCAATGGGAGCATGCATGCGCACCCACTCACCGCTCGCGCACCCACCCCATCCTTCACACAGGACTCACCCACTCACGAATACCCAGATTTCTGGGTGTTCATGAGTTGGTGCGTCTCATGTAAAAAAGGCCAAGGGCACTGACCCTCAGTCCCCCTGAGTTCCAATGAGATTCTAGCTCCCAAATGCTTTACTTGCTTTTCAAAATGGCAGTTATGACAATTTTATCCCCATTCCCTAGTGAATTTGAGAATAAGGCATTCAGCTATCTTTAATTTCCTTTCAAAATTCCAGCTTAAGAGCCTAGGTGCCTATTTAACTTTTCTACTTAAACTTTATATGTTAGGATTTTACAAAGATGTGATTAAATTAGTTCTCCAGCTTTCATGCAAAATTCATGGGTTTTGAGTAGAGCTGAAATGGGTAGCAAATAAATGTTTGTGTGTGGGGGTTTTTTGTTCACAATTTTGGGTGCTATGACATTAGTCATGATATTTGAGCAACCATCGCCATTTTTACATGGACGGGGGGTGGGTGGGTGTGCTCGCATGGTGGGTGGAGGAAGGTGACAGGTGTGTGTCCTTTTAGGCAGTTTTCACACAGACATTCTAATACTGATAAAATTGGTGTTACATTTTATTATACATGTTTCAGGGCTGCAGGTGTGCTATATGGGTTCTCTGCAACATGTATAATAAAATATAGCCCCAATTTTATCAGTGTTAGAGTGTCTGTGGCCATTTTTAAACAGATGCCACCCATCCATGAACACCCATGAAGTTCCATCGGATGGTTGTGAGAGCGTCCGTGTAAATGTCAATGGGTGGGTGTGCATGCTCCCACAACCCACCCAACAACACCCAACAACAACCACGGAGGAGCCAGAAAGGAGCTGGCATGTTCCATGGATGGAGATGGGTGGAGATGGGTGTTAAACACTCACCTTTCCATGTAAACGGCAAAACAAGCACACCCATGGGAAAGGTCCTCCAAAATCACCAAGACACAGCTAGAGAGGCCCTTCAGCAGCCTGCAAGCAGACACACCCACTGGGAGAGATGCTCAATGCCTACCCAGGAGCCCTTAAAGGAGAAACCCATGAGGACATGGGTGCGCTGGCTCCCAACATGTCAGACAGAAAAGTCCATGACAAGACAAAGGGAGCCAGCACCACGACACCCACGGAAAGGGGCAGGGTAAGCAGAGGGACCTCGGGACACCAAGGGGAGGGGGGCCCGGGCCAATGGCACCGGGGAGGGGGGGCATGGTGGCTACTGACAGCACACCCTTCCCAACACAGGGCAGATGGCACAATGCAGCTCCATCACCACCCGCATCCCAACTCAAATCACAACCACAAGGCACAGGGAGGAGAGNACACCAAGGGGAGGGGGGCCCGGGCCAATGGCACCGGGGAGGGGGGGCAGGGTGGCTACTGACAGCACACCCTTCCCAACACAGGGCAGAGGGCACAATGTAGCCCTGGCACCAAATGGATCCCCACCCCAATTCACAGCCATGGGTCACAGGGAGGAGAGAGCCTCCAGAGAGTGAGGTAAGAGCAAGGACACCCACCTACCAAGGGAGGGGAGGGAGCTGACAAGCCCGGAGCACACAGGTTCTGTACCCAGGCAATCCAATGTCCACTGCTGTTGTCAATGCCACCTCTGCTGTCTGTGCCATGGGTTCTGCTACCGGGCAATCCAATGTCTGCTGCTGCTGCCAATGCTGTCTCTGCTGTCTGTGCCATGGGTTCTGTGCCCCGGGAATCCAGTGTCTGCTGCTGCTGCTGCCAATCTTGCCTCTGCTGTGCCATGGGTTTTGCTACTGGGCAATTCAACGTTTGCTGCTGCTGCCAATGCTGCCTCTTCTGTCTGTGCCACGGGTTTTGTGCCCAGGCAAACCAATATCTGCTGCTGTTGCCAATGGTGCCTCTGCTGTCTGTGCCACGGGTTCGGTGCCCTGGCAATCCAATGTCTACTGCTGCTGCCAATGCTGTCTATGCTGTCTGTTCCACGGGTTCTGCTACTGGACAATCCAATGTCGTCTGCTGCTGCCAATGCTGCGTCTCCTGTCTGTGTCATGGGTTCTGCTACTGGGCATCCAATGTCTTCTTCTGCTGCCAATGCTGTCTCTGCTGTCTGTGTCATGGGTTCTGTGCCCCGGAACCCAATGTCCGCTTCTGCTGCCTCTGCTGTGCCACAGGTAACGTGCCCTAGGGATGTGTGAATGCAGTTAGGGTGTTCGGCGTTGGGCCTGAACCCAGGGTGTTAGGCCCATTCACTAACACCTTGTAGCTGAACTGGCCCCCACCTGAACCAGCTGAACAAAGTCTGGGTTCTGAACCTGTTCAGGCAGGGGGCAGTGGACATGGGGGAACCTGGTTTTCACTCCCCCCTCCAGGCTGCATGGGTGGAAGGGGCACTGGGGCTCCCCCCTCACCCTGCCGAGCCTCGTAATTTTTTTTAAACCCACCCCAGGGATCGCCCTACCTGGTTGTGCCAGGGCTCTGGCCCTGGGTCCAGTGGCAGCAGCGGCAGTGGCAGCAGGACCAGTGGTGCTCCGTAATGCTTCAGGCCTCTACTAGGCCTTCCGGGTCACATGACCCAGAAGGCCTAGTAGAGGCCTGAAGTACTCCAGAGCACCGCTGAACCACTGCTACCACTGTCATCACAGGACCTGGGGCCAGAGATTGACATACCTGGTGGTACTGGAGCTTCGGTCCTGGGTCCAGCGGCAGTGGTAGCAGTGACCCAGAAGGCCTAGTAGAAGCCTGAAGCACTCTGGTGTGCCATTGCTGGACCCAAGGCCGGAGCCCCAGCACCACCAGGTACGCCTATCCCTGGAGTGGGTTTTTAAAAAAATAATGAGGCTGGGCAGGGTGGAGGGGGGAGGTGAGCCCCATTGCCCCTTCCACCCATGCAGTCTGGAGGGGGGAGGGCCAAACATCCAGAACCCAAAAGGTTTCGGGGGGGACAGAACACCAAACAGGCTGAACACCGAACCCCCTGGTATTCACACATTCCCACTGTGCCCCAGAAATCCAATGTCTGCTGCTGGATGTCCACATGATTCACCACTGGGAAAGGCTTGACCATTGACCAATTGGCAGAATGGCTGTTGAGATCTGGAGAGTAGGATGCAAGCCTGCAACACTAGGCGAAGTAGGGGTGCTAGCCACCGAGCCCCACCTGAGCCTCTTTCGCTGCTCCGCCAATGCCAGTCAGCCTGCAACGCCCAACCGAGCAGGGGTGCCAACCACCAAGCCCTGGCCAGACCTCTGACGCTGCTCTGACGATGCCAGACAGCCTGCAACACCAGGCTGAGCAGGGCTGCCAGTCACGAAGTTCTGGTCAGGCCTCTGCCACTGCTCTGCCAATGCCAGTCTGCAATGCCGGGCCAAGTAGGGGTGCTGGCCACTCCAGTCCCAGGATCCACATTCAGGATTCTGGAGCCTATGTTCCGGGCGGGGGGGGGGGGGCTGTCATTAGACTTGTATGCAAGTGTCACACACAGAGGTCAGCCAGTCTGCAATGCCCGATAAAGTAGGGGTGCCAGCCACCGAGCCCTGATCGAGCCTCTGCCTCTGCTCTACCGATGCCAGCCAGCCTGCAACATCCAACCAAGCAGGGGTGCCAGCCACCAAGCCCTGGTCGGGCCTCTGCTGCTCCTCTGCTGATGCCTTGCAACTTGCAATGCCTGGCCGAGTAGGGGTGCCAGACACTCCAGCCGCAGGACCCACCGTCAAGGTTCTGGGTTCTATGTTCCAGGTAGGGAGGACTGTCATTCCACTTCATTGACTACAAATGCCCCACTGAGGCCAGCCAACCTGCAACACCTGGCAAAGTAGGGGTGCCAACCACCGAGCTCTGGCCGGACCTCTGCTGCTGCTCTGCCGATGCCTGGAAGCCTGCAACACGCTGCCAAGTAGGGGTGCCAACCACTAATCCCTTGCCAGGCCTCTGCTGCTGCTCCTGGCACTCAGTGAGCAGGGGACATGGCCTCAGCAGAACTAGCCAGGAGCCTTGGGGAGCCTGGGTTCCTCAGGGCTCACACCAGGCAGGGATATGTCAGTTGTAAAGGCTAGTCCAGTTTTCTTCCCCTTCCCCCATGGTCCATGACAGAGGGAGTGTATTGTGGCTTGCTGCTGGGGTAGTCATGCTGGGAGCCGCCCAATCAAATCCCTCCCAAAACACTCCATCTGAGTAGGTGCTCTGCAGCAGTGCCACTCAGCATTGCCACTCAGCATTGCCAACTTGCAATGCCTGGATTAGTAGGGGTGTCAGCCACCAAGCCCTGACTGTGCCTCTGCCGCTGCTCCACCGATGCCAGCCTGCAATGCCTGACCAAGTAGAGGTGCCAGCCATCAAGCCCTGGCCAGGCATCTGCCGCCGCTCCACTGATGCCAGCCTGCAATACACTGCCCCCTATGGGTGCCAGCCACCAAGCCCCAAGACTTCCCAGCCTCTGCTGCTGCTGCTGCTTCTGCTGCTGGGTCTCAGATGGCCAGCCCTGGTGCCATGGACACCCCCATGGGCCAAGTGCTTAGCCTGCCTGCCCTGGCAACCCAGAGTGCCAATCCCCAAGCCTTTCCGGTCTCTGATTCTGCTACTGCTGAGTCTCCAATGGCCTGCCATGCCACCACGGGCACCCGTGGGGGTTTCTGGAGCACCCCAAGTCTCCTGGCAGTGCCAAACTCTGTCAAATATCCGCGGGGTCTGAACTCTGCCAGACCGAACCCACGAACCCGAACTAAGCTTTTAGGCCAAATGGCTGAACATCTGAACTCCGTCCTGTTTGCACATTCCTAAGCTACACTATATGGTGGACATGTGGTATGCATCATGGGTCCCCCTTTCCCATGGATGGCCGTTGTCCAGTCCATAGCCATCCTGCTGTGCTCTGAGCAGCTACAGTGATGCCTTGATGGTTTTCCATCCCTTCCTCCCCCAGGCCCTGTGCATCCACCCTGTGCCTTATTGAGCAAGGATGGGTCCACCTTGAATGTGGAATAGTGGTTCTCAGACCTGCCATGGCCGGGTGCTATCAGCTGCCCAAGGTCATCCTCCAGAGAGCTTCCAGCTGCTGCCCCATCTGAGCTCAGACTCAGAAGCTCATCATCCACTTCAGTTGCACTTTGGCTTGCAGCCCTCATGCAGGCCATGGAACCAATTGCTTGGTAGAGGAGGAGTGGCTGATGTGTGCCACCATGCTGCTGGGAACCCTGTGGCAGTGCAGTGATGTCCAGTTGTTTTGTGAGAAACCCTCTTTCCAATTGTGATGGCTTCAATCTCCTGTCCCATTACATGTGGCTGTTAGGGCACGCCTTTGGGGGTGTGAAGTGCCAGAAGCATGCCATGGAGCTCGGTTTTGCATCCCTCTGCTGACCTAACTGTGGGCCCCCACCCACCATTGTGCTGCCATGTGAAGCCCTGGTGCTTGCTGCTTTTTGGCAGGTGGCTGGTCAACAGGAGTTTGGTCTGGTCCTCCAGGTCAGTGGGCTGTATATGGCCAGATGCTACACCTGTGCTTTTCTGCATGCCCGTGGCTTTGCATGCCCTTGATCTGCTTGCCAGGATCATCTTGGGGAGCTTAGCTTGCTTCCACTTGATGTCGGTGGGCCCTTCCTGATCAGTCAGCCCACAGTACTAGAGAGGGCTTCCGTGAGAACCATGCTGAGCTGTTCAGATGTCGGGGCAGCTGCTGCCATGGGACATCCCCTCCTGTCTTGCCTCATGGTGGATATCCATATGCATGCCCATTGGTACCACCGGGCCTCATCACCTGGGTTGGTCTTGTCCAGGCACCCTTGTATCCTGAGTGCCAGGTGCCTGCACCATGATTCAGCCATTGTTGCAACCTTCACCATGGATTCCCCCTCCCCATGATGGACTGGTGATACTGCTCCCCATTGGCTGTTCTGCTTGCTTCCTTTCACCTGTGTGACCCATCCACCTCCCCACCTGTCTCCTGCGGTGCATTCCATGGATCTACCTACAGCTGCTTTCCTGCTGGGTCTGCCTGCCAAACCCTTGGTTCCCGTGGACTGGTTGTACTTCTTCTTCCATACACCCTACGATGTTCCCCCCTGTCCCTGGCATCTTCTCTCCCTTGCCGGTGTAGCATCCTACCCCTGTGCCAATAAAGGTTGGTCTTGCATAGTTGCCTCTGTTCTCTTACTGTGTCTGTGGGTCCATCCCCCCGGCTGCTGTAGGTGCTGGTGCTGGTATCACAGATGTGGTCTGTGGAGGTCGGGTCTTGGGGGGATTGGTGTGTTTTTAGGGTGGTATTGTTGCTCCAAGGTTGGCACCTTGCCATCGGCATGCTGGGTATGCTACTGTTATGACTATCTGTACCAGGGGAGGGGGGTAACCTCAGAGATTGGGTGCTGTGCGGTGCCCGTGCCCTTGCAGGCTCCTGAAGCTCCTGGTTCTTCTTTGCTGGGTGTTACTGTGCTTCAGGCCCCTGCCTTTCTTCCCCTTCAACTGGCCTGGGGTGTGTGGATGGGCACTGTGCTGTTCTGTTGGGGTTGCCCATGCACCCCTGTGCATATGTATGTGGGGTGGTTTCTAGCTCTTCCATGTGCAATGTTACATGGAATAGGTTCTTGGCTCTCTAATTTGCACTCCTGTGACAGGCCGGTGCACTCTGAGCCATCTCAGCAAGGGGGTGGCAGCAAACACGAGGAGGGGGAGGGCGATCCGGCGGAGGATAAGGGCCCCATCATAGCGATCAGCTGGAACAGCAGCACAACGCTAACGTCAGGGCAGGCCCAAGAAGGATGCAAGAGGGAGGCATGGCTCCGGGGTCAAAAGGAAAAGGGAACCAGAAGAGAGGGGGAGGTAGGGCCAGAATAACTGGAGGCCATTAGGGTGTTAGGAACCCCGGGGAGTCTGGAGATGGGGAGACCACGAGGTGAGACCAGGGATGGGCGAACACTACAGCAGTGGCAACAGAGCCTGGATGGTGGACAGAAAGTGGTACAGCACACAGGTCCTAGGAGGAAGAGCCTCCCGTAGGAGGCAGCGGGGAGGGGGGGGCATTGTACACTCCAAAACAGAGAAGTGCCCTCGGCGTTGTGGGACTTGGGACTTGAGGGTATTGGGGAGGGGGAAACTCCTTGGCCCCATGTAGCACAACGTGGGTTAGGGCTTTGGACACACCCCATGAGGGCAGTAGGCAGGAAATGGGTGGGGGTAGGTATGGGTGGGGGCCCGCAGCTGGGTTGTCACCAGGAAGATGGAGGGCCTCTTCCTCGTCTCTTAGACACCCACCAGAGAGTAAAGGGGACCAAGCGCCCACCAGAGTCCCCTTGTGGGACTCTGGGGGTGCATCTCTAGGGCCCCGCTCACAGCTCCCTCTGCAGTCTGTTTATTCCTGCCCTGGTGTTGCTCTCCCTAGCTGTATTCCCCTGGCTCTGGGAGCCCCATGTCTCCGACAGCAGCCTTGCACATGGCCGGCCATGCATTGGGGATGTGTGGTTGTGCATGGCTCTGGGTGCCTGCTGTCATCGTCCTCCATGCCACCTGTTTCTGTGTTTTGTCCCTGGCTGCATCCAACCCACCCTCTCTCGGGCAGATTTTCTTGCTCCATGGGGCAGGGTCATCCCATCTGTCCATGTGCTTCTATCCATTCCTATTAGCTAGACCTCACTCTGGTTCTGATCCCATGGAGTGCTTTGTATGCCACCCCCTATCAGTCCCCCATTCCTACTCTTGCAGTCATGTAGGGGTGTCGTGGTCGGAGGGCTCCTAACTGTGAGTCTGGGTGGCCTTCTGGTTGCAGCACACTTTCCTGTGTGCTCCCTTGGGCTCCGTCACTGGGGCGGTGGCTGGGAGTGCCTGGTGGGAACTATTGGACTGTTTTGTGATTTCTGGTGGTGACCAGGGTGCTGCCCCCTGCCTTTGCCTGCTCCCCATCCCCAGCTCCAGCTTCATATTCCCTTCTAGATGCTATGATTGTATTCTTGATGGTGATGCAGTTGGGGGAGATGGCTGGTCAGCCTCAGCGGGAAGCTGTTGAACTCTATGCAGGGGCCTGGGTCTGTCTAGCAAGAGATCCGTGAGTTAACCCTGTGTGTGTGTCTGTTCCCACCCCCACACATATGTGTGGGCTCCCTGGATGTTGCAACCTGTGGGCTAATGCACTCCCTCTCCTTCTCTCATGTAGTGATTGATGAGAGGAACAGGGATCAAGAGGAGGCAGTGTAGCTGCTCCTGTATGTGCTACAGCATGTGCACCACTTGGACCATGCCCAGGAGGATCTCTGGAGCTGGTTCCGGGGTCACAGGCCCTATTGAGGACAGGGCCAGGTCTACCACAGGGTGGCTCAGGGTGGCTGCCCCAGGACCCACTCCTAGGGGGGCCCGCACTCAGGGTCACCAGCTCCTGGCCTGACAGTAGCTGGGAGCTGGAGACCCTGAGCATGGGGCTCCCGGTCGACTCCAATTGACAGGCAGTGGAGGGGGCCAGCAGGAGTGAGGGAGAGGCAGAGGTCCTCTGCCTCTCTGACACTTCAGCCTCCCGCCCCCCTCCCCCCGCTGCCTGTCAGAGTCCCGGCCAGGGGAAATGAGGGAGAGAAAGGTAAAGGCCCCACCTCTCCCACATTTCCCCTGGCCGAGAGACTGACAGGCGGGGGGGGCACCCATGGAGTGAGGAAGAGGCGGGGCTTCTGCTTATCCCTCACTTCCACCAGAAGTGAGGGAGAAGAAGGCAGAGGCCCCACCTCTCCCTCATGCCGCTGGCCCCCTCCGCTACCTGCCTGGCTGTTTCGGCCAGGGGAAATGAAGGAGAAGCAGGGCCTCTGCCTCTCTCTCATTCATTTCCCCTGACCAATACTGTGACAGGCATAAGGGGGGGGGCAGTGGAACCTCCGGCGGAGACAGGCAGATTTAATCTGCTGCTGTGGTGCCCACCCCACCTGAAGCTCTGAGTCCAGTGCAGAGCCCAGGCCGGAGGTGGCAGAGGCGACAGTGGTGGTGGCGGCAGCAGTAACAGTGGATCAAGTAAGTGATCCGAATGGCTGCTCAGGCTTGGGGATGGATGGAAGGAAGTGCCCCTCTGCCCATCCCCGAGCCCAGGCCTGTGTATCACCCTGCCCCCGGGCTGGGGAGAGTCACCTGAGCTGGAAGATACGAGTCCTGCATTTGTTCCCCACTCTGGGTCCTGCTTATGCTAAGGCTGGCCCTGACTGAGGGCTTGGATGTGCCCCACCACCCCACTTTGTTGCCACTCACTGTTGGTGTTTAGTGTTTACTGTTTGAAGTGAGCCTGTTGCTCTAGTTGGTTTATAAATAAAGTTTGGTTTGATTGGTTCTCCCTGGTGTCTGTGTTCTCCTTCCCTCTGTTGTACCCCTCTGTGCAAGCCATGTCTGGTTGTTGTGAAGTGGTTGTCTGGCAGGGCATAGGTCCTTTGCTCTGTGTACCCCCCCCCCTCCCCGTGGTTGTGCTTAGTATCTGTGGGTCCTCTCTGGCTTGGTTCCTTGGTACTCTGTGATCTGGGTCATGCCTACTCTGCTGTTTGCGTGGGTTTCCGTGTCCCACCCACACACCCACCCCCCGCCTTGGTGTGGGGATAATCCTGAGTCTGGTGCATCCCAGCCCCATGCTTGTTGGGCTGTTGCAGCATTGCAACCAGCTTGTGTTTTTTTGGAAGTGGCTGTCTGCTCTGTGGTCTCTGATCCTGGCTCTGGCTTGCGCTTTGGCACCTGCTGCCCCGAACCCTCCTGTCATGTTCCTGTCCTATTGTTCCTGGGTTTGGAGGGTTCTGAGAGTAGTGGTCCATCCCGGGGGGGGAGGTGTTGGTGTGGTCCCCACCCATTTTGCGGGCTCTCATGTTCTTCTCCGATACCTGTGCTCGGCCCCGGCCCCCCTCCCTGGTTGGAGTCCGCTGTCTCCCTCATCATGCTGGGTTTCCCTGTGTGCTTGTGTACACTGTGATGTGCAGGTGTGGTGTGGGCTCCAAGGAGTCCATGGTGCCCAGCTGTCTGGCCTGTGTCTTGGGGCTTGACTGGGGCTGCTTCTCTGTATCTCCTGACATGCCGGCTCCCTCCTCCCCTGACCACTTCGAGTCTGGCAGTGCCAGGGCGGTGCTGTGTGCCACGGCTTCATTTGCCCTCTCTCTGCCATGTTGTACCATCACTGTGCTGGGTGTGGTTTCCCTTCCGTTCGGTGTACTGGCGGTCCATGTAAACATCATGGGTGTTTGCTCGGTGTGGCCCTGTGTGTGTGTGTGCCCACTGGGTGTGTTGTGGTCCCTCCCCTTCTGTCTCACAACCCCCATGGCAGTGTCTGTGTAAACGAGGCCCTGCTCACTGCGCATGGGTGTTTGCTGGGTGTACTCACCCACCCATCTCCCATCCCCACCCACCTCCACCCATCAGTCCCACGGCAGCATCCATGTAAAAAGGACCTTACACAGACACATACCCACCTCCACCTCCTCTTGTTTTCCGGATGGCCCCATGGGTGGAAATGGGTGGGTGAGATGGGTGTGCACTGGGAGCGTGCATGCACAAACACCCACTGCCCATGGTGTTTACACACCTGGCACAACTCCTACTCCATCCCCTCGGCTGTGGGGTGTGTCGGATCGGGGGAGGCGGGTCATATTTGCAGGGGCACCCTGTTGCACAGAGTAGCTTGCTGCACAGGAAATGTGCAAACACAAATGTGCACTGGCGTAAGTTAACTGTGCCTGGTGTAGGTGCAGTTTATTATGGGGGGTTGGATTGCACCTATAGAGTCACATATTTGGAATGGACATCAAGGGTCATCTCGTCCAGCCCCCTGCACCACTGCAGGACCTGCCACACCCTGACATTCTGAAAAGAGAAATCCCACCAACAGTTACTGGTTTCCATCAGTAACAATGAGAATAAGTGGGGTAAAACTGTAGATGGACAAATGAATGACAAGAACAAATGGACCAAACAAATGTCCCTTAAAGACCAAGGGTGCAATCCTAGATGTCCTATTCAACTGTGCCAATGTGAGGTGCAGTGTATGTGTGCACGTGAACCTCGCACACAAGCCACTCAGCACAACGGTGCACCCCTGCCAATGCGATCACCCCCAGAGCCCACACACCCCGCAGCGGAGGGGTGTGGGGGTGGAGCAGAAGCCGTGCCTGCTCCATCCCCTGAGCTGTGGGGATGTGTGGGCTTGGGGGGGGCATTGGCAGGGAGCGCACCGTTGCACTGAGTGGCTTGCTGCACACGTGGGGTACATGTGCACGTGTGCCCAACCACCTGGCCAGACATCGCACTGGCAGGCAGCGTATGCCATCACTATGATTGCACCCAAATGGGTAATAAAATGAAGATTGATACCTGTTTCATTCATTTCAGGTTGGATCATATGGGTTCCACAGGTTTGCTCATTTCAGTTCAAGGTTTGAGCTTCTAAGGTTCTCAAGCCTTTTAACTTTGAAAAAGTGGCTATTTGGAAATTCCAGCTAATGGGTGTTAACAAATGAGACAGTAGCCCACAATAGATGGGTCTCCACCTGCCTGTTTATTAGATGTTTGTCCCCACCGACCATGTGGCCTCCACCCACTGGACACACAATCCCCACTCTCATGACAGGGTCTCAGAGAATGTGGAGCCCATCTTGTGGGCAAATGCAAACTAATATGTGCCCATGTGTCTGCATCCCATCAATTAGGTTACGTGCAGTGTCTCTGCAGTCACAGATTCTCCAGCAGCATAGAGCCGTGGGCAAAAATCCTAGAGCATCCAAGGAATGACCACTTCCTGCCCTTCTTTCCAGTCTCGCTCTCTTTGGTGCTGCCAGTGGGGACACATGAAATACACGCAGGAGGCTGTATTTTTATTAAGCTGGATATGCTAAACATATGAGTGGGGGCTGCATGAATTGAAGCGAGACTGCAGTGGGCTATCATCTCATTTGAAAACACCCATAATCAATGGTATGGAATGAAAACTATGAAAGAGGCTTTTATTAAAAGAAATGGAGAGCAAGTGTTGGTTTTGTGTTTAGAGAGATCCTATTCTATTTCCTCCCACACTATGACTGAAACTAGGGCATTTTCCTGTAGGGAAGAGTAGGGAAACAGATCATCGCACTGTTGCATTTAAATGAAGAAAACCCATGTTGACATGCCACTTACCAGTAAAAGGAAATGAGATGCAATTTCAGATGAAAGCTTCTTGTGTTTATTTTTTTTAAAAGAGGAGCTAAATACTTCCAAAAGGATATGTGCTTGACAAAATGTCTCAATGTAATTTGTTCTTCATCTCCTTTAAATAATGGCATGTTCCCCTCTCCCCCCACTCTCCTGCTTCCATTATGGAACACATTGTCAGTCGCTGCCGTCAGATGTGCCCAACATGAGGAAGGAGGGGAGCAGATTTTAATTTTCGGTTGATTATTCAGATGACCACATCTGTTGTTTATATTATTTGATACCCAGTTTGCTACAAATCAGCAATAATTTGAGCTAGATGTTTGCTAGCTCAAATGACAGCAGATGCCTTGATATGAGAAAATTTAATCATGCACATAGGATTTTGATTTACGTGGCTCCATGTCACTCTCGTTGTGGCTGCACCTTCTGAAGCAGCACAACTAGAACTGAAATGGGTATCTATCTGTGTGAATATGACTATCTGGCAGATTTAGGATTTATCCATGTGCACAGGCCCCCAGAAGATGACACATGACCCCGGGGTGGCTGGCCTAGACCACAAGAAGCCCAGGCCCCAGACCAGTCCCATCATAACCACCTGCCACTGCTGTCTGCCACCACTGGGATTACTATGAGTAGGTAAAAGATCCCCCCACACATACTGTCATATGTGCTCTACGTGGGGCTGCCCTTGATTTCAGGTGGTGCACAATGCAGCAGCTCACCTCCTTTCAGGGGCAGGGTACTGGGACCACATTACACGGGTGCTCCGAAGTCTGCACTGGCTATCTATAGATTTCCAGGCACAGTTCAAGGTACTGGTTATTGACCTTTAAAGCCCTAAACAGTCTGGGACCCACATATCTGAAAATATTGTCTGTCCTCCCTTGCACCATTGTGGCCCCTGCAATTGTCTGGGAGAGCCTCTCTGTGGATTCCATCTTTTAGCCTTGTTCATACAGCAAGGACTCGCAGGAAGGTATTCTCAGTTGCTGCCCCATTGCTTTGGAGCTCCCTCCCACTGGAGATTCATTTGAACCCGAGCCTAGGTATCTTCCAGAGGTGGTGTAAGACTCCTGTTTTGGAAAAGGCTTTTGGCGGGTGGAGATAAGGGTGGTTTGCGGGTTGGGGTATGGAGTGGGAAGGTGGTACTGGGGAGTTGTGGGAGGATTGTGGGGCTTTTAAATTGGTTTTTAATGTTTTATGATTTGTGAGTCACCGTGAGCTTCTGGGAAAGGGTGGTATATAAATTTAAACAAATAAATAAAATAAATATCATCCTCCTCTCCTCTGACTAGATGCTTGCTCTTACAGGGGGGAGGGGGGCTGTATCTGACAGCTTTGCTAACCAGTGTCTAATGCTATATGTCTTGAATAAGGCACTGGTTAGCAAAAACAGCTTTCCAATTCACCTTAAGAGCAATGCTATGACAGTATGCGGTGCCATTTGGATAGTGATTTTCAGATCTGTAGGTTTAGTTGGAAACTTGTATAAAGGATTGGTGGACCACCACATCCGTTGTTTGACCAATTGATCTATTGGCATATTACACTATAGGTATTTTCAGCAAGGCCTGTCATTTGTTGAGTTTGTACTGTGCTTACTGCTTAGCACAGTGGTGGCTGGTGGACATCATGACGTGGTGGGGTGGGTGGTGGTGACACGGCCACTGCAGGTGGGCAGCACCACTTCCACGCATGTATACTCCCCCACCACACACGCATGCACTCTCTCACACGGCTTTTGCGGGGGAGATGGGTAGTGGGGAGGGGAGTTGGGGAATGTTTTGGATTTAATTACCTTTTAACTTTGAATTTTATAATGATATGTATTGTGGTTTTATGTTTTTATTACTTTTATTTTAAGTCCACAGGCAGGAGGGGGTGGGCAAAAAATGTTTATAATAAAATAAAATAATAATAATAATAAATACAAAATAACAACATGCACCTTACCTGCCTCTCTTTCACATGCAACACACACGTAATCTCTCTCAAATGCACCCCCTCTCTCATGCACCACACACACATGTGCGTGCTCTCACACACACAACCTCTCTCCCCCTAATCACACACACGCTCCTGTTCTCTTATGCACAAACCCCAAATACCTATGCCCTCAGATCCCAGGGGAAACTAGATCTCCTCCCCCTCCCCTTCCCCCTCCAGGAAGAGTGAGGAAATAGAAATAGGAGCCAGCTCACTCCCACATGAGGAATTATGGGGGAGAGTGAGGGTAGAAGGAACCTGGCTCACTCCTCCATTCTGGTATGTGTAGGGTTAACAAACTCAGCTCTCTGGCTTGCTCCTTCTCTCCCCGTGCATGCAGGGGGTTGGGAATGAGTCCACTTTTCATGTGTGCCAAGAGAACAGTAATGTTCTTTAACCCTGCGTGCAATGGTGCTTTCAGAACTGCACCTTACATGTATTTCCTTACCGGAAGTGTGATTTTTACTCTCTGGCCTTCGACCAACAGCTCTTCATTCCTGAGTCTTTAGCCATTTTAGTCTTCAGACTAACAAACTGTGGTAGAAAACCTAGAGCACATCTTATTTCTATGAAGAAGAGCTATAGGTTTTCATTCTGCTGTTTGGTGTTTTCATTCTGCTGTTTGTCAAATACTAGGGATGGGACTTTCAGTTTCAGAAAGAACCGAAAGTAGTTGATAATGGCACTTTCGGTTCTTTCTGAAATTTTGGTTCTTTTTCGGTTTTGGCCCTATTGGTTCTTTTGCATTGATTTTTAACATTGCGGTTGTCCCCATTAACTATAAAGGGGGGAAATGCAATGTTAAAAAAACGAAACCCTGGGTGTCTTCAGATGTTACGAGATCACGGTGAACCACGGTGAATACCCACCTGTGGTTACCGTGTCTCGAACGTCTGTTTGTGGTGCGCCAGATGTTCGCCACGGTGAATCCCCACATGTGGTCTGTTTGAACCACGCTTCCCGGGCTAGCCGGGGGAAGGTCCCGGGAAGCGTGGTCAAACGGACCCCGGGCCGTGACCAACGAAAAGTCACGTCTGGCCTTGCGCCACTGCCCGGGATCCCCGGCGGGATCCCGGGCCGTGGCACATTCGGCCGGACGCGGCGGCCGCATTGGCCCTGCCGCCCGCCCGTCTCCTCGGAGGGCGGGCGGCGGGGTGCGTGGAGGGGGCGGGGCCGTGCAGCCGCACGTTGCGCCGCGTGGCCCCGGCCCCTCCCACTTTCCCCGCCGGTCTGTTGTGCCGTTACGGGGTGACCCCGGTGGGGAACGAAGCCGGTGGTTCCGGTATGGGGCCAAAGGGCCCCGTATCGTCTGAAATCACCCCAAGAGAACTAAAACCAATAGGGGAAACCATGAGAACTGAAACTGAAATAAACCAATACTGAAATTTTGCCCAGAGTCCCATTCCTATCAAATACCACCCCTTGGAAGGACAGTTTATTACTCCCTTCCCCAGGAAATTCACTTGATCCCAAGCCTGGCGATCTTCCAGAGGTGGCAAAAAACCTTTTCATTTGGGAAAGAATATAGCAGGCAGGGATAGGTGGGGTTTGGTTGGGTTTCTAGATGGGGTTGTGGGGGAGGATGGCGTTTTGAGAGGAGGGAGATTTTATTGTATGAATTTTAATGTTTTAAACTGTTTTTGGTGTGGATTGTGAGCTGCTCTGCGCCTTGTAGAAAGGACAGTATAAAAATTCAATCAATAAATAGAATATTGCTCTTCTTTCTAGTGCCTAAAAATAGGAAACTGACAGCCATTAAAAAGATATTCAAATGAATCAGAGAAAAATATTCATTTGTTCCCTATTTGATTTGGACAAAAGCCAGGATTACATATTCACCACAGCTATTCCTTTTAGCTCTATGCTTAACAATCTTATTGTGAATCTTGAGAGATTTAGGTTTTTCTTTTAATCCTTGCTTGTAGTCCTCCACATTTGTGGAAAACAACATGAAACTGTGATTCCCTAAAGGCCCAAAACCCAGTAGGAAAACGAGGGGGGGGGGGGGAGAATCAAATCCATCAATTTTATAAGCTCTCATAATGTTTCTTAGCCCTATGATTTTGGGAAGCCTGATTCACAGGGGTGTGCAGCAGGCACATCATGTTTTTGTTTACAAAAACCTTTGTTTTCAGCAGTTTTTATAAACAAATAATTAATGTTCAGGTTTTTGCTTGTTTTTTCCAAGTTAATATTATTAAAAATACTAAAAAAATAATTAAAACATAAAAAATCACTGTGCATGTGCAAAATGGCCACTGGACTAAATGGCCGCTAGACTAAATGGCCGCTAGACTAAACTGGCACCAATGCTGTTGGCACCATTTTGAAAAAGAGTTTACCTGCGAAGTATTGTCCAGCAGCCATTTTGTGCCTAAGCAGAGATTATTTATTTGTTTATATTTTAAATAAAAAATATTTTCTTAAAAATCACTGCACAACCCCCCCGCCCCAAACTGGCTATTATTGCCATTCTGCACATGTACGCATACTGGCTGACCTTTTTCAAAATGGTGCTGACACTGCTGGTTTCATTTTGGGAAATGGTGTGCATGTGTGGAATGGCCTCAGTGGCCATTTTGCATATACGCAGTAATTTTTTTTATTTCTATTATGAAAACTGACGTGTTTTTGGTTAGTTTGGGGCCATTTTCATTACCTTTGTTAATTACTAAAATGAACAGGGCTTCATTCATTTTAGTAATTAAAAAAAAAAATGAAATCAAATTGCACACACTGCTAGAATTGGTAAGACTGATAAATAACACTAGGCTTTTCTGAAGATGCCAAAGTGATCATGTCAAACTTTTGAGCAGATTTGAGAAGCACAATCTTTTCAAAATGACCCTGGCGTGATGAGTTCAGTTATCAAGAATACCTTCCAATGTGTGTTTTTACAGCTTATTTTCCTAGTGTCCTTTCTGACAGGCAGTTGCAAATTGGGAGTACGTTTTCTTAGCCGGGCAGAAAATCTGGCATATTGCTCAACACATCTATGAATGAAAATCCAGGGATGTTTGGAAAACATTGAGGGAAAATACAGGATCCAAAAATCCTGGATGAAAATCTAGGAATTCAAGCTGAATGTTTTAAAATTAGTAATTAGAAAAATATAATAAGCAATTAAAGCAAAGCTTGTGTATTGATATTGTTAGTAGGGTAACCTGTAGAAATCATTTATCTGAATATAATTTGGTAAGTCTCTACCCTTCACCCCACTAATAGAATCCGTGAGTGGGGACTTCCTTCTTGGAGGTGGTCTGCAGCTGTGGATCAGGACCAGGCCAGCAGAATGGAACAATGTACTCTACCCTGGTTGTTCTCCTTGCTCCCTATGAGGTGCTTGGTGAACATTACAGTAATTATATCACCCCATTCTGGAGTGTGGCTTGGCCAGAAATGCAGCCTCAGACTAGCCCTGTGACATACCCAGCAGTCAAGTTACTTATGGTGTCTGTATAGCAAACACCATAAGTAACTTCCTCAATCATTATGATCAATATAGGAATTTTTAAGTAGTAAGGGTGAGTCTGAGGGGATTGACTGAAACCCAAAGATAATGAGCTGGTTGGCCAGAATGTCAGTTACTGGACTACACTGTAGGTAGATGTTGACTGGGGACATTATGGTACTGACAAGATTGGTGAAGGCAAGATATTGGCTACCATCCATTTCTGAAGCGTACCATTGATTTTAAATGTCAAATTGGCTTTGGTAGGACTACTTGTAAGTAAGTGGTTTCAGGGTTATGACCTGTATCAAATTCCTGTAATCAGGGTGATATCCAACCAGTTGGTGATATCCAATAAGAAACAGTTGTTAAGATCCTACCAGAAAGAGGAGTGGGGGTGGGGAGCATGGCGATTAGCTCTGACAGAACTAGTTTTTGATTAGTTAGAATATCACCCCTGCCTATGATCCTCCATAAATAGTTGTATGCAGTGGCATAAACTTCTCCCGCACTACGTAGGGGATCGTTGGGAATGACGGTGGGTGGAGATGATGAGGGAATAGCGAGGGAGAGGGGGCAAATCCCCCTTATTCACCAACACCTGGCAGGGGTGGGGGCAGCTCAGGGATCTACTCCCGGTGTTGAGGGTGTCAGCAGAAGATTCTTTTCCCAACAGGAGGTGTCTGCTGGGGTAGGGCTAAAATAGAATTTTTGCCAGGTTCTAATTTTTTGTTTGATTGACTGAATATAATAAAATACTAAATAATAATAAATAAAATAATAATAATAATAATAAAGGAAGAAGAAGAAGAGTATGAGGATGAGGATGAGGAGGATGATTTGTGCATGCACAATGGCCTTTTAAAAATTTCAACTAGGATTCCGAACAGAATCTTTTCTGGTTGGAATTCTGGCAAAAACAGGAGACAACTGTTCTGTTTTCATGGAAATGGCTGTATAAATGGAAGCACATATAGTAAAATAACCCAGCTTGGTGCTGGGGAAACAGCTGTTGACCACCTTGGAGAAAAGCCATACCCGGGCTAACAGAAATGCCCAATATGGAAAGCAGAACACCAAAAGCATAACCCTGAGAGGCGATCAAGGGAGATAGGGCAGTGAGAGCAGTTCTTCCTAGAGCTGATTGGCAGAGAGAAAGTCAAGATCAAATGTTACTGGAGGGTTAGCTTGGGTGAAGGAAGCGCAGGGCTGAACCCAGAATGTGACAGGCTGTGTCTGCTAGACAGAAGCCTGAGAGGAGGCCAGTAGGCTTGGTAGAGGAGATAGTGGGGGGAGCAAGTGGCAAGAGATGTAGGTTCCATGGGAAATTTGTCATACAATATTGGGGTATGATTTTTCTTGAAGATATTTCCCCCAAGAATTGGAATTCACATGTTGCCAAGTCTACAAGTGCTGCCGAGGGGGGTGGGGGAAATCAAAGTAGCTGATGACCTTTGTTCAGTAAATCGGCTATATCTTCATTATTAATGGTCATACAGCAACCATTCACAGATCAAATTAAAGGTAATTTTATGCTTTTTAATTATACTCCAGGTGTGAATTGAATATCAGTTAAGGTGTTATATGCACAAAAAACAATAAAAACATGTTTTTCTACAAGTTGACACACTGATATTTTATTACGTACATTAAGTGTAGTAAATGAATACAATCCAACTCAATCAATCTAAATAATGTTTAGAAGTAATGAAAAAAGAAAGAAGTTTAACAAATTATATGAAGTTTTACATCACTACTTGTTTGCCATAGTATCAGTCATTTGTCTCATTCACTGTCATCATCTGAAGTGTATGAGTTTCCTAACACCTGATTCATGCAGTTCCTGGTGTCATTATCATCTACGTCCAAGCAGGTGCACATGTCAGTACATGGAAACCCATGGTGACAGCAGCTACAGAGTTGGGACACACATCTGTTCTTTTTACATGAGCATTTCACTAACTGTAGAATAGGCTGTGGAGCGGGTGGCATTGGGGTCATCTGGGGTACATAGCTGTTGTTTTTATATTTCCCAGCCATAACCTGCCTCTGGAGATGGAATGTCAGGATTAGCGTTGATATCATTTCGCTATTACCATGCATTGGTAATGCACCTGCAGTATGGCAAGTCAAAGAGCAGACTGTGTTGGAGGCATCTTCTCTGACTCAGCAATTTTCTTATGGAATAAAGCCCATCGGAAATCCCCAAAATTAGTTTTTGTGAAGTTGGGCAAGAACAGATTCCAAACAGAATGTTCTGATGCTGTGATTGTAGCATCTGATGGTGTTTCATCCAGGCCAAGTTCAGAAATGGAATAGTGCTGCATATTTTAAGTAAAGCCTTGGTGAAGAGAGACCCGACTTTTCAGAGATTTATGGCCAGTCAAGGACAGTCACCTCATTACTAGGGTTGTCATCTCACTCTGTGTGGAAAAAAAACAGGAGGGAGTGGAACCATGTTGGAAGAGGTGGGGCAAAGGTGCTGCCAACCTCTTACTTTTAGGGTGCTTTTAGACGATCCCGCTAACAAGCGGGATTGTTCAGAGGCGGGATCGGGCACCCGCCTTTCTCTCTACGCCGGGTCTGATGCTCAGAAGAGCATCAGACCCGGCGTAGAGACTCCGTGCGCATGCGCGCCCTTCTGTGCATGCGCACTCGTCAAAATATCCCGAAGTGTGCCGTGAAGCCGGCACAGCGGCGATCCGCATTGGACGGGGCAGGATCGCCTGCCCGGTCTGACGCGGGGAAGAGCCGCCTTAAATGTGCGTTTTCAATTTAAACGAGCGCAAAGAAACGCGGCTGATCAAAGGATCAGCCGCGTTTCTTGTCTCGTTTAAAAGCAGCCTTAGAACCCTGTCCTTACAGAACATTGGGTGATTTTAGACGTGACGAGATCACGCTGAACCACAGTGAACCACGCTCAACCCCCCCGCGGGGCCAAAGGCCCCTGAACGTCTGCACAGCGTGCGCCAGATGTTGGCCACGCTCAATTGCCACATGGGGTCAATTTGAACCACGCTTCCCGGGCTAGCCGGGGGAAGGTCCCGGGAAGCGTGGTCAAATGGACCGCGGGCCGTGGCCAACAAAAAGTAACGTCTGGCCGCGTGCCACGGCCCGGGATCCCCGGCGGGATCCCGGGCCGTGGCACGATCGGCCAGACGCGGCGGCCGCATTGGCCCNCAACCCCCCCGCGGGGCCAAAGGGCCCGGAACGTCTGAACGGCGTGCGCCAGATGTTCATCACGCTCAATACCCACATGGGGTCAGTTTGAACCACGCGTGCAGGGGTGACCCCGGCGGGGAACGAAGACGTTGCTTTCGGTACGGGGCCAAAGGGCCCCGTAACGTCTGAAAATACCCATTGTGGTGTCACGATGCTTTGCAGGGGGAAGCAACACATCAGAAAGGGCGTTGGCTAAAGGAGCTGTGTCACCCCTTTCAGATGTTACCCCACTCTTGCTGAGCTTCGTGTCATCATGGCACTCCACAGTGAAGGGGCCAGCTTGGAAAGGGAGGCAGGAAAATCCCTGTGGCAGTCTCCCCAATTTCTCTGGGTTAGCCATGCTCAAAGGCTCCTGGGTGACAATGCAGAGGGTAACCTACTAGTTATAGTGTTGTATCAAATAGCAGATTTAAAAAACCCCACAACAACTCAGGAGGGGAGGAATAGTAGAAAAAAGATGCCCAAATTAAAATATTTTAAATTATTTTTTTTAACCTCCCTTAAACTTTTTAACCCATCCCGTTTTAATTAGTTAGTTAGTTAGTTAAGTTAATATACAGCAATTTTGTAAAGTTTTTGAATTGGATTTCAGAAGTGCTGAGCACTCAGAGCTCTAACTAAAGTCAATTAGGAATCTCAGGCACTCAGCAGTGTCAGCACCCTTTGGAAATCAAATTGTATAGGAAGGTAATGCTATCTTGGGATCAGAAGTGAGATTAGAATTCAGGACTTCTTGATTCCTTTTCCAAGTCTGTCACAGACTTTACATGAGAAAGAAGTACTGAGATTTTGACTTTCCCAAAGAGCACTCTGGGGAGGTGATTAAACAGTGTTTGGCCCAAATGACTGCTCAGACTTTCAGAGACAAAATTGGAAAATGTGTGCAGTGCAGCCAGTAGAGCTCCATTATACATGAGCATTTTGAAACAATCTGAATACCATTTCACACAACAAAAGGAGGAGGTCCTTGGTGAATTTTTATTTAAATGGGACCAGAACATCTGTGAATTTGGCAGGTTTCTATCCTACAAATCTCCAATTCAAGGGTCTAGGCAAAGAATTTGCTTATTGGAACTGACAAAACAATAGTGGGAAATACGGATTCACGGTTATTTTGAGGAATAAGTGACTCAAATTCAATTTGCTGCTAAACTTTGGGTTCTACTGTTGATTGTGGTTCAATTCCTTGATGTCTTCCTGTAGGGTAAACAACCAGGACTGAGCTGCCAAGGTGAACAGCTGACCTTGGGGTATGATTTTTCTTGAAGATATTTCCCCCAAGAATTGGAATTCACATGTTGCCAAGCCTACAAGTGCTGCCAAGGTGGGTGAGGGAAATCAAAACGGTTGATGACCTTTGTTCAGTAAATCGGCCATATCTTCGTTATTAATGGTCACACAGCAACCATTCACAGATCAAATTAAAGGTAATTTTGTGTTCTTTAATTATACTCTAGATGTGAATTTAATATCAGTGGTGGCTTCTAGGTGTGGCACAAAGGGGTCTGCGTCACATTTGGTGCTTCCCAGTGTGTTACTTCTGAGAGTTGGATGGACTTCTTAGTGCCAACCCTAGAATACTGAGTCAGAGACCATAGCTGTACTACTTTCCCCCAGCAACAGCTGTTAAATGTGGAGCAATTGTGCCCTCCTCACAACACAGGCCATCTTGGACTTGCCCCTCAGGGATGAAGAGGGGATGGTAAAATTTATTCTGTCCAGGTTAGAAAATAAGGCCTTTCCACCTCATCTTCTTTACATCAAATACAATCAGCATCACCTTCCATATTTCTCACTATCCACTTGAGATCAATGCCTAGAGGAAGGGTAGCTATGTAGACCAACATAATCCAGGCAGGCTACAGATCAGAAAAAAAGGTAAAGCCTTCAGGTATTTCCTTCATTTTTTAAGTCCTTATGGATACTTCAGTTTTACTGGCTGTCCAATTAAGCTCAACACACCAACTCCCATAAAGTTGCTGGTCAGAAGATTGTTCCTGACCTACTGCACCTAGACCCCTGCTATGCTGATAAGGTGAGATTTGAAAATGACAAATTTCAGAAAACTTTAAATTAAAGAATTATAGTTTGGAAACTTTTAAAGCTGTTTTCATGGTTACTAGAATTGTTTGCCTGTGAGTCAAAGAATAATTCCATATGTCCTGAAAAGGCTTCAATCACTATAAAATGCACCTGTCCATCTACAGTGCCATACAATTGAACTTGGTCAACTAATATTTCCTTTTAAGTCAAACTGTACTTTCCCCATGACCCCAAGTCAATTAAATACACTCATTTTGCAAGCCATCAGTCATTCACACCTATTCCTGCTTTCTGATATTTCAAACCTGCTGCTGTGAAAGTCCCATTAAGGGTTGATTATGTTGTGGTAGTTATACACATTTGCTTTCTATCTTGCACACTACAGCTTAATGATTTCCATTATGACCTGTTGGGTACTTCTCCAAAGTGACTGAGAATGACTACAGTAAGAGACAGGATGCTGGGCTTGATGGATCATTGGTCTGATCCAGTATGGCACTTCTTTTGTTCTATGTTCTTAAATACAACTTTTTCTCCTAAATGAGAAGTGCTTGGGGCTTAACAGAATTCCCTTTTGCTCAAGACCCAGTCATCTCATTCAGTACCTCACAGAGTGGGATCTGCTGACTGCTCAGTACTTTTATGAGTTTAATGCCTAACTAGGTGATGAACTCTTTTGGGAACTTGGCCTAATCTTGGGTGTTGAGATTCTGAAAATCTGGTCCCAACTGTGAACACTCAACTGTTTTGAAAATACATTACCATCTTTCTAGTGACTTACCCAGTGACTATGGTATGGTAGAAAGCTGAGTCCAGGGCTTCTGCAGGTTAGCACCATGCCCACTAGACTCTCTGTGTTTTTTCAAACATGATGGTGGCCTTCATTGCCACACCTTGGCAGGCTTTAGCATGGGGGCCACTGTCATGTTAGTTTTCCCATACCAGATGCTGGCACAGGATAGATCCTGGCTGTAATGGTGGCTAGTGTGGGCTGTGACTCAGGTAAGTCTCCGAATCAGTCAGCACTTGCCTCCATCATGGTCGGAATCCGACCACCTGATTGGAAATAAAGCAGACTTTCACGTTTGAAAGCCCGCTTTACTGGACCCAGTCTGGAGTCCCTGCTAGATCCAGATGTCATGGTGCCCATCAGGGAGGAGAGCGAGCCACGAGGTGCAGCATGGGGGTGGGGCAGGCAGACGCATGGACATGCATCTCCTTGCCCTCCCTAATAGCCCAATTCCCATCACATTCGTTTGGGGACCTAGCAGTATCCTGGCTGTGGTGGCAACCTCTCGGGCGGTGTGTGTGTGTGTAAGTCCATGACAGCGCTCAAGCACTGTAACATTTGGAAACACCCTTTGTCCCTCCCCTGGAGGGCCACATTCCCTAACTTGAGTATGAACCACATTTCTCCTTCCAGTACCTGGCACCCTATTTTAAATAACCCAGTGAGTCTCTCTTAAAGAAAGAGAATCTGTGTTTTTTCTTCTGTCTTGTCAGTGAGAAAATGCTGATCTAGATGCCCTCTGTGAGACGGGTTGCCTTTCTTAGCCAGCTTGAGTGCCAAGCTTTCCATTGCAGCTTGTAAGATTCAGAAGCATCTGGATCTATGGCATGGGCTACATAATGACAGCAGAACAAAGGAAACAGCATAAAGGGCAGCCAGCTGCAAAGCACTTAACATTCCATACGGCACATGGCCCTGGTTCTGTCTTAGATCTACTATTATAATTCTCTGTTAATTACACAGTGTTGATTATATAACTACTTAGCAGTTCCTCCTCCTTTAACGAGCACAGCTGTTTTCTGTCCAGCTTCGACAGGGAAAATTTCCTTTCTAATTTAAAAGTAATACACTTGAAGAAAACTCCGGAGGGGCTCTTGGGCTCATGCTGTTTAATATGTTTTAACACTCATGGCGCCTGTAGACCTCTCCCAGCCTTAAAAACACTTAAAGCCATTTTCACCCCTCCATTAGATAGATCTTGATGACTAATGATGTTTTAATATAGCTAACAGCCTAATAGAGGCCTCACCTTGTGTACAGAAAACAGTTGTATTTCAACCTGTTGTTTCCAAATTGTCATGTAACAGTACTTGTGGTGGCTCACGACACTCAGTTTACTACTTGCAGCCAAGATACTTTTAAATAAATGAGCCAGCAGGCTTATTTCTGTCTAGACAGGCATGGTACGAGTACATGTTATCTAGATCTGTATTTCCCACAGCAAGAGATCACTGCCAAAAATCATCATGTTATTTATTATTTATTTATAAAATCTTGATAGCCCAGAGTTTGATACACATGGAGTATTACGTGCCTACTAGAGGTGGCCTTGGCCAGGCCAATATGCTGGGGAAGTTCAGACGGTTCAGAGGACCCCTCCCGTGAGACAGTTTCAAGATCTGCTTGTTGATAGTTAGTATTTTAACATAGGGGTGTTTGCCATCAAAAGGGAGCCCACTGTTCCACCTTCAGGGAAAAAGACACAACCCCCCCCCCCATTTAATTTAATTAATTTATTTATTACAGCATTTTTAAGCTGCCCTTCCTGCTCTGGGCAGCTTGGGGAGGCTTAGAACATAACAAACATAAAAAACCTAAAAGTAACACAATTAAAACACATTTAAAGGGAGGCGCTGAAAAACAAACCCTCCCCACTCTCTAACCCACTCTCCACCACCCTACACCCCGTCTCCCATGCCAAAAGCCAGGAAGAACAGCCAAGTTTTACACATACGATATGATGGAAGGAGGGGAGATCTGGGGCCAACCAGGCCTCCACTGTGAGGGAGTTCCACAGCCTAGGTGAGGTCACTGAGAACTCCTTCTCCATAGTGGCCCCCTGGGCCACACAAGGGACCCTGAGAAGGGTGCTCCCAGAGGACTGCAGAGGCTGCTCCAGAGCGAGGAGAGCGAGGCAGTCCCACAGGTAAGTTGGGCCAAGGCTGTATAGAACTTTATAGGTCAAAACTGTTGGATTGTGTAACAGTCACAAGTAATATCCCATTGCAAGCCCTGCAAGCTTAATATGTGGCTTGGCAAGTAGGGGGTGGGTCAGAGGATGAAACAGATTTTCCCCCCTCCTTGTCTCCTCTCTTCTCCTCTGTCTGTCCTCCATCTTGTCCCATGCAGTCTGTACAGTCTGGAAGCATGTCTTCTGAGTTCTTAGTAAAGTTTTGTTTTGAAGAAACTTCTGCTGTATGTTATTGAACAGAAAGTTAACTCTACAATAGGTTATGGGCCCAGGACATCTTCAAGGCAATTTTTAAGACTAGAAGCAGCACAGAAGGCGTGCTGACTGTGAAAGAAGAAAACTCCCAGGCACAGAGGCCTACTGACTGAGTAAGAAGACCTAAATCCCAGAATGGGAAAGGGAGGTTAGCAAGTATGGCAAGCAGCTCAGAGCTTAGACTTTCAGTAGGAAAGTTGAACAATGTAAACTACCAATTGTGGAAGTTTAAAGTGGAAATGCTGCTGTCTAAAGATGATATATGGGAGGTGATTACCACAAATAGACCAGCAGCAAATCATGAGGAATGGGATATAAAGAACAGGTTAGCAAACGATACAATAAGTTTATTGGTAGAAGATGACCAACTAATCCATATAAGAAGTGAGACCACAGCAAGAGGTATGTGGATTGCATTGCAAAACTTCAATGAGAGAACTAGCCTGAATAGCAAACTGTTTCTACTGAGGAAACTATACAAAATGAGGCTTGGGAAAGCAAGTGAAATGCAGGAGCATATAAATGCCATGTTTAAAGTAGTGGTACAGCTGCATGGCATTGGAGAAGATATAAAGGACAACCATGTGGAAGACCTACTACTCTGCAGCCTGCCTGAATCTTTCAGTGCCCTCATCAATGCCTTGGAGACAAGGGCAGAGGCTGAACAGAAGCTGGAATTTGTTAAAGGTAGACTTGCGGATGAATTCCAGCGCAGAAAGGAGAACCTGAAGAATGATCTATAGCAGGCTAATGAGTAGGGATGGGACACTGGGGAGAATACTGGATACTGGATTTACTGGTATCAGATTTCCCCAGTATTGGATTTACTGATATTTAACATTGGCCGCTGTACACTTTTTTTTTATATTGCGGCCATTTACTTCAATGGCTGTGATATAAAAAAATGGGTAAAGTGGCCAATGTTAAAAATCCAGTATGCCGATACCGGTGATTATTGGATTAATCTGATATACCTGATTATCTGGTGTATTATCCGATACCAATATTCCCACCCCTAGTAATGAGACTGCAATGAAAACCTCAGACAAAGCTCCTAAGAGGGAAACCAGAGTGTGCTTCAGATGCAAAAAGGAGGGACATTTAAAGAAAGACTGATATATATGGAAAGTAGAACAGCAGAAACTGTCTCCACGAACACCTAAGCAGAGGGCTAAAGTCACAAACAGCAACACAGTGGCTCAACAATGGAGTGTTTGCTTCAGAGCAAAGCAAGACAGCTCATCCCAAAATTGCTGTTTAGACTCCGGAGCAATGAATCACATGACTAGCGAGAAAGGATTCTTCACAGGGCTGGATCTAAGCAGTAAAGAAAGGATCAACCTTGCAGATGGGGGAAGCATCAACGAGAAAGGAATTAGGAATGGGCGAACACGGTTTGGAAGTTCGGAGTTTGACCGAACTTGGCCTGTTCGGATGACCGAACACTAATCCGAACACGAACTGACCGAACTGAACTAGATTCCAAATGTCGAAATGAATGAACAGTTCAATCAGTTCGGATTGCATTTGAGTGAGCTCAGGTGGCAAAAACGTGTCACTGGAAGTCAAAACATGACAGGGAGGGGGAGTCAGCTGAGGAGCAGACTTCCAAGCACCAGGGGTGGAGAGGCTTGGAGTATCAGCCAGCCTTCCCAATCCCCATTTTGCCTCAGACCACTGGCTTGGCAATCTGCGATTGGCGATGGGCTAGGCTGAATGGAGTCAATGGGGCTTGCGGTGAGGCGGGCGCAGCAAGAAACAAAACTGATTGCCTCCCCCCTTCCCAACGCCTTGTGAGCTAGTCACTGTTCCTGAACAGCAGGTGTTTCAGAAGACTCCCTCTCCCAGCAATGTTTGTTCCTTCCTATTCCTAATCCATTGCCATCCTCCTCCTGTTTCACCAATCCAACCCATTTACCTCCACATTATCATTTATTTAGATTATATTAGATAGATTTAGGTGTTATTTTTTATTTTTACCCCTCCCTGTGTTCCCTGTGTTCAACCTTCCTTCCTCCTTCCCCCCCCTCCATTGAATCCTTTCCCTCTCCCTCTTATTCCATCCCTGATTATTCCCTTCCTATGTTTTAAGTTTTGGATTTATTTAGAGTAGGATTATTATTAGAATGATTTTTATTTCAGTTTTGTACCCCTCCCTGTGTTCTTCGTGTTTCCCCCTGTGTAATATTGTATATATAGATAATTATTAGATAGATAGTTACTAGATAGATATACATAGTAGTTAGCTTAGTTATAGAGATAGATAGATAGAGATACAGTGTGTTTGTAGAACAAGGTCTTTGTAGTTAATTATTAGGATATTCCATTTAGTTCAATAGGTTTTAGAATAGTTAACAGCAGTTAGATTTAGTGTACGTGTGTGTATGTGTATATATATATATGCACACACANTCTCTCTCTCGAGAGAGAGAGAGAGAGAGAGAGAGAGAGAGAGAGAGAGAGAGGTTTATTTTATACCAGGTTGTATATTTTTTATGTGTTGGTTATCTTTTGTATAATTATTTTAGGCTATAGCGAAAGCTCATGCCAATAAACTAAACTCTCTCTCTCATATATATATATATATATATATTATATATATATATATATATATAAATAATGAGAGAGAGAGAGAGAGAGAGTGTGAGTTTAGTTTATTGGCATGAGCTTTTGCTGTAGCCTAAAATAATTATACAAAAGATAACCAACACATAAAAAATATACAACCTGGTATAAAATAAACCTGATAGAAAGGTTACTAAAATAAATCCACAAGCAGCATAACAGTTAACTGGCACTGGAGAGGAAAGACCATTAGGACCCTGTAGTTAGGGTACAAATAATGGTACAACTCAAGATCTTACTGTACAGCTTGCATGGGGAAATTTAAACAGAAGAACTCCTGGTTAGTACCAAAACATACAGGATACCAACTATGGTGCCAACAATTTTGACCTAATTTTAGCTCTTTTCCGACCAGCCAAGCTCAAAAAAGTAGCTATAGCCACCAACTCATCTCGCTCCACCTTTGTGAGGAGAAAATGATAAATCCCCTGTATATAGCACTGTATATAGATACTTCTTGAGCTATTGGGAGAAGCCAAACTGATAGTAAAGTTGTATAGTAGGGGCACCTTAACAGCACATGGTCTGTAGATTCTACCTCCTCCAATGAGCACGAGCAAAGTCGGTTCTTATAAGGTACCTTATGATGCCTTCCTTCTGTAACTGCTGAGCGGATAGTCTGAAAGTGAAGCTGAGTATACAGCCTGCGCGCATATGGATTAGTCAGGCTGTCCAAATAGGATTCAAAGTGTACCTTGTGCTTGATTTGGGCCAGATAGGGTGCAACCCTCCATTGGAGTACTTCTGCCAGATCTTCTTGATGGGCTATGTCTTGAATCCTTCTCTGCAACTCCGCCTTTATTAACATTAAAATTTTTGTCCACAAAATAACTGAATGAAAAACCACAGCTTGTCAGAACGTGGTACAAATAAAGCAGTCAGGGGTACAACTCTTGGGTTTGAAGAAAAAAACCTCTTCCTTAAAGCATAGTAATAGCAAGTACCCTTCACTAAATGACAACAACCACAGCCAATATCGAATGACTGAGATTTTTGCCAGAATACTCAATGAGATGATTCCTGTTTCTGCTCATATAATTGTGCCAGGGACACATGAGCCTACCTTAAGTAGGCGCCGCAGGAAATTATCTTGCACCTTTTCCAGGTTTACCATATTTGGGAAAGGTACTAATTGTAGCCCAAAATTGACTATCGATGGAATCTTTGCTCTATAGACACCCAAGAACGTAGAAAGGGAATCGCCTTGCGAGATGGCAATAGCCCTGCTTAAACACTGTGTAGCCTTAGCACCCGTAGGTACCCGTAGGTGATCACTCCAGGTACCCCTTCTCAAAAAGGTTACCTCAAGATTTTATATATATAGATATATATATAAAAAAAGAAACAACCACTCCAGCCCCAGGACCCACCATCAGGGTTCTGGGGCCTACATTACTGGAAGGGAGGGCTGTGGCTAATATGTATTTATAAACTGCCACTCTAGCCTCAGGACCCACCATCATGTGTCTGGGGCCATCATTCCTCGCACAGAGGTGCTGTCATTCCAACGTACCAAGAAACAGACACTTCAGCCCCAGGACCTGCCATCGGGGTTCTGGGGACAAGCTACAGGCAGGGAGGGATGTGGCCAATATGTATCTAAAAGCAGCCACATGAGTCCCAGGACCCACCGTCATGGTTCTGGGGCCATCATTCCTTGCACAGAGGTGATGTCACTCCAACGCACCAAGAAACAGGCACTCCAGCCCCAGGAAACGCTGTTGGGGTTCTGGGAAGTTACAGGCAGTGAGGGCTGTGGCCAACATGTACCTAGGAGCTGCAACTCTAGCCCCAGAACCCACCATCATGGGTCTGGGGCCATCATTCCTTGCACAGAGCGCCGATTTTCCAAAGCTTCAAGCAACAGCCATTCCAGCCCCAGTACCCGCCGCCAGGGTTCTGGGGCCAGGTTACAGGCAGGAAGGGCTGGGGCCAATATCCAGAAGCTGCCACTCTAGTCCCAGGACCCACTGTCATGGGTCTAGGGCCATCATTTCTTGCACAGAGGCGATGTCTTTCAAACTCATCAAGAAACAGCCACTCCAGGCCCAGGACCCGCCACCAGGGTTCTGAAGCCAGGTCACAGGCAGGGATGGCTGTGGCCAATATCCAGAAGCTGCCAATCTAGACCCAGGACCCAGCGTCATGGATCCGGTGCCATCATTCCTCGCACAGAGAGCCAATTTTCCAAAGCATCAAGAAACAGCCACTCACCATCAGGACCCACCATCAGGGTTCTGGGGCCAAGTTACAGGCATGGAGGGCTATGGCCAATACCTAGAAGCTACCACCTTAGCCCCAGGACCCAACGTCATGGGTCCAAGGCCATCATTCCTCTTACGGACAGCCAATTTTCCAAAGCATCAAGAAACAGCCACTCTATCCCCAGGACCCGCCACCAGCATTCTGGGGCCTACGTTACTGGCAGGGAGGGATGAGTCCAATATCTAGAAGATGCCACTCTAGCCCTAGAACCCACCATCATAGGTCTGGGGCCATCATTCCTCGCACAGAGAGCCGTTGTTCAACCGCATCATTCCTCGTACAGAGGCGCTGTCATTCCACCCCATGAAGAAACAGCCACTCCAGCCCCAGGACCCACTGTCAGGGTTCTGAGGCCTACGTTACTGGCAGGGAGGGCTGTGGCCAATATTTAGAAGCTGCCACTTTAGGCCCAGGACCCACCATCATGGATCTGGGGACATCATTCCTCACACAGAGGTGATGTCATTCCACCACATCAAGAAACAGCCACTTCAGCCTCAGGACCTGTCATCAGGGTTCAGGGACCTACATTACAGGAAGGGAGGTCTGTAGCCAATATCTAGAAGCTGCGACTCTAACCCCAGGACCCACCATCATGGGTCTGGGGATATCATTCCTCACACAGAGGCGATGTCATTCCACCACATCAAGAAGCAGCCACCTCCATCCCCAGGACCAGCTGTCATGGTTCTGGGGCCAAGATACAGGCAGGGAGGGCTGTGGCCAATATCTAGAAGCTGCCACTCTAGCCCCAGGACCCAATATCATGGGTCTGGGGCCATCATTCCTCACACAGGGTTCCTTGTCATTCCACCATATGTCTGCCACTGCAGCCAATGCCACCTGTGCTGTCTGTACCACAGCTTCTTCTGCCCCAGAACCCAATGTCTGCTGCTACTGCGGAGTGAACATTACAATGGGGTGGAATGGGAAATCCTGTGCCTGACTCCTTTTCGATAGGGTGGGTGAACGTGGTTCAGAAGTTTGGAGTTCGGCCCAAACTCGGCCTGTTCAGATGACAGAACCCGAATCTGAACACGAACTGACCGAAGCGAACTCAATTCTTAATGTTGAAATGACAATACAGTTCTGTCATTTCAGATTGCGTTTGGATGAGTTCGGGTGGCAAAAACATGTCACTGGAAGGCAAAACGTGACAGGGAGGGGAAGTCAGCTGAGGAGCAGACTTCCAGGCACCAGGGGTGGAGAGGCTTAGAGTAGCAGCCAGCCTGCCCAATCACAATCCCTTTTCTCCTCAGACCACTTGCTTGGCAGTCTGCGATTGGCCACGGGCTAGGCTGCATGGAGCCAATGGGGCTTGCGGTGAGGCGAGCGGAGCAAGAAACAAAACTCATTGCCTCCCCCCTTCCCAACACCTTCTGAGCTAGTCGCTGTTCCTGAACAACAGGCGGTTCAGAAGGCTCCCTCTCTTCCAGCAATTTTTGTTCCTTCCAATTCCTAATCCATTGCCATCCTCCTCCTATTTCACCCATCTACCTCCATATTCTCATTTATTTAGCTCAGCTTAGATATATTTAGTTGTTATTTTTTTTTATCCCTCCCTGTGTTCAATATTCCTTCCTCCCTCCCCCCTCCATTGAAACCTTTCCCTTTCCCTCTTTTTCCAACCCTGATTATTCCCTTCCCCCATTTTAAGTTTTGGATTTATTTAGAGAAAAATTATTATTAAATTGACTTTCATTTCAGTTTTGTACCCCCTCCCTGTGTTCTTTGTGCTTCCCCTGTGTAATATTGTAAATATAGATAGATAGCTATTAGAGAGACAGTTATTAGGTAGATATACATAGTAGTTAGCTTAGTTATAGAGATAGATAGAGATACAGTGTGTTTGTAGGACAAGGCCTTTGTAGTTAATTATTAGGATATTCCATTTACTTCAACAGGTTTTAGAATAGTTAATAGCAATTAGATTTAGTGTAGAGATAGATAGATATAAAAAAAGAAACAGCCACTCCAACCCCAGGACCCACCATCAGGGTTCTGGGGCCTACACTTCTGGCAGGGTGGGCTGTGGCCAATATGTATCTAGAAGCTGCTATTCTACTCCCAGGACCCACTATCATGGGTCTGTGGCCATCATTCCTCGCACAGAAGAGATGTCATTCCAACGCACCAAGAAAAGCCACTCCAGCCCCAGGAACTTCTGCCAGGGTTCTGGGACCAAGTTATGGGCAGGGAGAGCTGTGGAAAATATCTAGAAGCTGACACTCTTGCCCCAGAACCCACCATCATGGTTCTGGAGCCATCATTCCTCACACAGAGACTATGTCATTCCACCGCATCAAGAAACAGCCACTCCAGCCCCAGGACCTGCCATCAGGGTTCTGGGGTCAAGTTACTGGTAGGGAGGGCTCTGCCCAATATGTACCTAGAAGCTGCCACTCTAGCACCAGGACCCAATGTCATGGGTCTGGAGCCATCATTCCTCATACAGAGAGCCTTTTTCCGAATGCCTGAACCAAACAGGACCGAACCGAATGGCCAAACCCAAATGCGGCGACCGAACCGAACGACCGAACCCAACGGGTGAACTGAACCAGACTGAACCAAACAGCTGAACCCGAACCACGATCTGTTCACCCATCCCTACTTTTTGATAATCTGCGGGCAACATAGGCTTCATAACAATGCTCTCCTATCTCTTAGAATTGAATGTTCTCACATCCCTACATATAATATTTCTCTCCACTTCGCAGATTTGACCATGGGTGCATATCCGGTTGCTCAACCTGCATTCCATGCTGAGTTCCTTGAGGATTTCCGCTGTGAAGACGAACTCAGTTTCAGTGCCTTCTGATGATTTGGAGGTCATCTGGGATGATCTCAATCCTAAAAGAATTTTAAACTTCTCCTTCAGGCCAGAATGCTTGTTCTGTGGCTTTGCCATGGTTATCTAAAATGTCCCAGGGAACTTCCACCCTCTCCAGCCAGCAGGCGCCTGCCACTGCCCAGCCCCCTTAGCCATGTCCCCTCATCATTCTTAGCCTGGACCTCAATGCTCTTGGACTTTAAAGTGCTGATGGCTCCCATGTATGGGGCTGTCAATAAAGTATGTCACACAAGGCATGCAGATTAGAAAAGTCGTGCCAATGGGTGACAATTGGGGATGAGGGAGATTGATAACATGACATTATACCCATAGGTTTGTGTCTCTGTCACAGTTATTTTGCATGTGGGTATTTAGGTAGGTGTGGGTGGGGAGTTTTACTTTCTTTCCTATCTCAACTCAGTTAGACCTCCTCCCATTTGCCATCGTTCCGCTCACAGAGATGCCTCCCCCCCCCGGCCTTGGCCTATATGCTGTTTGTGCCAAGGTTTCTGTACCATGGCCACCAATGTTTGCTGTCCCAGGCCAGGCCTATATGCTGTCTGTGCCATGATGCCATGGCATCAAGAAACAGTTGCTACCAATTAGGGATGGGCGAACGCAGTTCAGAGTTCGGGCCGAAGTCGACCAGTTTGGTTGATCGAACCGAACTTCCGAACCGAACTCTAATTTTGAGCCGAACCGAATTTCCGAACTTAGCTATGTTCGCCCATCCCTGAAAGACAATATTCCATTCATTTCAATGGGGCTTGAATTTCCGAACATTGTTTGGAAGTTCAGAGTTCGGTCGACCGAACTCGAATAGTTTGGTCGACCGAACCTAACTCGAATAGTTTGGTCGACCGAACCTAACTCCTGAACCGAACTTGAATTCTGAGCCAAACCAAACAGTACCCAATTTACGAACTCAGTTCTGTTTGCCCATCCCTACTGCCAATGGCCCCAAGCCTATATGCTCTCTGTGCCAAGGGTTCTGTACCCTGGCAACCCACTGTCTTCTGGTGCCAATGGCCCCCGGGCCTTTATGCTGTCTGTGGCAAGAGTTCTGTATCCTGGCAACCCACTGTCTGTTGCTGATATAGGCCTGGGGGCCATTGGCACTATGTTGTTTGTGCCAGCCAAGGGGTCTGTACCCAGGAAACTCGATGGCTGCTGCTGCTCCCAATCATGCCATGTAGTCTGTCTGCCCGCCCGGACTGCCAATCTCAAAGCTTGCCCGATTGCCACTCATGTCATGCCACCTGCCTGCCCGCCCAGGTTGCCATTGACAGCTCAAAGCTTGCCTCAGCCCACCTGCCTGCCTCTCATGCCATGTTGTCATGACTGCCTGCCTGCCCGCCCAGGTTGCCAAGCTCAAATCCTGCCTGATTGCCGCTCATGTCATGCTGCCTGCCTGCCCTGACAACCCATGTTTACTGCTACCAAAGGCCCCCACCCCCAAAGCCTATATGCTGTTTGTGCAAAGGGTTCTATACCCTGGCAACCAGAAATCCACTGTCTAGCCACCAGCACTCACTGCCCGCTGCCAAGGAGCCTGTCTCTCTTTCTCTCTGGCACACCCACACAGACACAAGCCCTGTCCTTCTTGGGGGGCTGTCTGCAATTTGAGACCCTGCTGCTGGCACATCTTGGGGTCAATGTACCTTACCTACACTATATGCGTTGCCAGGTGCTTCGGGTAGGGATCGAAAACTCAAGTTCTATGAGATTCAATGCCTGCCTGACTGTGCATTCCTGTACCTGCTGCTACCACCTATCACTTGATTGAATGAAGTGTGCCCAAACATGCGTTAATACTAGGGACATATTATTAATAAACTCACATATGCTGTCATTCCATTGTACCTGAATCAGTCATGCCCGCCCATCCCAGGAACCATCAGCAACATTCTGGGACCATCGTTCCAGTCACTGGGGGCTGCATTCCATTCCACTGCATCCAGAAGCCTGGTGACCATATGCCAGCCTGTCCCCCCACCCCCAACAGCTTACTCCTCCTCACCCACCTGTGGTTGCCCGCTGAAGCTGATGGAAATAAAAGCCCCTCCAACCACCAGCTCCTGCCGCCTGCTGCCCGCTACCAAGGAGTCTGTCTCTCTGGCACACCCACACAGACACAAGCCCTGCCCCTCCTGGGGGGCTGTCTGCAAGTTGAGACCCTGCTTCTGCCTGGCACATCTTTGGGTTAATACCTTAACTATTCTAGATGTGGTGCCAGGTGCTGCTGGTAGGGATCAACAAGCTGTATGAGATTCTGCCAGCTTGAACTTCCGCACAGAGGAATAAAAGATTGCAAAGCTCAAACAATGCTCATAACAATATCAACAAATATAACTTTTATTAACAAAACAACAACAACATTATAAAACAAAAATCAAACATTTTAAACTAGAAAGGAAACTTATCTATCTATTTATTTAGTCTTTGGGCCTGCCCCCTGGAAGTTGGGGGGAAAGGCAGAAGGGGTGCATGGGAGGTAGGGACAGGGGGCATCACACCCACCAGCATTTCATAGCCATGCTCGATGGCATAGTTGATGACCCCTGCCACGGCCACCTGCCAGTTGGAGACCGACTGGTGGAAGAGTTCCAGGTCGGCCATCTCGGTTGAGATGTACTTTGATATGTACTCCGCATATGCCTCCACCTTCTGTTCCCGCACCTTGACCCCCTGGAACTGTTCCACCAGTTGGTTCTCCATGTTGGCTGCTTGCAGATTTAGTGCAGTCACAAAGTCCCGGGTGGGCCTCTCCACCTCTGCCTGAAAGGCCTTGTCCTCAGCAGACTTTCGAGGCATGGGGGACTCCATATTGGGGCTGGAAGAGGGGGAAGGGCTTACATGCCGGCACTTCCGGGTTGCCTTCCCCCCCTTCTTCTGGCACTGTTGTTCAGGCTCCATGCCCACACCAGAGTCCTCCTTTCACCTCACCATCAGGCCATGGAGCTTTTCAATATGGGTGATTATCCCTGATATGGTCCCCTCTCTCTGCCTCCTTAATCTTTTGAAGCAGATCTAAAGAACATAAAAAGATAGAAACATAAGAAGTGCCATACTGCATCAGACCAATGGTCTGTGTCAGTCCATGCCTGCATTCTGTCTCCTCCACAAGTGGGTGGGTGGCCAATCTCTCTATGCAGGGGACTTCCATTACTAACAGATCATAGGGCATTGGGCAATCCATTCCCTGTTGTTCCAGCCCCTGTGTCTTACATTGCAGAAGGTGTATTGTTTGTGCTTCTCAAACCACTTCCAGACATTGGACCTTGTCTTCTGACTGTCTGGGGGTGGCACTGGCGAATCCGACCTCCGCCTCATTGTCCTGCTTGGCGGCACGGCACCAGTGCTGGTGACGGTATCCGATTCCTCTCTTAAAAAGAAACACATAAACAACAGCTAAGTAATATGAATTTATGATGATGCCTCTAGTCCTCCCTCCTTGGGGTGCTAGCGATGGCAACAGGAAATGGTGAACCTGGCTGGCACATGCAAATCCTGCTCTCCTTGGGGTGCTGCTAGGGAGGGATGCCAATGGAGAGACCCTGGATGGCAAGAGCAAATCCTGCCTTCCCTGGGGCACTAGGGATGGTAACTGCAAAGACCCTGGCTGGCACATGCAAATCCTGCCCTTATTTGGGGGTGCTAGGTAGGGATGGCAAATGGAGAGTGGAGAACCTAGCTAGGGATGACTGGCAGGCACATGTTTGGGTGGGGGTGCGGCTCGTACTCGTGCCTGACTGCTGGAAAAGCCCTCCACACTACAGTAACCTCTCTCTCTGTGGCAGACATCCGCTGCTACCCGCTGATGCCCACTGTTTGTGCCTGACTGATGCCCATGACCCACACACACACCTGCACGCCATTGAGCTCGCTCTAACAGATAGAGCCTTAGGTTTTTTGTCCTCAAAGTAAAAAAAAAGTTTACAAACCTGACAGCAGTGGCAGCAGCACCTCCTGTAATCATCGGCTCTGGATCCTCCTCCACCATTGAATATCCAGCAGCAGTGGAATGAGAAACCTATTCCTCCACCACCGGCTTCACCATCTTGGCCTTCCCTCAGGCCGGCGTTTAATGGTGGTGGCACTGGTCACCATCTCCATTTTTTTTTTAACAGACACACCCAACACACAGCACCTGCCAACACTCACCAACCAGCCAAAACATATGAATCAAAACTGAACACCCAGAAGCCACAACACACACGCTCTCACCCACACAAGCTCTATATTTATTTATTTTATAAATTTCTACCCCGCCCCTCCTGCCATGCAGCTCGGGGCAGCTTACAATATTAAAACATACAATAAAATTTTATTTTATTTTAAAAAACACCATATTAAAATATAAAACAGGGCAAAAAAGATCAATGTAAATATAAATAGGTGGGGGAACTAAAACATTCCCCTCCCCCTCCCTCCCAAAGGCCTGGGCGAACAGCCAGGTCTTACAACTACACCGGAATGTTAATAGGCTAGGCACCAGGCGAGCCTCCTGCGGAAGGGAGTTCCAAAGCCGCGGCCCCACCACTGAGCATGCCCTCTCCATCGTGGCCCCCCGCTTAACACGGGGGACCTCCTGGAAGGCACCCCCGGCGGACCGCAGGAGCCGCTCTGGGGCGCGAAGTGTGAGGTGGTCCCTAAAGTATGAGGGGCTGAGACCGTGTAGGGCTTTATAGATCATCAGCAACACCTTGAACCTGGCTCAGCACGCTATCGGCAGCCAGTTCAGAGCTCGGAGCACCGGTGTAATATGCTCCCGGCGGCCCGTCCCCGTGAGAAGACGAGCCGCCGCATTCTGCACCAGCTGCAGCCTCCGAGCCAAGAACAAGGGAAGCCCCATGTAGAGCGCATTGAAGTAGTCGAGCCTCGAGGTGACGAAGGCATGGATGAGGGAGGCCAGGTCCGGGCCGGAGACAAACGGACGCAGCCTACATACTAGATATAGCTGGCGGAAGGCAGCCTTAGCGACTGCCTCCACCTGCCGCTCCAGCCGCAGCTCTGCGTCCAATATCACCCCCAAACTCTGAACCTGCAGGGCTACAGGAGGGCGAACCCTCCCAAGCAGGGGGGCCACCACCCCCTTCGCCCTCCCCACCAACATCACCTCCGTCTTGTCTGGGTTAAGCTTCAGTCTGCTCAGCCGCATCCACTCCACCACAGCCTCCAGACATTGGGAAAGCAACGAGATAGCAGGGTCTGGGTCAGTAGAAAAAGAGAGATACAGCTGAGTATCATCAGCATATTGGTGACATCGCACCCCGAACCTTCTCACGACCTCCCCCAAGGGCTGCATGTAGATGTTAAACAACAACGGAGACAGGATCGAACCCTGCGGAACACCACATGGC